>PVKZ01002820.1:0-183489 GCA_004027375.1 Macroglossus sobrinus | reverse complement strand
GCGGTCATAAGGGGAATGTTCATATCATTACAGGCCTATCTCCAAAAACAAGAATGAGCCCAAATAAACAATCTAACGCTTCATCTGAAAAAAAAAATAGAAAAGGAAGAACAAATGAAATCTAAAGTCAGCAGAAGGAATGAAATAATCAAAATTAGAGCAGAAATAAATGAAATTGAAAACAAAAGAAAAACAATGGGAAAAAATAAATGCAACAAAGAGCTGTTCTTTGAGAAGGTTAATAAAATTGATAAACCCCTGGCTAGACTCACTAAAGAAAAAAGAGAAAGGACACAAATAAACAAAGTCAGGAATGAAAGAGGGGAAATTATGACTGATATCGTAGAATTACAAGGATCATACAAGTATACTATGAAAAACTATATAATACCAAATTTAAAAAGCTAGAAGAAATGGACCAGTACTTAGAAAAATACAGCCTTCCTAGACCAAATCAAGAAGAGCTGGAAAATCTAAATAGACTGATCAGCAGTGTGGAAATTGTAACAATCATCAAAAATCTACCAAAATAAAGTCCTGGACTAGATAGATGGCTTTACCAGTAAATTCTACTAAACATTCAAAGAAGATTTAATACTTTCAATAAATTGAAGAGGAGGCAATACTTTCCAACACATTTTATGAGGTCAATATTACTCTGATACCCAAACCTGGTAAAGATTACACAAAAAATAAAACTATAGACCAATATCTCTCATGACCACAGATGTAAAAATTCCAAATAAGATACTAGTGAATCGAAAACAGCAACATATTTAAAAAATTATACACCATGATCAAGTGGGCTTCATCCCAGAGGCACAGTGATGGTTCAACATACACAAATCGATTAATGTGATACACCACATAAACAAATTAAAAAATAAGAATCATATGATCATATCAATAGATGCAGGAAAAACCTTTAACAAGATGCAGTATCCATTTATGATCAAAACACTTCACAAAATTGATATAGAAGGAAAGTATCTTAACATAATAAAAGTCATATATGACAAACCTCAGCCAACATTATACTTAATGGTGAAAAACTAAAAACTTTCTAAGATCAGGAACAAGGCAAGATTGTCCACTATCGCCACTATTATTCAATACAACATTAGAGGTCCTAGTAAATGCAGGCAGAAAAGACAAAGATATAAAAGGCATCCAAATAGGAAATGAGGAAATCAAACTGTCACTATTTGCATCTAACATGATTCTCTATATAGAAAACCCTAAAGACTCCATAAGAACACTACTAGAAATAATTAGCAAAAACAGTATAGTTTCTGGATACAAAATCAATGTTCGAAAATCCATAGCTTTTCTATACTCTACTAATGTAGTATCAGAAAAAAAAAGTGGAAAAAATAATTCCTTTCGCAATTGTAAGAAAAAGTATGAAATACCTACGAATAAATTTAACAAAACAAGTGACGGACCTACATAATGAAAACTACAAGACCTTATTAAAACAAATCAAAGAAAATAAAAAGAAATGGAAATATATTCCGTGTTCTTGGATTGAAAGAAATAACATAGTAAAATGACCATATTACCTAAAGCATTATACAGATTTAATGCAATCCCCATCAAAATTCCATTGGCATTTTTTAAAGAAATAGAACAAAAAATCATCAAATTTGTATAGAAGCACCAAAGATCCCAAATTTCCAAAGCCATCCTGAGTAAAAAGAACGAAGCTGAAGGCATCACTCATCCAACTTCAAATTATACTACAAAGTGACAGTAATCAAAACCACATGGTATTGGGAGAAAAACAGACACACAAGCCAGTGGAATAGAATTGAGAGTCCAGAAATAAAACCATATTTATACGGGCAAAGAATTTTCGACAGAACAGTCAAAAACATACAGTGGAGAAAGGTAAGCCTCTTCAACAAATGGTGCTGGGAAAATTGGAAGGCCACCTGCAAAAGAATGAAACTAGACTTTTGTCTATCACCACACATCAGAATTAACTCAAAAAGAATTAAGGACCTGAATATAAGACCAGAATCAATAAAATGCATAGAAGAAAAAGAGAAACTAAACTCAAGGACCATGGACTTAAAGAAGATTTTATGAATTTGACCTCAAAGACAAGGGAAATAAAAGCTAAAATAAATAAATGAGACTACTTCAAACTAAAAAGTTTCTGCTCAGCAAAAGAAACCAAGGTAAAGAAACAATCATTTGAATAGGAAAATATATTTGCAAGCAATACTTCCAATTCGGACCTAATATCCAAAATATACAAAGAACTCATATGACTCAATAACAGCAAAAAAACAAATGATCCAATCAAAAAATGGGCAGAGTATATGAACAGACACTTCTCCCTAGATGACATACAAATGGCCAACAAATACATGAAAAGATGCTCAACGTTGCTAGCTATTAGGGTAATGCAAATCAAAACCACAATGAGATACCATCTCACACCTGTTAGAATAGCTATATTCAACAGGACAAATAATAACAAATGTTGAAGGGGATGTTGAGAAAAAAGAACCCTCATACACTGCTGGTGGGACTGCAAATTAGTATAGCCATAATGGAAAAAAAAGTATAGAAGTTTCTCAAAAACTAAGAACTGAACTATCATATTATCCAGTAATCTCTCTACTGGGTGTTTACCCCAAAGACTTGGAAACTCATCTCCAAAAAGATATTTGCACACCGATATTCATAGTAGCAAACAGGACATGGAAGCAGGCGAAGTGTACTATGATAGATGATTGGCTAAAGAAGTTGTAGTACATATATACAATAGAATGACTCAGACATCATAAGAAGAGATGAAATACTGCCATTTGCAACAACATGAATGAACCTCGAGATAATCATGCTAAGCGAAATAAGCCAGACAGAAATAGTTGCAAATCACATGATATCACTTATATGTGAGATATAAACCTACAAGCAACAAAGGAGCAGGATAAATAGGCAGAGACTCATGGATATGGACCATAGACTAGTGGTTACCAAAGGACTATAGACTTGTGGTTACTAGTGGGGTAGAGAAGAAGTACGAAGATAGATGAGATAAAGGGGGTCAAATATTGCAGGATAGGGGGAGAGTGAAGTGGGTAAAGGGTATCAAATATATGGTAGCTATGGGAACCTGGACTTTGGCTGGCAAACACACAATAGAATATAGAGATATTAAATTATAATGTACACCTGAAAATTATATAATTATATTAACCAATGTTACCCCAATAAACTTAAAAGAATAAAAAAGATATTTTTGTAGTTGTGGTATGAATACCTGTTTATCTTGAAGTATCATTCTTTTACTGTGATCCTGGATTATATATTGACTAATATTTTATATAGAATTTATGTATAAACATAAATAATATTCTGTTGTGCTGATTTTATATGTTTTCTAGCTTCATATAAATACCTTTTTAATGATTCAGTATTCTTTACAATTTTAAGAATTAATGGTATATAATAATTCTATTTTTATTGAGTTGAAATGATGAATATAAAACAGCAGGTCAGGTTTTGAGAGAGTAGTTCCTTTGGCTACAATCTCTAATTCTTCCATAGTTAATTGGTTTATTGTGGTTTTCTAACTGTACTTGAGTCAATTTCAGAATTTTACAACACTTGAAAATCTATTAACCTAGATTTGCAGAAAGTAGTCTCCTAAAATTCTTTCATTTTCACATGCATTTACTATTTTTTCCTTTCTCACATCTAATTTTGCTTAACTAGTAGATATTTATTTGATTTATCAAATGATTAACTCTTAGATTTATCTATCAATCATCACTCTCTTTTTCTTTTCTTATCTTTCAAAAAATAATCAATTTCAACATATTTTCTTTAAGATATTTCTTGGCTTCTTTATTGTTGTCACAATGTATCAGTTAGTTCAACCAAAAAAGCAGAATCAGTAAGATATAAATATCTTGACATAAAGATATATAAAGATATCTGTCAAAGAAAATATAAGGAATTGGCTTACATGATTATGGTGGCTGGCTAAACAAGTTCAATATCTCTAGGGCAGGGAGTCAGGAAGGGACAGTTATGCACAAGTCGAAGCCCATAGGGATGGGCTGAAGCTGTGTCCAGAGGCAGTCAGGAAGGAAAGATTATGAACAAAATGAAAGTTGTTTATGGCATGAGTGAACACTACTGTGTAGAGGTGGAGGAACAGTTTCTTTCTCTCAAGGAAGCCTCATGTCTGCTTTTTAGGCCTTCAAACTAAATAAGTCAGGTCCAACCTGACTGAAAGTCAATTTATTAAAGATTTTAATTATATGTGAAAAATCCTTTCACAGTAAAACTTAGATTAGTGTTTGAATAACTAGAGACTAGACAAGCTGACATATCAAAAAAACTGTCCGACATATCAAAAAAACTGTCCAACATATCCTTTTCTGTACATCCTGTTTTCCTTTTTTCTAGTGATTTCTAAAGTAAATGGCCTATATTTAATTTGACTTGAGATCTTTATAAATATAAATATCTTACCCAGACTATGTTTATCAGTGAACTTATAAAAATAAAGCTGGCAATTAATTTTTTCCTCTTCATTTGTACTACAGTAACATTGGTTTTTACTTATGCGCCCCCCCCTTCAATTAACATTCTCTGGAGAAAATTAATTTGTTGGCATCTAACTCCTGATTTGCCCTTTCCTGCACTTGGATGTGCTGTCTCTTGTTCCTCCCACTCTAAGCTATGTTTTGGGCTTGGAAAGTCAAACTAACTATAGATCTGGTACCAACGAGGATGAACTTTTCTTATTGTCTTGTAAACATAAGGCTGATGTGTATAACTGAGATTTCCAAATTGTTTCAAATAATATAGTGTAATGTAAGCCAACACAAGAATGAAAACATCTTAACATTTCTGTTCACAAAGGCCCTGAATTCATGTCACCATAAAAATGTTTAATTCTGGCTCTAATCCCAACAAAGGTGACCCTTCTGGCATTTATACATACACACATATACATTCTATATACATATATTCAAATACAGGCATATCTTGGAGATATTGTGGATTCAGTTCCAGAACACAATAAAGCAAACAATGCAATAAAGCAATTCACATGAATTCTTTGTTTTCCCAGTGCATATAAAAGTTATGTTTACACTATGTTATAATCTATTAAGTGTGCGATAGCATTATGTCTAAAAAACAATGCATATACCTTAATTAAAAAATGTTTTATTGCTAAAAAATGCTAACCATCTGAGCTTATTGTAAAAATGGCACCAATAGACTTGCTCAATGCAGGGTTTCCATAAACTTTCACTTTGTAAAATGTACAATATCTATGAAGCACAATAAAAAGAGATATGCCTGTATATAAAACATATATACATATATATAAACATATATTACATACATGTGTATATTATATACACACAATCTGGTGAAGGGAAATTTCAGTTCAATCATACTTCATTTCATAAGACAATTCAAGCTTAATTTATCCAAGCTACTGTCTTCTTGATAAGGGCAATAATTCTTTTAAAAAAATAATAGAATTGCTTCTACTACCAATAATATATGCCTGCACCACATCTTCAAAACAGGAGCTAAAGCCAGTTTGTTTTTCCCTTTTCTTCTACTACATTGGCTGGGTTTTTTGTTTCACCTACTAGGGTTATATTATAATTATGCATACATAACATAGCTTTTGTTTCAGAAATTATAATGCACATATTATCTTCTATGATAGCATTAATAAAACTATTTAAACATCGCAGTATTTATACGAATGCAGTATTCATTCCAACTTTTTTTGGATACAACTTCCCAATTGTCTTCTGTTAATCCAATAAGAGTCCTCTGGAAGATTGCAAAGATGATAAATTTCCAAGTCACCTGCTTTCTAGAATTTATTCTCATTTGTAAAGGCAGCTTGGTTGACTTAGAATTATAATGGATACATTTCTCCATTGAAAAGTACTAAAGAGATGAGTACCAGCAGCAAAAAGTGCAAGAGTAACAGCTGCTGAGAATTCTGGGGACCCATCTAGTCACCATCTAGCCTGTACAGAGTTCAAATCAAAATCAAACAGAACATCTCTGAAAATTCCTTAAGCAGACAAAACCAATTTATTCATATAAGCAAAGCTTAATTTAGCTTATTTTGTAAGACTAACTTAACCTGAGTTATTTTTTGTTCAAGAAAGTTCAACAGAACATCTGATGCCATCATCAAAGATATTCAAACTGCAAACCAGGAAAGTCTATCAGACTGAAACTGACATCCTTATTCCGACAACTGAAGATATTTCAAACTCAAATCTAGAAATTTTTTTAACTAGCTGCTCTTCAAGCTCAGAAACTGAATTTATAATATCCTTGAACTATTAACCTTTGTTTTTCTTTTGTTTCCATAGAAATGCCTCTCATTTAATTACTTGATTGCTCACATCATATAGAGGCCTAATTTAGGTGGAAGCTCACCTGCAACACTGCCTCCTGAAATAAAACATCTTCATGTTCATTCTATCCTAAGTAATCATATGCTTGCTAATACATCATTTGTGCCTATGTAAATAACTTAAAAATAACCATTTGAGTTATTTAATTGGTTAATTCCTGGCTCCTAGGAATCTCTGCTCTGGGAAATTTTTCAATCTTTGGCCATTATTCTCTTTACAGTCATTATTAAACTCTCCAATGCATCATATGCTCTCAAAGGTCTTAAATGTCTGCAGCCACTCACATGCCAAATGGTATCAGGATCAAGCACCTGGATGAAATCAACAATAACCACATAAATGATAAAGACCCTGACCACATGGCCCTCAGGCCTGATGACTTAAATTAGTGGAAACCAGGACCATGTGATTCTTTGTCCTAACTCAATGGTGGTAACTGAGAATAACACTATATGGGTTGGTCATACTCTTAGCCTGCTAAGAGAATGACAAAAAGGTGGGGGTATTGCTAAGATCAAAAACAAATGGAGACAAGCCTTGAAAATTTCCTAATTAAACAATTCAATTGAGTAATACAAGCAAAGCTTAAACTTAGATTGTATTGCAAGACCAACCTGACCTGGGTCATTTCTTGTTTGTATCTAGTATCTGTGGAAATCACAAGCAAATAATGTCCTTAAATTATGTTCCAAGGTTGATATGAGATAACCACTGACCAATTCCCTATCATTTAAGAAAATTCTAATAGTATAACCAGTAACTATGAGGAATAGTCACTGCTTTCTCATTATGTAAGTTGCTTTATCACAATATTTACCTGTGCCTCATTCTATGTTTTGGTTTGAGTATTTCCAGTTCATGAACACTCTTTTGATGTATACACAACAAATTTTTACTAATTAGTACTTTGGTGATTCATTTGTGTTACTTCTGCTAGTTGTTATCTGAACTTTTGACAGTGAATCCAGAAGACTACAAGTTAAAAAAAAAAAAAAAACTCTCCTGATGGGGAATGCCACCTTTGCAGTACCAGCCTGATTATACATTAGGAGCTAGGGGGTCCGTTCAACCACCTTCCAGGCCTCCACAACAGCCTCAAAGACCCATACAGTAGCCATCAGCCTGTCAAAGAGCTGGCATCACAAGGGCCTTGAAGCTTTAGGCTGCCTACTGGCGAACCTAGGGCTCTACCAGCAACTATTCTACCTGCACTCTAGTACCTCGGGGACCCTTTCCAAAATCTGGCTGATGTGAAATTCACAACTCCTAATAGGCCATTAGCAGGACTAGCACTTCTTGCTTTAGGCTACCTCACCCTCTCAGCCCCCAGGACTCTTCGAGAAACCTCCATGCTACCTTCGGGGTACCTGGGAGCACTTCTGGACACTTTTTGCCCTGGTGCTAGTGCTGCAAGGGCCCTTTCTGAGACCAGACTGTATACAAATGGTGTTTCATGGTACCCTTATAGTAGCCAATTCCCTTACTATGGCATATAAAGATATATAGGCAATGATCTTTCCGGGGTCCTGTGGCTACTATAGCAAAGCATTCACTTTAATTATATATGACTGGTGTGACCGAAAAATCTTCCCACCACCAGATTTCCTGCTAGTTAGGAACCTGGAATTCCTTCCACAACTAGTCTGTTTGAATGATGAGAAAGCAAATATTCTTCAGTGATTAGCATACACATTTACAAAGCAAAGGAGAACATTTTCAGTCGTTATGCTGACATCTAACAGGCAAAGCATGATTCATTCAACATTCAGTCATCTGACAATTTCGGGAATCATGCATGATCATTGATGGCTACTGTCTCTCCTTCATGCAGGTGTTCAGAAACTTACCAGCTCACCAGGGATCTGAGTATCCTTCAGGTCACCAGACAATCCATATGCTGTAGAAACCTGGGCAACTAGTACTAGGCTTTGAACAGGCTTTTCAGTCTGAAAACATTTTCTCCTCTCCATCAGCCATACTCTTCCTACTCTTCCTAAATTTCTCTACCTCATCGACAGTGTGGCCGGATGGGGTGGGGGCTTTTTGAGACAGAGCTGCATGAAGACTGAGTTTAAGAAGAGCTTTATAGCCACTAGATTGTCCAGTACTATAAAATATGTGATCTAAAAGGCAAGCATTCACCAAGAACACAGGTATCAATTACTAAACCGCCAATTGGCTATGACTCCAGAGTCCCTGCTGGCTTGGAGTTATACCACTTACCTGGGGAAACAAAAGGTCTTTGGCCACAAGCCTTAGTGTATGATGCAGAAACTGGAACTCTTCTGCTTTCTAGATAGGGACCGGAAACTATGGCCCTTCCAGAGTTCACCTGCCATATTTGAAACAGAACTTTAAATTCTTGGTGACCAGAGCCTCTAGAGGTTAGTATGGACGGGCACATTCTGTCACTATTTGGCTGAGATCAAAGGGATTGTCGTATCCTAAGATGGCCATTAACCATCTTTTGAACAGCACAATTGTGTGCTCTCCCAACCATCACTATAATTGTAGGCCACAGAACCTATTGCCCTTGCGTCCTGTTTACACCAGACTCTATGTCTCCAGGAGCAATTCTGTACACGTGCTGTCCTGGGTGCTGGCACCTTGTGCACATCTGTATGCTGGTTCCCTGCAGATTATTTCTGAGACCAGACTGCCTACCTACTTGATTATACGAGAACCCATATTGGCGCTAATCATGTTCGATAGCGGTGGCACGCTGGCCTGTACCGGAAACCAACTACTCAGAACTCTGGTTCACGGAGCCCCTTTTCGCCATCTGGGCTGACCACAGGGAAACTTTCGGCCACTGGACTTTGTGCCAGTTAAGTGTTCTGGGTTCCCTCCCAACTCCCAGTTTAGGTGTGCTCTGTTGAGGCTAAGGTTTCTTAGTGAATAGATACCTGCTTGTGCTGGAATGAAAAACATCTTTAGTTACTAGCATGAGCCAATGGAAGGGGAGGTATGAGCTTCATTCACCCATAGTCAGCCTACAAACATATGAAGTAAGCAACTCTCAGACATTGTCGGCCCTTCCAGCTGGTACCCCAGGGTAATCTCGCTGACATTAACTTTACTCCCAGATAGAGTTCCCAGGATTGTCCAGACCTCAATGAAAATCTATTAGTAGATCCGTGGGCTGCTCCTACTAGACCTCTGCCATTTTTGACCTTTTAACAATGGGCCCAAATAGCCAGACTGCCAGGGCAGAGAAATTCCAGGAACCAATTTAAGAAACCTTGCTGTGGAATATACATATGTACAGTAATATGTACTAATGCCTTGCTGGTGCCTGTGGAGCAGGAGGGGAGTACCTTGGCAGCAGCACTCCCATCGAATTGGTGTCATGTGGACCATTCCGGCCTTGAATCCTTTCCCTGGGGCTCCTTCCTGCTCACAGTTCAAATGGGAATCAGGTGGTTAGTGGTCATCTGCTGGATCATCTGCTGTTGAAAATGGAGTACATACAATTGAAGTAAAGGCAACGGGCTATTTCTCCTACAGAATTGAGCTCTTTCTGTCAACGTCCTTCTTCTGGCTCTGGTTTTCTGGGAAATCTCCAACCACCAACATTTCCCTAGTTGTAGGGTTCCAGTGTTTCCCCCCCCCCCAGGGTCAGCTGCAAGCTAGGAAACAAAATTTTCTTAGGCCACCCACCTGCTGGTGTGATTCAGACTCCATGGCCCTGTAGATAGATCACCAGATAGACTGCCCATTTGCCTAACTCTCACCATCCCAGCTTCTCCAACTCCCCACATACCCACGACCAACCCTATTCCCTCCTCACCCCTGCCATGGTGCTATTGAATATACAGCCTATTGGTAAAAAATACTTCCAAATTGCTGGTGCCCCAGGACCCAGTTTGGCCAGGGTACTCCCTTAACAATCATATCACTATGACACTTATGCCCTAAAAGATTCAATAGTCCATGCCCAAATTCTCCTGGAATCCTGGGTCCCACAGCCTTTCCTGGAAACACGTTTATGCATGAGATGTTGAAAGTAGAGCACCTTTTTTTATATAGTACAGGCCTCACATAGGAAGAGTTATCATCAATGCTTTGGGTAAATATTTCTGAACCTCCTAAGCACTCGTCTGACCCTCCCAGGGGTACCCCCAAGGAACTTTTCTACCAATAACTTGCCTTTACACTGATGTTCTCGGTATCCTTCTGCTCCCCATTGTACTATTGTGGTGGAACCCAGGTTCTGCCCATTAGTTGTCCGCAAAATGAGATGTTTTGGTCTAAGTCCATTTCCATTTCTCAGGCCCTGGGACTCCTTTGGATATGTCCTAGCCACTGCGCTTATGCCGAGGAAGGCAGTTCTGGAAACCATGTGTCCTGGCACGGCTGCACTGAAGGCCCACTTTGCGACTGGACTTCCCCAAAGCTAGTTTCCCATGGGCCCTACCCAGGGCTATGGAACATACGGTCCTTCTTAGGCACCTTACCTCACATAAAATTCATGTTATGAAGGCCCGTTGGGCCCTGCCTTTCCAAAGTGCCAGTGTGCTATGGTGCTGGATTGATGTCTGCCTTCAGTTTTCCCACCCACTGTTTAAACCAGACCACTTTCGATTATAGATAGTATACCCTTGCACTGGAATACATGGGATTCTTTCAGCATGAAGGTCCCCATGGGCCTTCATGACACAAATATTATGTTAAGGAAGGTGCTTTAGAAGGGCCATAAATTTCACAGTTCTGGGTAAGTCCCATGGGACCTTAGCTTAGGGGAATTCTAGTTGCAAAGTTGGCCATTGGGATAGCACTGCGCCAAAAGATGATTTTCTGAACTGTCTTCCACAGCACTACTGTAGGCCAAAAAGCTCCAGTCCCATAGGCAAATGATCCGGTTGCCTGTACTTCGATCACTTGGACTCCATTTTCAACAGTCAGTGATCAAACAGATAACCCTTAATTCCCTGATTCCCACATGGACTTTGGGCAGGAAAGAGAACCAGGGAAATGATTCAGGCTGGAATGGGCCCTGCCACACCAATTCGATAGGAGTGCAGAGGCCAAGGACCCTCTCTGCCCCCCACCTGGAGAACCAGCAAGATGTTAATTCCCAGCAAGGTCTTAATTCACTTCCTAAAATTTCTCTACCCTAGCAGTCTGACTATCTGGGCCCAGGGTAAAAAGGCCAAATATGGCAGAGGTATAGTAAGAGCAACCCACGGATCCAGTGATAGGAAATCTCTTGAGGTCCGGACAATTCCCGGAACCCTACCTGGGAAGCAGGTTAATATCAGTAAGGTTACCCTAGGGTACCATCTGGAATTGCTGACACTGTCCGAGGGGGGTCTCACTTCATCTGTTTGCTGGCTGACTGTGGGAGGATGAAGCCCACAATTCCTCTGCCTGTGGCTCGTGACAGTGACTAAAAATGCTTTTCTTTCCACCACTATTGTGCTATCCATTCACTAAGGAACCTTAGCCTCAGCACTGTAAACATAAGCTGGGCTTTGGGAAGGAATCCAGAACACTTAACTGGCGGTAAGACTGGTTCCCGGAAGGTTCCCTTTGGGCAGTCGGATGGCAAAGCAGATGAAAAGTCGCCCCTTGAAGCAGAGCTCTGAGTGGTTGGTTGCCACTACATACCTGTGTGCCACTGCAAGTGGACAGGGCTATCGCCCTTATAAGTACTTCTAGAACCCAGTTTGCACTAAGTCTGGTGTCAGAAAGTTCTTCCGGGTACCAGCATCTGAAAGCACCCCAGGGTACCTGCACCCTGGACAGCACATGTCCAAAAATTTCCCCAGAGACCTAGAGTCCTGATGGACACAGGGCCCAAGGTGATGGGATCCGCTGCCTACAATTAGAATGATGATTGTAAGCGCACACAGTTGCCCTGCTCGAAAGACAGTTAAGGGTCATTATGATACATGCAATCTCTTGGATCTAAGCTGAATGGTGACAGAATGTCTCCATCCATAGTAACTATTCTAGAGGCTCTTGACAGAAAAGATTCAAAGTTCCATTGCAAAGGGGGCAGCTGAACACTAATAGGACCACAGTCTCCTGAGCCTGCCCAGTAATCAGAAAGTTTCTGTATCTCACACTAAGGCTTATGGCCAAATACCTTTTAGTTTCCAGGTAAGTGGGATAACTCCAGCAGGGATCCTGGTGACAGTGAAAAAGCATGTTGGTATTTGGACAGTTCCCACATACACCCACATTGCAGGAAGTGGGGTTGGATGCAGGGTGGTTGAAAGGGCTCATATTTCGAAACTGAAAAGATCCAGTGTATTTCAGTACAAGGTCTGTGGTATCTATAATCCAAAGTGGCCTGGTTTCAATCCAGCTCCCAAGCACTCTGCTAATTTTGGAAAACCAGGAACCCACAGGCCTTCATGTCACTAATACTATGTGAAGAAAGGTGCTTAAGAAGGGCCGTATGTTCCACAGCTCTGGGTAGAGCCCATTGGACATTAACTTTGGGGAAGTGAAGTTGCAAAGTGGGCCCTTAGGCAACTGTGCCAGCACAGATGGTTTTCTGAACTGCCTTCCACGGCACCAGCACAGTGGCTAGGACATATCCAGAGGAGTTCCAGGGCCTGAGAAATCAAAATGGACTTAAACCAAAATGTTTCGTCCTGCCTATGGACTAATGGGCAGAGCCTGGGTTCCACTGCAATAATACAATGGAGAGCAGAAGGATACCAGAAGGTCAGTATAAAAGCAAATTATTGGCAAGAAGTTTCCTTGGGGTACCCATGAGAAGGTCTGATGGATGCGTAGGGGGTTCAGAATTCTTTAGTCCAAAGGATCGACTATATCTCTTCCTGTGTGTGGCCTGTACTATAAACAAATTACTCTAGTTTCAACATCTTGTGCATAAAAATATTTCCAGGAAGAGCATGGGACCCAGGATTACAGGAGAATTTGGACAAGCAAGGATCTTTAGATCTTTTAGGGCATAAGGGCTGTAGTGACATTATTGTCAATGGAATATCATGGCGAAGCGGGGTCCTGGGGCCCAAGCAATTTGGAAGTATTTTTTCCACATGGCCGTATATTTGACAGCACACTGGCAGGTATGAGGGATAATGGGGTTGGTTTGAGGTGCATGGGGAGGTGGAGAGTCGGGGACAGTGAGAATTAGGCAAATGGGCAGCCTGTCCGTTGACCTAAAAGGCCATGGAGTCTGTATCACACTGGAAGGTAGGTAGCCTATGATCTTTTGGTTCCTCAGCTCAAAGATGACCCTGGGAAAGAAAAAGTGCTGAAACGCTACATTCAGGTAACTGTTGGTGCTCAGTGGTTGCCCAGATCACCAGCGCCCAAGGAAGGATGGTGGCCAAAAGAGCTTCAGTTCCGTAGGTAAAGTAGCTGGTTGCCTGTACTTTGATTGCATGAACTCCATTTTAAAACAGCAGGCAGTCAAAGATATGGCCATTAACTCTCTGATTCGTGCATGGGATGTGGCAAGAAGGAGCCCCAGGGAAAGTAAGTCCAGAATGGTCTGCATGACACCAATTCGATAGGAGTGCTTCAGCCAAAGAGCCCCCTCCTACCCCTGGCAGAAGCAAGGTAGTACACTTTGCAGTAGAGCTGTATATTCCACAGCAAGATTTATTAATTCAGTTCCTAGAATCAATCAGTGCTGGCAGTCTGGCTACCTGAACCCAAAATGAAAAGATCAAATCTGGCAAACGTGCTAGTAGGAACAGCCCACAGATCCACTGATAGGTATTCTTCTTGGGCTTGATTAATCACCAGAGCCCTATCTGGGAGGCAGGTTAATGTCAAGAAGGTTACCCTGGGGGCACCAGCTGGAAGGAACAACAGTGTCTGAAGGGGGTCTCACTTCATCTGTTTGCCAAATGACTCTGGGAAGATAAAGCCCACAAGTCCTATGCCTGTGGCTCGTAGCAGTGACTAAAAATGCTTTCCTTTCCAGCACAAGCAGGCTTTCTATTCACTAAGAAACCTTAAACTCAACAGTACACACCTAAGCTGGAGTTTGGGAGGAATCTTGGAACCCTTAACTGGCAGTAAAGCCAGTGGCCTGAAAGTTCCATGTGGTGAGTTGAGATGGCAATGCAGGTGATAAGTGGCCCCTCAAAGCAGTGTTTTGAGTGGATGGTTGCCAGTACAGGCCTACAGGCCACAGCAACTGGACAGGGCTAGCACCTATATGGGTTCCCTAGAAGGCAGTTCACAGGCTGCCTGGACTTTGAAAGGATCTGCAGGGCGCCAGCATCCGGAAGAGCCCCAGGGTGCCTGCTCCTGGACAGCACATGTCCGGAAGTCCCTCTTGGAGACCTAGAGTCTGGATGGACACAGGGCCCAAGGTGATGGAATCTGCTGCCTACAATTAGAATGATGGATGGAAAGGTACACAGTTACCCTGTTCAAAGGACAGTTATTGGTTATTACAATACGTGGAATACCTTGGATCTAGGCTGAATAGTGAAAGTTTTGCCCATCTATAGTAACTCCTCTAGAGGCTCTTGACTGATAGGATTCAAAGTTCTGTTTCAAATGGGGCTGCTGAACACTAGAAGGGCCATAGTTTCCTGTGCCAGTCCGGTAAGTGGAAGAGTTTCAGTTTTTGCATCTCACTCTAAGGATTGTGGCCAAAGACCTTTTGGTTCCTCGCACAAGTGGGATAATCTAAGCCAGCAGGTATGCCGGAGACAGCTAAGGGGAGTGTTGGTGATTAGATGATTTTCCCTACACCTACGTTGCAGGGTGTGGGGATCATAGTAGGGTGGTTAAAAGGACTCATATTTCGAAGTTAAAAGGGTCCAGTGTATTCCAGTGCTAAGTCTATGCTATCTATAATGGAAAGTGGCCTGGTTTCAATACCCAGTGGGAAAAATTAAGGCAGACATCAATTTACCTCCCCAGCACATCAGCTGACTTTGGAAATCCAGGGCCAAATGGGCCTTCATGACACGAATATTATGTGAAGGAAGGTGCCTAAGAAAAGCAGTATGTTCCATGGTTTTCGGTAGGGCTCATGGGACCTTAGCTTTGGGGAAGTCTAGTTGCAAAGTGGGCCCTTGGAGCAGCCAGATCAGGACAGATGGTATCCTGAACTACCTTCATTGGCACCATTGCAGTAGCTAAGAAATATCCAGAGGGGTCACAGGGCCTGAGAATTAGGAATGGACTTAGACCGATATGTTTCGTCCTAATGTCAGATAACAGGCAGAACCTGAAATCTGCTGCAAAAGTGCAATAGTGAGCAGAAATATGCTGGTAGTGTCAGTGTAAAGGCATATTATTGGCAGGAAGATTTTTTGGAGTACCCACAGAAGGATCAGTTGGAACCCTAGGGTATTCAGGATCGTTACCACAAAATGCCATCAGTATGTCTTCATGTATGAGGACTCTTCTGTAAACAAAAGTTTCTGGTTTTAACATAGGTGTGTTACCATATTTCCAGAAAACACCATAGGCCTAACATTCCAGGAGTCTTTGGGTACAAAGAGATCCCTGGATTTGTTATGGTTTATGGGTCTCATTAACACTATTGTAAAAGGAGTTCCATGGACCTTGGGCAACAGCAATTTGGAAGAAATTTTTCCACTTGATTATATATTCAACAGCACCCATTTCAGGGGTAGGAAGAACAGGGTTGGTTGTGGGTGTGTGAGGAAGTGGAGAATCGGGGTGGTGAGAGTGGGGCACATGGGCAGCCTGTCCATTACATAAAGGGATATAGATTCATCATCTCGCAGGCAGGTGAGTAGCCTAAGAACATTTGTTTTCTAAGCTCACAGCTGACACTGGGAAAGAAAAAGTACTGGAATCCTACAACTAGGGAAGTGTTGGTGGTTGGAAATTGCACAGAACACCAGCGCTCGAGAAGGACGATGGCACGAAAGAGCTC
Source organism: Macroglossus sobrinus (assembly GCA_004027375.1). NCBI lineage: Eukaryota > Metazoa > Chordata > Mammalia > Chiroptera > Pteropodidae > Macroglossus > Macroglossus sobrinus. The sequence continues at coordinate 167,208 of PVKZ01002820.1, read as the reverse complement.
CAATTCCATAGGCGAAAGACCCCATTGCCTGTAGTTCGATAGCATGGACTACATTTCTGATAGCAGGTGATCAAACAGAAGGCCATTAACTGCCTGATTTCTGAATGGACTGAGGGATGGAAGGAGTTCCAGAGAAAGGATTCAAGGCTGAAATGGTCTACGTGACACCAATTCGATAGGAGTGATATGGCTAAATCCTCCCATTTCATACCTGAGCACCAGCCAGGCATTAGTACAGTTCGCTGTAGGGCTCTATATTCCACAGCAAAGTTTCTTAATTCAGTTCCTAGAATCTCTCTGTCCTGAAAGTCTGGCTATCTGGACCCAAGGTGAAAAGGCCAAATCTAGAAGATGTGCTAGAAGGAGAAGCCCATGGACACACTAATATGGATTCACTTGGGTTTTGATTAATACCTGGAACCCTGTCCAGGAGGCAGGTTAATGTCAAGAAGGTTACCTTGGGGCACAAGCTGGAAGGAGTGACGGTGTCTAAGGAGGGTCTTCTTGTTTGCTGGCTTACTGTGGGAGGATGAAGGCCACAACTCCTAGGCCTGTGGCTCATGGCAGTGACTAAAAATGCTTTCTTTTCCAGCATGAGCAGGCTTTCTATTCAGAACATTAGCCACAAAAGTGCACACCTAATCTGGGCGATGAGAGGGGACACGGATCCCTTTACTGGAGATATGTCATGTGGTCTGAAGGTTCCCTGAAACCAGTCCAGATGGCAATGCAGGTGAAAAGGGGCCCCTTGAAGCAGAGTTCTGATTGAATGCTTGCCATTAAGGCCTTCTCACCACAGCAACAGGACAGGGCTAGCACCCATTAGAAACAAGTTTTTAGGTAGTCTGGTCTCAGAAATAATTGGCCAAGTGCCAGCATCTGGAAGTGCCCCAAGGACTCAGCACTCTAGACCACATATATTTCAAACTGTTTTCTGAGACCTAGAGTCTGACTTGAAACAGGGCTCAAAGGCAATGGGTTCCTACACCTATAATAAGATTGATGGTTAGACGAACAAACAGTTGCCCTGTTTGGAGGCCAGTTATAGGCCATTAGAATAGGTGAAACCCTATGATTTAGGCAGAATAACGACAGAAAGTGCCCATCCATACTAACTCCTCTAGAGGCTCATGACAGATAAGATTCAAAATCCCATTTGAAACAGGGCAGTTGAACACTAGAAGGGAGATAGTTTCTTGTGTCTTTCTGGTAAGCACAAAGGGTTCCAGTTTCTGCATCTCAGGCTAAAGCTTGTGGCCAAAGACATTTCGGTTCCTTGGGCAAGTGGGATAACTCAAAGCCAGAGGGGACAGTGAAACAAAAGTGGTACATTGGTAATTGGACAGATCTCCTTTACACCCATATAGCAGGATATAGGGATGGAAGCAGGGTGGCTGAAAGGGTTCATATTTCAAAGCTGAAAGTGTCCAGTGTATTTCATTGCAAAGTCTGTGCTCTCCATGTTTAAAAGTGGCATAGTTTCAATAGCAGGTGGGAAAACTGAAGGCAGACATCAATCCAGCTCCTCTCAGACCCATTAACTTTATAAATTTAGAGCCCCACGTGCCTTCTTGATACGAATATTATGTGAAGTAAGGTAACCAAGAAGGGTCATATGTTCCATAGCCCTGGGTATAACTCATGGGACCTTAGCTTTAGGGAAGTCTAGTCGCAAAGTGGGCCCTCAGGACAGTCATGCCACGACAAAAGTTTCTTAACCTGACTTCTGTGGCGATAGTGCAGTGATAGGACATATCTAGAGGAGTCCCAGGGCCTGAGAAATGCTAATTGACTTAGACCAAAATATTTAGTCCTGCCAACTTATAACAGGCTCAGCCTGAGTTCCACTGCAATAGTACAATGATGAGCAGAAAGATGCTGAGAATGTCAATGTAGATGCGTTTTATTGACAGGAAGGTTTCTTGGAGTACGTACAGAAGGGTCAGTTGGAACCTTAGGGGGTTCAGGATCATTAAACTGAAATACCGATGGTATTTCTTTGTGCGTGAGTCCTGTTCTGTAAACAAAGGTGTTCTGATTTCAACATCAGGTGTGTAAATGTATTTCCAGAAAACACAATGGGTCATTAACTCCCAGATAACCGCATGGACTAAGGCATAAAGGAGCCCCAGGGAAAGGAAGCATGGCCTGAATGGTCAGCAGGACACCAATTCGATATGAGTGCTACGGTCAAAGGGGTCCCCCCAGGCACCAGCCAGGCATTAGTATGATTTGCCGTAGAACTGTATATTCCACAGAAAGGTTTCTTAATTCAGTTCCTAGAATCAGTGTGCCCTGGCAGTCTGGCTATCTGAGCCCAGGGTGAAAAAGCCAAATCTGACAGAAATATAGTAGGAGCAACCCATGGATCCACTGATAGAGATTCTCTTGTGGTCAAATAAATCCCAGGAGCCCTATCTGGGAGGTAAGTTAATGTAAAGAAGATTACTCTGTAGTACCAGGTGGAAGGGCTGACATTGTCTGAGAGAGTCTCACATCATCTGTTTCTCGGATTGTGAGAGGATGAAGACCACAACTCCTCTGCCTGTGGCTCATGGCACCGACTAAAAATACTTTCTTTTCCTACCACAAGAGAGTTATAGAGTGACTAAAAAACCTTAGTCTCAACAGTGCGCACTTAAGGTGGGACTTGGAAGGGAACTCAGAACCCTTAGCTGGAGAGAAGTCCGGTAACAGGAAGTTTTCCTGTGGCAAGCCAGGATAGTGATGTAGGTGAACAGGGCCCCGTGAAAGAGAGTAAGGAGTGGATATTTGCTAATAGAGGTCTGCTCATCACAGCATCCAAACCTGGCTAAGGATTATATGGGTCCTCCTAGAACCAAGAATGTAGGCAGTCTGGTCTCAGAAAGGATCTGCAGGGCACCAGCATCCAGAAGTACCCAAGGCACGAGCTCCCTGGACAGCCCATATCCACAAGTGACTGCAGAGACTTAGTGTCAGGATGAAAACAGGGCCCAAGGGAGATGAGATCGACTGCCTACATGTAGAGAGATGGTTGGAAGGGCACACAGTTGCCCTGCTCGATGGACGGTTAGTGGCCATTAAGAATGGTGCAATCCCTTAGATTGAAGCTGAATAGGACAGAATGTGCCCATCTGTACTAACTCCTCTAGAGGCTCTTGACAGTTAGGATTCAAAGCTAGGTTTCAAATGGGGCAGCTAAACACTAGAAGGACCATGGAATCCTGTACCTTTTCAGTAAGCAAATGGGTGCCGGTTCCTGCATTTCATGCTCAGGGTTGTGGCAAAGACATGTTGTTTCCACTGAGAAATGCTGTAACTAACTCTAAGCCAGTAGGGACCCAAGACACAGCGAAGGGGCCTGTTGGTAACTGGACGGTTCAGTTTCAATGTAGGGTGGTTAAAAGGGCTCGTATTTCGAAGCTGAAAGGGTTCAGTGTATTCTACTGCAGGTCTGTGCTATCTATGGTTGAAACTGGCCTGGTTTCAACAGCGTGTGGGAAAAATGAAGACAGATATCAATTCACCTCCCCAGAATACTGGCTGACTTTGCAAAACCAGGGCCAAATGGGCCTTCATGACAGGACTTTTATCGGAAGTAAGGTGCCTAAGAAGGGCCGTATGTTCCACAGCCCTGGGTAGAGCCCATTGGACATTAGCTTTGAGGAAGAACAGTCACAAAGTAGGCACTCGGGTAGTCTCACCATGACAGATGGATTCCTGAAGTGCCTTCTGTGATGGAGGCACAGTGTCTAGAATACATCCGTAGGAATCCCAGGATCTGAAAAAATGAAATGGATTTCAACCAAAATTTCTCATCCTGCCTACAAACTAATGGGCAGAGTCTGGTTTCCACTGTAACAGTACAATGGAGAATAGCAGGATACTGGGAACGCCAGTAAAAAGGAAAGTTACTGGCAGAAAGTTTCCTTGGGGTACCCAGGAGAGGGTCTGACAGGTGCTTAGCTGTTTCAGAATTATTTTGCCCAAAGGCTCGAAGATATCTCTTTCTGTGTGAGGCCTGTACTGTAAACAAAGGTACTCTAGTTTCACATCTCATGAGTAAATGTATTTCCAGGAAACACCATGGGACCTAATAATCCAGGAGACTTTAGGCAGGCAAAGATCACTGGATCTTTAGGGGCATAAAGGCTATAGTAACATTATTGTCAAGGAAGTACTTGTCCAAACAGGGTCCTGGAGCACCATCAGTTGGATGTATTTACTTTTTCCACTAAGACGTATATTCAACTGCACCCATGGCATGGAAGAGGGGGAACAAAATCAGTTTTGGATGTGTGGGGCAGTAGAGAATCAGGAACAGTAAGAATTACGCAAATGGGCAACCTGTCCGGTGACCTAAAGGGCCTTGGAATCTGCATCACGTGGGCAGGTGAGTGGCCTCATAACATTTTTTTTTAATAGCTCGCAGCTGACTCCGGGAAAGAAAAAGCACTGTACTCCTACAACCAGGGAAGTATTAGTGGTCGGAAGTTGTGCAGAACTCCAGCACCCGAGGAAGGACAATCGCCGAAAGAGCTCCAATGCCGTAGGCGAAATAGTCCATTGACTATAGTTCAATCACATAGACTCCTTTCCCAAGAGCAGGTGCTGAAATGGATGGTGATTAACTCCTTCATTTCATCATAGACTGTAGCAGGAAGGAGCCCCAGGGAAGGGATTCAAGGCCGAAATTGTCTGCGTGACACCTATTCGTCAGAAGTGCTGTGGCCAAAGGGTGCCTCCTCTAGGGGCAGCAGCAAGGCATTACTACGGTTCACCGTCCAGCTGTATATTCCACAGCAAGGTTTTTAAATTCCGTTCCTAGAATCAATGTGCCTTGGTAGTGTGACTATCTGTGCTTAGAGTGAAAAGACCAAATCTGGCAGACATGCAAGTAGGAACAGACCACAATCCACTAATATGGATTATTGTGTGGTCTGATTATTCACCAGAACCCTAATGAAAGACAGGTCAATATTAGGAATGTTACCCTGGAGTACCAGATGGAAAGGTCGTCGGAGTCTGAGGGGGTTCTCATGTCCTCAGTTTGCCAGCTAACTGTGACAGGATGAACCCCATACATCCTCTGCCTGCTAGTAGCACAGACTAAAAGTGCTTTCTTTTCCACCAGGAGTGGGCTATCCATTCACTAAGGAACCTTGGTTTCAGCAGCACCAACCTAATGTGTATCAGGGTAGGGAACCCGGCACCCTTTGCTGCCTGGAAGTCTGATGAAAGTTTCCCTGAGCCGAGTCAGAATAGCGATTCAGGTAAAAAGAGGTCCGTTGAAACAGATTTAGGAGTAGATTGATGCCAACAGAGGCTTTCATGTCACAGCAACCGTACGTGGCTATCACCCATATAGGTTCTCCTAGAACTGAGAATGTAGGCAGTCTAGGATCTATCTGGCACCAACATCCAGAAGTGGTAGTGGGTGCCAGCACCCTGGACAGAACAAGTCTGGAAGTGCCCGTAGAATCTTAGTGTCTGAATGGAAACAGGCACCAAGACAGATGGGATCTGCTGCCTACATTTACAGAGATGGTTGGATGGGTACACAGGTACCATGTCCGAAGGACAGTTAGTGGCCATCAGGATTTGTGCAATTTCTTGGATCTAAGATGAATAGTGACAGAATGTGAACATTTATACTAATTCCTGTAAAGACTCTGGACACATAGGATTCAAAGCTAGGTATCAAAAGGGGCAGCTAAACACTAGAAGCGTAATGAAATCCTGTGCCTGTGCAGTAAGCGAATGGGTACTGATTCCTGCATGTCATACATAGGCTTGTGGCAAAGACTTTTGTTTCCCTTGGGAAATGTGGTAACTCTAAGCGAGCAGTGACCCAGGAGAAGGCTGAAGTGCGCTTTGGAATTGGACGGTTCACTTTCGAAATAAGGTGGTTGAAAGGGCACACACTTCAAAGCTGAAAGGGATCAGTGTATTCTACTGGAAGGTCTCTGCTATCTATGATCAAAACAGGCCTGGATTTTCAACAGTGTGATGGAACAATGAAGGTAGACATAAATTCACCTCCCAGCATAGTGGCTGACTTTGCAATCTAGGGCCCCATGGGCCTTCATGACACGAAGGGCCGGCCATATGTTCCACAGTCCTGGTTAGAGCCCATTAGACATTAGCTTTGGAAAAGTCCAGTTGCAAATTAGGCCTTCGGGGTAGATACTCCAGGACAGATGGATTCCTGTACTGCCTACTGTGATGAAATCACAGTAGCTAGGATATATCCATCGGAATCCCAGGACCTGAGAAAAGGAAATGGATCTCAACCAAAATCTCTGGTCCTGCCTATGGAGTAACAAGCGAAGTCTGTGTTCCACCCCAATAGTACAATAGGGAGAAACAGGATACCGGGAACATCAGGGTAAAGAGAAGTTATTGGAAGAAAGTTTCCTTAGGTTATACAAGAGAGGGACTGATGGATGCTTAGGTGTTTCAGAATTCTTTTGCCCAATGGCTCAATGATATCTCTTTCTATGTGAGGCCTGTATTATAAACAAAGGTACACTAGTTTCACATCTCACGAGTAAACTTATTTCCAGGATTGCCATGGGACCCAAGAGTTCAGTAGACTTTCAGAAGTCAAGGACCGATGAATCCTTTGGGGCATAAGAGCCTTAGTGCCATTATTGTCAATGGACTACCTCGCTAAACAGGGTCGTGGAGCACCATCAATTTGGGAATATTTTTTTTTCATGAGGACATATATTCTTCAGTACCCATGGCAGTGAAGAGCGTAATGGGATTGATGGCGGGTGGGCGGGGAGGTGGAGAATCAAGGACAGTGAGAGTCAGACCAATGTGCAGCCTGTTCGGTGACCTAAAGGCCCATAGAGTCTGAATCACACGGGAATGTGGGTGGAATAAAACATTTGTTTCCGTACCTCGCAGGTGACTTCAGGAAAGAAAAAGCACTGGAACTCTATAAGTAGAGAAGCGTTGGTGGTCAGAAGTTGCACAGATCTCTAGTGCCTGTGGAACCATGGTGGCTGAAAGAGCTCCAGTTCCATAGGAGAAATAGTCTATTGTCTATACTTTTATATCATAGACTTTAATCACAGGAGCAGGCTTTCAAACAGACGGCCATTAATTCCCCTTTCTGCGACGGCTGTGGCAGGAAGGAGTCCCAGGGAAGGGCTTCAGGAACGGAATTGTCCGCTTGACACCTATTCAATAGGGTAGCCTCCCAGGGCAGCAGCAGGGCATTACTATGGTTCAACATAGAACTGTATATTCCACAGCAAGGTTTCTGAATTCAGTTCCTAGAATCAATCTTCCCTGATAGTGTGGCTCTCTGTACCCCGAGTGCAAAGGCCAAATCTGGCAGACATGCTTTTAGGGACAGACCACAATGCATTGATATGGATTCTCTTGAGGTCTGATTATTAACCGAAACCCTACCTGAGGGGTAGGTTAATATCAGGAAGGTTACCCTGGGGCACCAGCTGTAAGGAACCACAGTGTCTGAGTGGGTTCTCACTTCCTCTGTTTATCGGCCGACTATGGGAGGATGAAACACATATCTCTTCCACCTGCGGCTAGTAGCATTGACTAAAAACGCTTTCCTTACCACCAGGAGAGTGCTTTCCATTTGCTAAGTAACCTGAGGCTCAACAGCATGCACCTAAGATGGGTCAGGGTAGGGAACCCAGAACCCTCAGCTGCCTGGGAGTCTGCTGAATGGAAGTTTTCCTGAGGCATGTCAGAATGACGATTCAGGTGAAAAGAGGCTTGTTGAAACAGATTTAGGAGTAGATTGATGCTAATAGAGGCTTGCATGCCACAGCAACCGTACGTGGCTATTGCCCATATGGGCTGTCCTAGAACTGAGATCATAGGGAGTCTGGTCCAGAAAGGTTCTGTCTGGAACCAGCATCTAGAAGTGGTAGTGGGTGCCAGCACCCTGGACAGCACATGTCCGAAAATGCCCTCCGAGTCTTAATGTCCGGGGGAAACAGGACCCTAGGCAAATGGGATCTGCTGCCTACATTGGAGAGATTATTAAAAGGGCACACAGTTACCCTGTTCTAAGGATGGTTAGTGGCCACTAAGATTCGTGGAATCCCTTAGATCTAAGCCAAATAGTGACAGAATGTGCCTATCTGTAAGAATTCCTCTAGAGGCTCAAAGCTAGGTTTCCAATGGGGCAGCTGAAAATTAAAAAGGACCATGGAATCCTGTGCCTGTTTAGTAAGTGAATGGTTACTGGTTCCTGCATCTCATGCTAAGGCTTGTGACAAAGACCTTCTGTTTCCCTTGGGAAATGTGGTAACTCTAAACTGGGGGAACCCAGGATACAGCTGAGGTGTGTGTTGGAATTGGACGGTTCGCTTTTGACATAAGGTGGTTGAAAAAGCTTACATTTCGAAGCTGAATGGGATCAGTGTATTCTACTGCGAGGTCTGTGCTATCTGTGATGGAAACTGGCCTGATTTCAACAGTGTGTGGGACAATGAAGGCAGACATTATTTCACCTCTCAGTATAGGGGGTGACTTTGCAATCCACGGGCCCACAGTTCTTCATGACATAAATATTATCTGAAGCAAGGTGCCTAAGAAGGGCCATATGTTCCACATTTCAGGGAAGAGCACATTGAATATTAGTTTTGGAGAAGACCATTCACAAGATAGTCCCTCGGCAGAGACACGCCAGGACAGATAGATTCCTGTACTACCTTCTGTGACGGAAGCACAGTGGCTAGGACATATCCATCAGAATCCCAGGGCCTGAGAATAAGAAATGGACTTCAACCAAAATCTCTGGTCCTGCTTAGGGACTAATGGGAGGAGTCTGCGTTCCACCTCAATAGAAGCAGGATACCGGGAATGTCAGTGTAAAGGGAAGTTATTGGTGGAAAGTTTCCTTTGGTTACACAGGAGAGGGTCTGACTGATGTTTAGGCGTTTCAGAATTCTTTCGCCCAATGGCTTGATGATATCTCTTCCTATGTGAGTCCTGTTTTATAAACAAATGTACTCTAGTTTCATATCTCATGAGTAAACGTATTTCCAGGAAATGTCATGTGACCCAGGTATTCAGGAGATTTTCAGCAGGCAAGGATCACTGGATCTTTAGGGGCATAAAGGCTATAGCAACATTATTGTCAGGGAAGTACTTGTCCAAACAGAGTCCTGGAGCACCATCAGTTGGATGTATTTTTTCCACTAGCACGTTTATTCACCAGCACCCATGGCAGGGGAGAGGGGGAACTGGATTGTTTGAATTCTAGCACCGGAGGAAGGATGGTGGCCGAAAGAGCTCCAATTCCATAGGCGAAATACTCCGTTGCCTATACTTCGATTGTATAGACTCCTTTCTCAAAAGCAGGCAATAGAACAGATGACCATTAACTCCCCCTTTCTGCATAGACTATGGCATGAAGGAGCTCCATGGAAAGTACTCAAGGTCAGAACTGTACGCGTGACACCTATTTGATAGGAGTCTGCGGCCAAAGGGCACCTCCTCCCAGAGCAGCAGCAAGGCATTAATTACTACAGTTTGCTGTTGAGTTGTATATTTCACCTCAAGATTTGTCATTTCGGTTCATAGAATCAATCTACCCTGGCAGTGTGGCTATCTCTGTCCTGGGTGAAAAAGCCAAATTTGGCAGACGTTCTAGTAGGAACATACCACAGTTCAATGATATGGATTCTTCTGGGGTCTGATTATTCACCAGAACTCTATCTGAGATGCAGGTTAATATCAGAAAGGTTACCCTGGGGTAGCAACTGGAAATGAGGATGATCTCTGAGGGGGGGTCTCAGTTTGCTGGCTGACTGTGGGAGGATGAAGCTTATACCTCCTCTACCTGTGGCTGGTGACAATGACTAAAAATGCTTTTCTTTCTACTATGATCAGGCTATCTATTCACTAAGGAATCTTTGCTTCAACAGTGCGCACTGAAGCTGAGGGTTGAGAGGGAACACGGAATCTTTTACTGTAGGTACATGCAGTGGCCTGGTGGGTCCCCGTGGCCAGTCCCAATGTGGATGTAGGTAAAAAGGAGCCCCTTGAAGCAGAGTTCTGATTGAATGCTTGCCAGTACAGGCCTCCTCTACACAACAACTGGACAGGGCTAGCGCCCATATGGTTTCAACTAGAATTGAGTTTGTAGGTAGTGTTGGCTCAGAAATAATTAGCAAGGTGTCAGCATCTGGAAGTGCCCCCAGTGAGCACCCTGGATAGCATATGTCTGGAAAGGTCCCTCAGACCTAGAGCCTGGATTAAAACAGGGCTCAAGGATGATGCCTCTTCAACCTACGATAAGAGTGATGGTTAGAAGAACAGACAGTTGCCCTGTTATAAGGCCAGTTATTGGCCATTAGGATATGTGGAACCCCTTGGATCTAGGTCAAATAGTGACAAAATGTGCCATCCATAATAACTTCTCTAGAGGATCTTGACAGGATTCAAAGTTCCATTTCAAATGGGGCTTCTGAACACAGGAAGGGCCATAGATTCCTTCCTGTGCTAGTCTGGTAAGCAAAATTGTACCAGTTTCTGCATCTCACGCTAAAGCTTGTAGTCAAAGATCTTTTGATTCCTCGAGCAAGTGGGATGACTCTAAGCCGGCAGAAACCCTGGAAACATCAAAGGGGCGCGTTTGTAATTGGACTGTTCTCCTTTAAACCCAGGTCATGAAGTGGGGGAATGGAAATAGGGTGGTGCTGGTGTTCTGAGAAATCTCCAACCACCAACACTTCCCTGGTTCTAGCATTACTGTACTTTTTTCTTTCCCATGGTAAACTGTAAGCTGAAAAAACAAATGTTCTTAGGCCACCCACCTACTTGCATGGTGCAGATTCTATGGCCCTTTAAGGATATCAGACAGGCTGCCAATTTTCATATATAGTCCAATGGAAAAATTACTTCCAAATGTTGTTGTCCAAAGGCCATGGTACTCCCTTTACAATAGTTTCACTATGGCTCTTATGCCATTAGAGATCTATAGATCTCTTCCTGCCCAAATGCTCCTATAATCCTGGAGCCTGTGGCGTTTCCTAGATATATGGTTACACACCTGATGTTGAAACCAGAGCACATTGTTTATAGTACAAGCCTCACACATGAAGAGATATTGTCAGCTCTTCGGGCTGAGGATTCTGAAGCACCTAGACTTCTGTTTGACTCTCCTGTGGGAACCCCAAGGAATCTCCCTGCCAATAACATGCCTTTAACTGACATTCCCGGAACCCTTCTGCTCCCCATTATACTACTGTGGTGGAACCCAGGCTCCGCCCATTAGTCCATCTCCAGGGCAAGACATTTTTATTTAGGTTCTTTTTTATTTCTCAGGCCCTGGTACTCCTTTGGATATGTCTGGCCACTGTGCTGGTGCCATGCAAGGCAGTTCAGGAAACCATCTGTCCTGGCGCAGATGCCCCGTGGGCCCAATTTGCGACTAGACTTCCCTAAAGCTAAGGATCCATGGGTCCTACCCAGGGCTGTGGAAAATATGGCCCTTCTTAGGTCCCTTGATTTCTAAAGTCAGCCTGTGTACTAGGGAGCTGTATTGATGTCTGCTTTCATTTTTCCCACCCACTGTTGAAACCAAGCAACTTTTTATCATAGATAGCACTGATCTTGCACTGGAATACACTGGACCCTTTCAACTTTGAAATATGAGCCCTTTCAGCCTCCTTACATCGATTCCTACACCCCTCAATGTAGATATAAGAAGGAATCGTCCAATTACCAATGTGTCCCTGCACTGTCTCCGGGGTCCCTCCTGACCTAGAGTTATCCCACTTGCCCAGGGAACCAAAAGGTCTCTGTAATGCAGAAACTGGTACCCTTCTGCTTACTGGAGAGGCACAGGAAACTATGGCCCTCTTAGTGTTCAGCTGCCCCATTTGAAACTGAACTTTGAATCTTTCTGTCAAGAGCGCCTAGAGGAGTTAGTGTGGATGGGCACATTCTGTCACTATTTGACCTAGATCCAAGTGTTTCCACGTATCTTAATGGCCAGTAACCAGCCTTTGGGAAGGGCAACTGTGTGCCCTGCCAACCATCACTCTTATTGTATGCCGCAGAACCCATTGCCCATGTGCACCGTGTTCATCCGAACTCTAGGTCTCTGCGAGCACTTCCGGACATGTGCTGTCCAGGGTGCAGGCACCCTGGGGCGCTCCTGGATGCTGGTGTCCTGCAGATCCTTTCTGAAACTAGACTGTCTGCAAACTGGGTTTTAGGAGGACCCGTATATGCACTAGCCTTGTCTGGTTGATGTGGTATGCAGGCCTCTACTGCCAAACATCCTCTTAGAACTCAGCTTCACGAGGCTCCTTTTCACCTGCATTGGCATCCTGGCTGGCCACAGGAAAACTTCATGCCACTGGACTTTCTACCATCTAAGGGTTCCGGGTTCCCTCCCAACACCCTGCTTAGTTGTGCGCTGTTGTGGCTAAGATTTTTTAGTGAATAGATAGCCACTTGTAGTGGAAAGGAAAGCATTTTTAGTCACTGCCACGAGCCACAGGCAGGGGAGGTGTGGGATTTATCCACTCACCATCAGCCGGCAAACAGATGAATTTAGACCCACCTCGGACACTGTCGGCCTTTCTAGTTGGTCCTCCAGAGTAACCATCCTGACATTAATCTGCCTCCCAGATAGGGTTCTGGAGATTGTTCAAAGTCCAAGAGATCTCTATCGGTTGATCCATGTGTTGCTCCTACTAGCACGTTTGCCAGTTTTGGCCTTTTCACCCTGGGCCTAGATAGCCAGACTGCCAGGGCAGAGAGATTTTTAGGTACCGAATTAAAAACCCTTTCTGTGTAATATATAGCCATACAGTGAACCGTAAAAATGCCTTGCTGATACCCATGGACCTCCTTTGGCCACAGCACTCCTATCGAATTGGTGTCACGTGGATCATTCTGGCCTTGAATTCTTTCCCTGAGGCTACTTCATGCCACAATCCATATGGGAATTGGGGGTTTAATGGCCTTCTCTTTGATTGCCTGTTGTCAGAAATGGAGTACATTCAGTGAAAGTAAAGGTTATGGGCTATTTCAGCTACAGACTTACTTGGAGCTCTTTCGGCCACAGTCCTTCCCCAGGTACTGGTGTCCTGCGGATCCTCCCACCACCGCCAGTTCCCTGGTTGTAGGTTTTGAGCAGTTTTTCTGGCCTGGGGTCATTGGCACGCCAGGGAACCAAAGGTTCTTAGGCCACCCACCTGCCCTCATGATTCCGACCCTATTGCCCTTGTGGTCACTGGACAGGTTGTCCATTTGCCTCTCACCTTCCCTGATTATCCACCTCCCCACTGCCAACCGTGCTGTCCTACCTGAGGGCTGTGTCACACAGAACCTATCAGTCTCCTGATATCCTGCAAACTAGGGTTCTGCATTTTTTATTAGAATTTAGGCTATATGCACTCTGAGCTAATGATGATTCTTTAGCCATGTGTATTCCTGTGACTGAAAGGATAGTATTTTAACTTTGCTTTGACATCACAAGCAGGAATTGAGAGCCTTTCAGTCATTAGTCACTTTGCAAACTCAGGGATCTTGAGCCCTCTCGGCCACCATCTGTCCTTCACATGGTTGCCCTGGGGGTACTTTTCTCTACCCTTAGTTCTGAGAGATATCACAGGCTTCTAGATTGTTCTTAAGTATGTGAATCATGGGCTCTTCTTACTAGGCCATCATAAAAACAGTCTTTCTCCCTAGGTTCAGTTGTGGCTTCTCAAGTTCGGAGACTATTCCTGACAACCTGCATCTCACTGGTGTTGTGGGTGGAACTTCTGTACACTATCTTCCATGTGTCCTATTGATGTCCAGACTGCCCATGCACTATGGTCTCTGTGGGCCCCAAATGGCTCTAGCCAGATCTCATGCTATATATTATATGACCTTTTGGAGAATCATAACTCTAGCACCTTGGTGTTTTTTTTGCCACCATTACCCACATCGTGTTAATGTCATAAAGGCCCTTCTGGCTTTAAGTTTCAAGAATTCGTTCCTGCCCACATTCTCTTGGCATGTTCGTGAGTGCGGGGTGGGGGATGGGGGTGGGGAGCATTTTATGGTCATCATTTTGCAAGTCTTCTGTTGAACCAGAGCTTGTTCAGTCACAGTACAGGCCGCAACCGGCTCACCTTGGACCCTTTTGGCTCAGGTGTCTGAGCTCTTTTGGCTACCATCAGTCTTTCCCTTCCAACTTGTGGGTGCCCCAGGCAATCCCTGCCCATTATCTTGCCTACTGACTAAGGTTCCATGGCTATTTTGGGATCCAAATCATATTACATGCCAGGGTACTAAAAATCCATTAGCTATCAGCTTCCCCATGTCATGCAGAAAATAAAACCTTAATGGTCCCAAGACATGGTGCTGGGGAACCAATGGCTGTTTCAGTCCTCAGCTAGCCTGTGTGCAATTAAACCTGGAATATCTTTGATCATTGACTTTTCTACATGTTCTTTTTCCTAGGGGCCTTATGAAAACCAGACTACCCAGCTTTTTTTGGTCTCTATCCTATAAGAGTACTGAGGAATTTAGTAGACTTTAGAATCACCCTCCCTATAGGCTGTGGAATCTAGAATTTGTTGGGCATCATGTCCATTCTGACCTCTAGGAACCTGGGGCTCTTCTAGGCATGTGCTGGTCAGTGTGCTATAGTCTGGAGCACTTCCAAACATGTTCTGCCCTTGCACTGATGCCCTATGGACCTTTTCTGAGACAAGACTGCTTGTGCACTGGGTTCTAGGCAGCCCTTATGGACACTTATTGGCTGTGGCACTGTGAAATATAAGGGCCTACTGACAATCATCCTAGCATAATGGTGCTTTGGGGGACCCTCTCAGATACTATACCTAAAACACTCTAGTGCATTATGGAAACTTCTGGCTACCAGTCTTCCCATTATCTAAGATCCAGGTGTCCCTGACTGACTCATTCCCATCTTCAGGCTTTAACCAAGCGTTCTTTGGTCACCAGCCTGCCTACTGCTATAGAAATGAGAATATTTTAGTTTATAGTACTGTCCTTGCCTAAGGATGCCATTGGGTCTTTAGACCTTGGTCAGCCCATAGGATGACAAAGATCCCATTCAGCTATTATCTATCAATCTGGTACCCCAGGGAACAATCTGGCCACTAGAATTCCTAGCAGCTAGGGTTCCATCCTACCTCTCATTATACCCTGCTGGCATGCTGTGAACCCAAGGATTTTTATCTGCCATCAGCTTGCCTGCCTATTGTGGAAACTAAAGTACATTCAATCACAGGCTTAGAAAGCTTGGACTGTTGGCTATCCTTTGCACAGAGTTTCCTGGAGGAAATTTTGGACCACCAACCTGCCCACTCTCTAGAGGTTCCCGGGGTCCTTGCAGCACCCAGTCAGCCTGCATGTTAGAGAACCAAAGGTTTTTCAGACATCAATCTACCCTTGTGATGTAGAAACCATAACCTTTTAGGTCACTGAACAGGACTTGCACTAGGGAACTGAAGGCTCTTCCAGCCAAAATTCAGCACTTGTATCTGGAACAAAGAACTCTTTTGGGCACTATCTGGCATGTGATCAACAGCTTATTTACCTGCTAGCATTTACTGAGGTCTTATGACCTTCAGCCTCCCCTAGGGCTGGGGAACTGAGGGGCCTATGATAGCCTACCTACTTTGTCCTACAGAGTCCTTTCAGCCTTGATCCATACCACTTTCTTAATCCCCATGGCCCTTCCAAACACATGCCTGCCAACACATTGGTGTCCTGGGGGCAATTCCAGATACTTCTGTCCTTGCACAAGTGCCATGGTGGATTTTTTTGGTAACTAGACTGCCCACACACTGCTGTCCTTAGAGACATTATGAACATGAACCTGCTCCAGAGCTATGAAATATATGAACCTATTGGCAACCACCCATCCGGAATGCTAGTGCTTCAGGTCCCCTTTTCCCAGCCTTACTGCCAATGTGCACTGTTGCCCTGGTAGAAACTTCAAGACAGTTGCTTCTCTCCAGTTAAGTTTACAGGGCTTCTTCTAGCCTCTAACATGTTCATGTGCTGAGAAACTGAAGGTACTTTTGCAGTTAGCCTGCTTGTCTAAGTTAGTACCGATTAGAATTAGATTGTTATTACTTTAAGATAGTAAATGTAATCCCCATGGCAACTGCAAAGAAACTATCTATAGAATATATACAAAAGGAAATTAGAAACATTAAAATTAAAATGGTTCACCATAACAAATCAACTAAAATCAAAACAAGATAGTAATGAAGGACACGAGGGATAGAAAAGATACAAGACATATAGAGAACAAATAGCAACATGTCAGAAGTCTTTTCAATCAGTAATTACTTTAAATATTAATGGATTAAATTCTCCAATCAAAAGGCATAGATTAGCAAAATGCATTTAAAACATGACCCAACTATATGGAACCTACAAGAGACCTAATGTAAAAACAAAAATGTTTAAAGGAAAAGTCATGATATTGTAAAGATATTCCATGCAAATAACAATCAAAATAGAGCTAAGGCACTATGATAATATCAGATGAAATAGATTTTAAGTTCAAAAAATATAATAACAGACAAAGTAAGGCATTATATATTGATAAAAGAGTTAATTCATCCAAATGATATAATAATTATAAACACAAAAGTACAAATTAGCAGAACCCCTAAATATATAAAACAAACATTGACAGAATTGAGGAAATAAGTAGTTACAATAATAACTGAAGACTTCAATACCTCACCTTTAATAATGAATAGAATGCCTAGACAGAAGAGCAATAAATATAGAGAGGGCTTGAACAACACTATAACCAACTAGAACTAACAGGCATATACAGAACAGTCCACTCAACAACTATAGAATACACATTCCTTTTCTGATGCACATAGAACATTCTCCAGGATAGACTATATGTTGGTCACAAAACAAAGTCACTAAATTTTAAAATACTGAAATAATACAAAATATCTGCTATGATTGCAATGGAATTTATCTAGAAATCGGTAACAGAAAAACACAGACAAATACAAATGAAAACACAACATAACAAACACATGGGATGCAGTGAAGGCAGTGCTCATGAGAAATTTATACTTGTAAATACATACATTAAAAAAAGATGAAAGAGACTTCTGGTTTCTGATATGGCATGTAAGGAGCTTGGAAATCATCACTCTCATTCTTACAACCAGAAAACAGCTAAACAAATTAAAAATTAACATCTCTTTTTAAATCTATCAGAGATGAGGTAACAATAAAAACTGCTGCTCCCCAAATTCTAATGACTCAAAGGTAGGCAGAGACCTGGCAGAAGTCCAGGAACAGAAACAACTATGTAAACCAGGTTTTAGTTTCTTTTACCCATACATCACTTCTGGTTTTCAATAAAATAATTTGAAATCATACTAAAAGATAAAAAGAAAAACAGAGCTAGTATCAGAATCAGACTTAGTATGACCAAAATTCTTGTATTATCAGACCAAGAATTTTAAACAAATTTGATTAATATGATAAGGACTGTAATGAAAAAAAGTGGGAAATGCATTAACAGATGGGTAATATAAGCAATGAGATGGAAATTCCAATAAAAATCAAAATGAAATGCTAGAAATAAAAAGGGACTTTAATAAATAATGTTTTGATGAGCTCAGCAGTAGACTAGACATGTAGGAAAAATGATTAAGCAAGCTTTAAGATATGTCAAAAGAAATTTTCAAAACTGGAATGTGAAGAGAAAGAAAAATTTTAAAAATGAAATCAGATATCAGAGAACTATAGGACAATTACAAAAGATATAACATACACATAATGGGAATAACAGAAGAAGAAAGTGAAAAAATAACAGAAGAGATATTTGAAGAAATAATGACTAAAATTTTTCAAATATTAACAGCAGACTTCAAACCACATATGCAGGAAACTAAGCAAATACCAAGCAAGAAAAACACCAGAAAGTCTACTTATATGATTAGTATTTTCAAACTGCAGAAAATTAAAGAAAAAGAGAGAATATTGAAAGAAGTGTGTGAATGTGGGTGGGGAGAGACTCTTTACCTAAGAGGAGTAAAGACAAGAATTGCACTAGTCTTCTCTTTTGAAGCCATAGAAGCAAGAAGAAAGTAGAATATTTACAGTGCTAAAATTTAAAAACAACAACAACAAAAAACACAAAATTCCAACAACCTAGACTTCTGTACAAGAGAAACTATCTTTTAAGAATAAAGGAGAAATACAGAGTAATTATCCTTCAAAAGTCAAGAAATAATGACTTTGAGCAAAAGAAGAATTGAGGTTATTTGTACTCAGTACATCTACTTTGCAAGAAATGTTACTATAAGGTCTTAAGAGAGAAGAAAAATTATATAGGTAAGACACTCAAATCTACTTAAGAAAAGGAAGATGTTAGAAAAGGAATAATCACTTTAAACATGAAGGGTCTAAATACATCATTTAAAGAGACTGGCAGAACATATAAGAAAGACCAAGCTATATATCCTTTACAAAAACCATTTTAAATATAAATACATAGATAGAATTAAAAATAAAGGGATGTACATAGCTATTTCATGCTAAAATTAGTAAAAACAAAGCTGAAGTAGCTATATTAATTTCTGACAAAGCAAACATAAGAATAAGGAAAATTATCAGATATAAAGAGGGGCCTTAAATAATGGTAGAGGTCAATTCTCCAAGAAGACATAACAATAGAGCATCCAACATAAGGCATAAACTGATAGAAGTGCAAGGAGAAATAGATGAGTCCACTCTTATAGTTAGAGACTTGTAAATACATACATTAAAAAAGACTTCAACATCCCTTCATCAGTAATTAATAGACTCAATAGGCAGAAAATCTATAAAGATAGAATTCAACTGAACAGTACCAATCAACTGGATCTAATTGACCTTTATATAACATCTCATCCAACAGCAGCAGAATACACATTTTCATCAGGCTGAACATTCACAAAGATAAATTATCTTCTGGACTACAAAGCACAAGTCAGCAAATTTAAAAGAAGTAAAAGAATATATCTTATGTCCTCAGATTACAATAGAATTAAACTAAAAAGAAGTAACAGAAAGGTATCTAGAAAAATCTCCAAATACTTAAAGATTAAACAGCTCTCTTCTAGATAAAACGTAGGTCAAATAATAACTCTCAAGAGAAAGTAAAAAGTATTTTGAACTTAAAAGTATTTTAAATGAAAATTAGAACACAACTTCTCAAAATTGTACAATACAGCAAAATCAGTGTTTAGAGGGAAATTTGTAGCATTGAATGCATCTATTAGAAAAGAAGATCTAAAATCAATAATGTAATCTTCTATCTTATAAAACTAGGAAAGTAAATTAAATCTAACCAAGCAGAAGAAAAATAATAACAATTAGCAGAAATCAATGAAATTGAAAATAGGAAATTCACTGAGAAAATTTAAAAAAACCTAAAAGACAGTTCTTTTAAATGATTAGTAAAATTGACAAACCTCCAAACTAAATAAGAAAAAGAAAGAAAACAGAAATTATTAATATCAAAAATGAAAAAGGGGCTATTTACTGCTGATCCCATGGACATTAAAAGTAAGATAAAGGACTATTATGAACAGCTCCATGCCCAAAAACTTGATAACCTAGGTGAATTGGACTAATTTCTTGAAAGACACAAACTACTAAAACTTACATAAGAAGAAACAGATCATCTGAATCAACAACAACAAAAATCCTGGAATTAATAATAAGCAATTATATCAAAGGTGCAGAATACATTGTTAACATACAAAAGTAAATTCGTTTCTTATTTAACAGTAATGAACAACTGTAATATGAAATAAAAAACAATACTATTAACATTAGCACCCCAAATATGAAATACTTATGTATAAATCTAACAAAATATGTCCAAGATCTATATGAGGAAAACTATAAAACTCTGATAAATTAAATAAAAAAGAATTAGATTAATGGAGATATATTCCATGTACATGAATAAAAAGACTCAATATTTTTAAGATGTCAGTTCTTCCTAACTTGATCTAGAGGCTCAGTGAAGTTATACTGTGGATATGGACAAAACTGATTCTTAAGTTTACAAGGAGAGATGAAAGACCTATAATAGTGAACACACTGTTGAGTAGAACACAGAGGAGTGACACTACACAACTTTAAAACTTACTATGAAGCTATAGTTATCAAGATAGTGTAGTATTGGTTAAAGAATAGACAAATAGATAAATAGAACAGAAAAGAGGATCCAGAAATAGATCCACTCAAAGCTAACTTAACTTTAAGCAAAGGCAATTCAATGGAGAAAGAATAGTGTTTTGAACAAACGGTGCTGGAACAACTGAACATCTAACTGCAAAGAAATGAGTCTAGAGACAGCCCTTAAACACTTCAAAGTATTTAACTCAAAATAGATCAAAGAACTAAATGTAAAACACAAAAATATAAACTCCTAAAAGATAACATAATATGGACTCTAGATAATTTTGCTATTTTTAAATCTAACACCAAAGCATGAACTATGAAAGAAAAAATTGGTAAGTTGGACTTCATTAAAATTTTAAAGTTCCTGCTCTGCAAAAAAATAAAATGAAAGCCACTGGGAAAAATCTTTTCAAAATACATAACTAATAATAGATTGTTATTCAAAACATACAAAAACTCTTAAACTCAACATTAAGAAAATTAAAAATGAGTAAAAGTTATAAACAGATACCTCATCACAGAAAATATACAGATGGCTAATAAGCATATTAAATATGCTCAACCTCATATGTCATCATGGAATTGCAAATTCAAAACAACAAGATACTCTACACACCTATTGGAATGGCTAAAACCTAAAACACTGACATCATCAAATGCTGGGTAGGATGTGGAGCAACAAAATCTTCTTTCATTGTTGGTAGGAGTACAAAATGGTACAGCCACTTTGTAAGTTTGTCAGCTTCTTACAAAATTAATCATATTCTTACCATATAATCTAGCAGTTACACTCCTTGGTATTTACTCAAATCAGTTAAAAACTTATGTCCATACAGAAACCCACAAATATTTAGAGCAGCTTTATTCACAATTGCTGAAATTTTAAAGCAACCAAAATGTTATTTAATAGACAAATGAATAAACAAACATCCATACATCCATACAATGAAATATAATTTAGTGAGAAAAGTAAATAAGCTACCAAGGCTTGAAAATACATAGAGAAAATTAAGTGCATATTACTAAGTGAAAGAATGCTACATACTGTATAATATCAACTATAACATGCTTTAAAATGCAAAAAATATGGAGACAGTGAAAAGACAAGTGATTGCCAGAGGTTCAGGGACAGGGAAGGAGGGATGCATAGGTAAGGGGAAGGGGTACCTTTTTAGGACAATAAAACTATTCTGTATAATATTGTACTGGTGAATATATGGTATCATACATTTGTGAAACTCCATATAATGTACAACACCAAGAGTGAGCCCTAATGTAAATTATGGACTTTAGGTAATAATCATGTTTCAATATTGACAACACTATTCATCAATGACAACAATTGTACAACACTAATAAAACATATTAATAATAGGGGAAACTGGGATGAGGGTCAAGGGAATAAGTGAGAACTCTGCTCAATTTATTTGTAAAACTTCTCTAAAAATAAAATAACAATTAAAAAATAAATATCAAATTAAAACCTAACTTTACACATTGAGGAAATGGGGGAAAAAAAGAGCAAACTAATACCAAAGCTAGCAATAGAAATAAATGAAATAGAGACTAGAAAAACAACAAAGAAAATCAATAAAACCAAAAGTTGATTCTTTTAAAAGATAGGCAAAATTGACAATCCTTTAGCTAGACTGACAAAAAGGAGAGTAAAATGTCAATATCTAAAATCAGAACTGAAAATGAAAACATCACTAATGACTTTTGAGGAAAAAAATAGATTATAAGAGAATGCTATTAAGAACTGTATGCCAATAACTTAAATAACCTATTTAAAAAATGACAAATTTCTAGAAACACAAGAATTGCCTAAACTGACCAAAAAACAAAAACAAAAACAAAAAAACAGAAATCTTGATGGACTTATAACACATAGAGATTGAATCAGTAATCAAAAACCTCACAATAAAGTTAAATCCAGGACCATGGCTTCATTGGTGAATTCAACCAAACATTTAAAGCATTAACATCATTCCTTCTCAAACTCTTCAAAAAAATAGAAGAGGGAACACTTCATAATTTATTCTTTGAGGCCAGCATTACCTTAATAGCAAAGTTGAATAAAGACATAACAAGAAAAGAAAATTACAGATCAATATCCTTTATGAATATAAATGCAAAAATCTTCAATAAAATATCAGCAAACCAAATACAACAGCATAGTAAAAGGATTATATACCATATTCAAGTGGGATATAGCCCAGAAATGCAAGGGTGGTTCTACATAAAATCAATCAACATAACGCATCACACTGGTAGAATCAAGCTGGGAAATAGCTGATCATCTCACTCAACACTGAATAGGCATTTATAGAATCTGACACCCTTTCATGATAAGAACACTCAGGAAACTAGGAATAGAAGGGAATTTCCTCAACATGATGAAAGGCATGTACAAAAAAAACTCATAGTTAACATCAGACTCAATGGTAAATGACTGAAAGCGTCCTTTTTTCAAAAGAATGAAGGAAGCCTCCTACTTCAAATTACATACACAATTAACTCAAAATGAACCAACAATTTAAATATAAATTCTAAAACCATAAAACTCTTAGAAGAAAACAGGAGTAACTCTTCATGACTTTGAATTTGGCAATGAATTCTTATATATGACACCAAAAGCATAAGCAACAGAAGAAAAAATGAATAAGACTTCACCGAAATTAAAAATTTTGGTGTATCGAAGTACATTATCAAGAACATGAAAAGACAACATACAGAATGGGAGAAAATATTTGGAAATCAAATATCCTATAAGGTTTAATATCTAGAATATATAAAGAACATCCACAACTCCACAACAAAAGACAGCCCAATTTAAAAAAATGGGTAAGACTCAAATAGACATTTTCCCACTTTCCTCCAAAGAAGATACACAAATGGCCAATAAGCACATAAAATTTTGCTCAACATAATTAGCCACTAGGAAAAATGCAAGTCAAAACTATGAAATACTTTGCACCTACTAAGAGGGCTATAATTAAAAAAAAAAAACAGAAAATAAGTGTTAGATAAAATGTAGTAAAATTGGAACCTCATACTTCACTGGTAGGAATGTAAAATGATATGAAGTCACCATAGAAAACAGTTTGGCAGTACCTCAAATAACTACAGATTAGAATTAACATGTAATCCAGTATAAATCCACTCAAAGGTATATACCCAAAGAAATTGAAATCAGGTACCCAAACAGATGAATAGATACATGAAATATAGTTTACACATACAAAGGATTATATTCAACCATAAAAAAACAACGAAGTTCTCATACATGCTAAAACATAATGAACCTTGAAAATATTATGCTAAGTGAAATAAACCAAACACAAAAAGACACATATAGTATGATTCCACTTATATAAGGTACCTGTAATAGATACAGTATAATAGAAGTTACTAGGGGCTAGGAGGAGAGTAAAATCAGAAATTATTATGGGTATACAGTTTTTATTTGACATGATGAAAAAGCTCTGGAAATGGATAATGGTAATGGTTGCACAACACTGTGAACGTACTTAATGCAACCAAAATGTACACTTAAAAGTGGTTAAAAGGAAAATTTCATGTAATATATATTTTACCACAAATTAAAAATAATTAATAATGGGCTATATCAAAAACCATTAACTGTACACTCAGGGTTGTGAATAGTAAGGTATGCAAATCTCATCTAAATAAAGCTGTTTTTGAAAAGATAGCTTCAAAGATTTTTAAGTAACTGAAAACCTTAGACTTTTGCTAAATAATGTTCATTAATGGATGTTCGTTAAACACCTAGATCATTTAAATGAGATAAAATACTAAAATATTAATTGCTGTACATAATTTTAAGGATATACATATTTGAATTTATTAATGAACGTGTCCATTTTTTCCAATTTGAGAAATTGTACAAGGATATAGTAATATATTCTTTGTGTAACTATAAAAAGTTGTGAGATGTACCTCTATAAGCTTTGTTAGTCTCCTATAAAATGCTAGTGTTTGATAGTTCACAATTATCCATTTCCAAGTTTTCTCTGTGTAACAGAAGTTAGCAATTGTTAAAATTTATAGTCAATATATTTTATGCAAAGTATACTTAATATAGTTTTACTAAGGAAAATAATTTTGTCCTAAAGTAAAAATAAAATAAAATAAATGAATAAAAAACTAGTTGTTTCAGAATAAAAAAGTGTAAGACAAAACCTGAAAGGTTATAAAAAGTCAGAAAAGTTTCATGGACAGGGAATGTTGTTGTGGTCCAAGGTAGCTAAGGTTGATAAATTTATTTATAAGATTTTAAAAAGAGTTTTGAATCAAATGCAAAGCTAGAATTTGTTTTTCTCTCTGATAAAATAACAATTTTCTTAGATTACTGGTTAGCTCTTTATAAGAGGTCGTAAAAGATTTTTCTTTTTCTTCTGGCAATCTGATTTGAAGGCAAATAGGCTATATCTTATTAATTTCTTGTGCCTTATTTTGATTTTATAATGTTCTTTATTATTAAAAAAAAAGTGTTCTCACTTTTAAAAGACGTAAGGATTTTACAATCATGTTACTTCCAATATTTACTTTTAAAATCTTTCATTGTCATTTGGATTAAATAGTTAGACAAGTATTGTTTTTCACTGATTCATGATTGCACTTTAACTAAATGTTAAAATTTCCTAACAAATTTTGACATTTCACCTTCCTTGAACAGAATCCTAAATATTATCTTTTTCACCTAAAATTGTCTTTGAATTTCCCAGAAGGTCCCTGGAAAATTACAAAGAATTTGTTCTTTCACCTTGTGAAAAGAGAGTTACTAGCAATAATTAGATTTTTTGTTAATATATTTTGGGTTACATGAGAAACGTCAAATCAGAAGAGACACCTAAGCTAAATATATATAGGTAAAATGTCATTAAAATAAATATTTTAAAAATTATATGAAGCCCTAGAGATTTATCAGTGCCCTTGCTGTCAATGATGTTTCCATTTATCAAAGTTCTGGCACCATTTTCCTTGATATTAGACAACAGCAATATAATATCATTAGTGATCACATTAGTTTTTTTAAATGTTAAGTTGGTCACAACTTTACTTCTTAAAATTGAATACAATATGTTCCATGCCAATAGTTTTAAATTGAGAATTCACATTGTTTGCCTACTTAATATTATCGATATATTCTTAGTATATTCTAAATAAATGCTAGATGTATTCATGGTATATTATGGTCGAAATTTTAACACATTACATCTGAAGTTTTTCTCTATATACATTATGTTCTTCCATTTTCATAAATTACATATCCACTCTTCTTTAAAAATTGGGCTAATCAATATGTTTATAGATATTTTGCCTAAAACTATTTGGTACTGATTTTATTTTATTTTGCATGCCACAAAACAAACAAATTTCCTGGTTAATCACATAATTTTTAAAATTAATTTTCATCAGATCTTTTCTTTTGAAAAATATCACTAATAAGTTAACCAAGAAGATAGTTTTTCTTTTACTCTGATGCTTCTCTGAAAGTACTTGCATTCAGCTACAGGCCAGAATGCTTGCCTTAACAAGTAAGAAATATCTCAGACCCATAAAAAAGACTATGCTGATTGGGTATTCTTGGGCACAGAGTACTGATGGCATCACATAAACCATATTTTCTGGCACTTCTGCTCAGGAGATCTTTTGGATGATTGGACTGATCATGCACTGTAGTTCCAGGGGCCCTACCCAAATCTCTTGCTATAGAGTGTATGGCCCTTTAGAAAACTAGACTTCCAGGTCTCAGAAGCCCCAGAACCCTTTGTGGCCAACATATAATATCACATTAGTTTCAGAAAGGACCTTCTGAGCTCTAAGCATTTCAAAGAGCTATTTCTGTCTACAGTCGATGCTGCAGACCTGGGGATTTTCTGGCTATTAGTTAGCTTCACTTCTCAAGATTTCTTTTGGCTCTGTAATCTGAGCCATTTCAGGCCACCAGCCTTCTCCATTCTTTCCCCATCTGAGTGCACTGAGTACCTCCCAACCAACAATTTAGCCCCTCATAGAATTCCAAGGCACCTTCTAGCCAAAGGACATCAAGAAAGTATGGACCCTTCATACCACCTCCCTTATAGTGGGCTATAGTATCCAGAGACCTTGGGGGATTAAGGATCGACGGATGTGCAGTCATCGAAACTGACACCCTGAGAGCATTTCTGAACACATTCTGCCCTGGTGCTGGTGCCTTGCTTGTCCTCTATGAGACCATGTTGCCAGAGTACTAGGTTCCAAAATGAAACTTATAGGCAAAGCACTAACATGATCAAGTGCTGTGAAATAGATGGTATCATTGGCAACCATCAGTTTAGAACACTGATGCAGGAGGCTCCTTTTCACCACTGTACTTCTATTGGGTAGTGCTCCAGGAAACTTTCTGACCACCAGATTTCCCACAAGCTAGGGATCTGGGATTTAGCTTATATGGGCGCTACTGAGTCTAAGATGCTTTGGTGACCAAAGCCTGAAAGTGGTGGAAAGGAAAGCATTTTTAGTTACAGCACTAGCCACCGGCAGGGGAGATGTAGGATTCATCCACTCAATCAGCCAGGAAACAAATAAAGTGAGACCACCTTCAGACACCGTTGGCCTTTCCAACTGGTCTCCCAAGGTAATGTTTCTGACATTAACCTGCCTCTCAGATAGGGCTCCAAGGATTCTTCAGATTCCAAGAGAATCCTTTTCAGTGGAACCATGGGCTGCTCCTACTAGCACGTCTGTGAGATTTGGCCTTTACACCCTGGGCCCAGATAGCCAGACTGCCAGGGCAGAGAGATTCTAGGAACTGAATTAAGAAACTTTGCTGTAGAATATACAACTCTATGGGGAACTGTACTGATGCCTTGCTGGTGCCCAGGGGGACCCCTTTGGCCACAGTAGTCCTATTGAATTGGTATCATGTGGACCATTCCAGCCTTGAATCCTTTCCCTGGGGCTCCTTCCTGCCCATAGTCCATAGGGGAATTGAGAGTTAACAGCCATCTGTTTGATCACCTACTGTTGAAAATGGAGTACATTCGATCGAAGTAAAGACTATGGGCTCTTTCAGCTACAAAATTGGAGTTTTTTCTTCCATCATCCTTTCCCAGGCGCTGGTGTCCTGGAGGACCTCTGAACACCACCCGTTCCCTAGTTGTAGGGTTCGAGCACTTTTTCTGGTCTAGGTCATCCATGTGTCAGGGAATCGAAGGTTCTTAGGCCACCTACCTGTTATATGGAATATATGCCTATACTGTGAACCATACTTCCAGTATGCTTGTGCTCTTGGGTGTATTTCAGATTCTTACTGATCATAACATTAGTGTCATGAAGGCTCTTCTGGTCCTGAATTTCCAAAGTTAGTCAGTGTGCTGGGGTATCTTGGCTGATATCTGGCTATCATATTTCCCACCTTTTGTTAAACCCATACCATTTTTAACCATAGTAATCTTTGCACTAGGACACACTGGACCCTTTCTTTCATTAATAAATATGAGCTCTTTCAGCCTCTGTACTCCCAGTCCCTTACCCCCATAGCATCAGTTTATGGAGGAGCCTTCACTATGGTTTTGGGATCCCTAGAGTTATCCAGCTTGCATGGGAACCAAAAGGGTTTTGTCCACAAGTCTGAATGTGTCATGTAGAAACTGAAAACCAGAATACCAGACAGGCATAGGAATCTGTGGTCCTTCTAGACTAGTCTACCTCTATCATGCTTGAAAGGGAACTTAGAATCTTGTCAAGAGCACCACAGGAGTTAGTATCCATGGCATATTTGGTTACCATTCAGCCTAGATCCCTGAACTCCACATGTCTTAATAGCAACGAGCTAGCCTTCAAGAGGGACAACTATGTGCTCTTCTAACCAGGCACTCTGGAGCACTTCTAGATGCTGGTGTCTTGCAGGTCCTTTTTGAGACCAGACTGCCTGTGTACTGGGTTTGAGGAAAGCCCATAAAGGTACTAGCCTTGTCCAGTCTGTAGAACACAAGGCTCTATCATCAACCATCCATCCAGAACTGATACAAGCAACCTCTTTTCACCTACATCACCATCTGGGCTGTGACACAGGAATCTTTCTGGCTACCCTACATCCTGCCAGCTAGGGTTCCAAGTTTCCCATTAGACTCCAGCTTATGTTCACTCTGGGCAACTGAGGATTCTGTGGCAACATTCTTGTCTGCCTGTGACTAAGAAAAGAATATGACACTTGTAGCACTGATGTTACAAACAGGAGTTTAGAGCCCTTCAGGCTGGCAGTCAGGCCACAAGTTCAGGAATCTTGAGTCCTTCTGGCCATCACCTGTCCTTTTATTCAGCCATAGAAAAGAAGAAATCATGCCATTTGCAACAACATGAATGGAACTTGAGGGCATTATGCTAAGTGTAATAAGTCAGACAGAGAAAGACAAATAGTGTATGATCTCATATGTGAAATTAAAAAAAAAACAAACTCATTGACAAATCAGATTTGTGGGTATCATAGGTTGAGGGTGGAGATGGGGGAATAGGATGAGAGTGATCAAAAGGTCAAACTTCCAGGCATAAGACATATAAATACTAGGTATATAATATGTACATGATGACTATAGTTAGCAATTTGAAATTTGCTAAAATAATAGATCTTAAAATTCTCATCACAAGAAAAAACATTTTTTCTTTTTTAATCATTTCACAGTATATGTAAGTCAAGTCATTATACTGTATACCTTGAACTATTCAGTGCTGTATGTTAGTTATAGTTTAATAAAACTAATAGATAAAATTAAAGAAGATTTAAATTTAAAAAAATATATTTTAATAAAAATACTGTAGTACATTCTTCTGGGTTATCAGATTCTGGTCCTGTTCATTGTCTCTG
This sequence comes from Macroglossus sobrinus, assembly GCA_004027375.1. Taxonomy (NCBI): domain Eukaryota; kingdom Metazoa; phylum Chordata; class Mammalia; order Chiroptera; family Pteropodidae; genus Macroglossus; species Macroglossus sobrinus. The sequence continues at coordinate 138,161 of PVKZ01002820.1, read as the reverse complement.
AACTATTTCAATCATCTTTGTAAACTGCAGGTAACTGATGAGTATGCAAATTCTGTTTTGTGTGGTAGAGATTTAATTGACTTTCTCACCATGGATAAACCATTTTGGGTATCTATTTATGCATTGGAGTGGATCCTATTACCTTGCCCAAACTTTCAACCTGTATCAAATTTTTCATTCTTCCAATTTCTTTCCATATATGGTTACATCCCTTCAAAGTAACATTTCCATTTTTTCTCCCTTCCTCTTAACTTGGCATCACTAATTAATAAAATTTGACTACCAGATTCATATAGGGATCCTTGGTGGCCTTTTCTCCAGGACCTGAAGGAATGCTATTGAGTTAAAGTTTGACTAACTTGATATGTACCTTGAAGAATTCATCACCTCAGCAGACCTATGCATAGGCTGATTTCTTCCCAGACAAATGTATGGGTACGAAGGAAGTCTAGTGAAAAGTTCAGGTAATATATGCCCCTATAAGAAGGTAACAAAGACTGTTGACAACATCACAAAGAACATTAAAAAGTCAATGAGCAGTGCTGCATAATTGAAAGATTTTTATTCACTGATGTCTTGGAATTTGCTGGACTTGATAATCTTAGGGTTCACCTCCTGGATCTTTACTTTAATATAACCTTTCATAATAATGTTTATCTTTTGCATTTTGGGTATCACCCTTTCCAGATGCCTGATCTATAGGATCCTAAAACAACTGACCTCTGCCAACTGATTAAACAGATGGTTCAGCTGGTCTTTCAGAAACAATACTGAGAAAACACTGACTTTGAAGGCTATTTCATTTAGCCATCCTCTACTTCATATTCTCCTTACCTTTGTTGTTCAAGGGCAGTATCACTGAGACTGTCTTAAAAAAGAGAAAGGACTGACAAAACTGGTCAAACTTTGTGTGTGACATAGCTTTAGACTGGCTTAACTAGGACAGGTAGGCCCTAAACTTTATGTGAGCTTCCTACATGATAACTTTTTTGCTCTCAGGCCTAAAACTCTGACTCAGGTGCTTAAGTAAAAGTAAACATTTCCTTCCTCAATCTTTCCTTTATTGCAATATTTGATAGAGTTGTTAAGTTGTAAGACCCCCCTTTCCCGCCCCAGCCAGCAAATTTTACATCCTCCTTCCTCCTTCCATAGCCACCTATCCCATGGTCACTGCATATAAAAGTTGTGCTTACCCACCCCATACCTAAACTGTTTCTGGCTTATGCTTTAAATATCTTTCTAGTGCAATTGTCCCTCTCTCCCTATTGCAATAGTTCCTCTAAATAAAGTATTTCCTTACTAATTTCCAGATGTGCACTTTTTTTTTTCCTGGATAGGACTTTACAGTCACCAGCTTGCCTGTGTGCTGGGGTAAAGAGGGACCTTCCAGTCACCTTGCATCCCACCCTGGGACACTAAGGCTCTTCTGGTTACTAGCCACTGGCCTGCCGGCATTCTGGAGAAACTGAATGGTTTTCCTTTGCCCGCCATCCTTTCTATGTGCACACATGCTTCCATGCCTGCACTGGTGTCTGTGGTTCCTCAGATTCACCAACCTGCCCTTGAGATATGGAACCTAGGGCCCTATCAGCAACCATCTGTGCTGCAGGCCACACTGATGCCCAGGAGTTCTTTCCAGTCACCTGCACACCCTAAAGCTCTGAACCTGGTTGCTTTTTCAGCCACTGTAAGGCCTATGCAGTGAGAGGACCGGGGGACCCTTCCGGCCATCACTAAGCCAACCCGCTATGGAACCCAAGCCCTTCTGGCCATTTACTTGCTCCAGTACCATGGAAGCAGGGGACCTTCCAGCCAGTATTTGAACCTCACACTTTGACCCAGGGGATTCTTTTCTGCTATCTGTTTTTTGAGCTGATGACTCCTAGGCTTCTCCCAATCACACATATGTCTGCCTGCTTAGGGTTCTAGAAGCCTTCCGGGTACCAGACTGCCTGCACTCTGGCAACTGGGGACTCATGCTGCTCTGCACATATGCTGGGTTCCTGCCAGAGCCGACCTGTGCCTGTGGCCTGATTGTAGCAGTGGAGGCCTCTTGATCCTGGTCACCCTGCATCTTGACTGGGTCTGCTGTTTAACTCTTGCTGTAGGGTGGAGAAGCTGGAAGATGTTAGAATGCTGAAAGGCACGAGAAGGTGCATTAATGGAGGTGAGACCCGCCTCTTGGAGATGTGCACATCCTGGGACCCTGCGCAGTTGCTGGGTCCCAAATGAAGTAGATGCTACCTTGTAGCAACCATGATGAATAAAGGCCTTGCTGGCTGGATGAGTAAGTGGAGCCCTGGGCGAAGCCAAGTGAGGGGTAGGCAGCCAGCAGGTGGGCAGTCTGCCTGCTACCAGGTCTGGAGAGTGGGCGTAAGAAAAAATGAAACAACATGCTGCCTTCGGCCAGCGGGGAGAGCCCGACATTTTGAAAGATGTACTAGTAATTTATAAGAGGCTTAATGCATACAGTATAAAAAAACTTCTAATTTTTTCTTCAATCTCTTAGAACACAACTTTATATTCTTATTTTGCCACATCTAGGCTTCTAGACCTAAAGAGGTTGCTGACATTTGATTTAAAAAAAATTAAAGAGTTAGAAATCACAGGACTTTATTAGGTGACCTTTTGTTAAAAATTAATCTTATAAAACAAATGCCCTCTGGTATGACTTTTAGAAATGGAATCTTTAGCCCACCACTAGAATGGATATCAAGAGCAACACAGGGAATTCATTCAGTGGGTTAGAGGTGAAACAAAAGGCCTTGAGAAGAAAGAAAGTCTTCATATTAGGAAGATATTTCACATTATAACCATTGTTCTGTGTATACATTTCTATTTCTCTTTTGTATACATAATTGATAAATTATGTCCTTTTTTGAAACATCTAATCATTCTTAATGTTCCAAATTTTCTGAGATGCATAAAATACGTTAAAAATAGAGGTAGTAAAAAACATATTTTGTTAACACTAAAGTTAATTTGAAATATTATCTTTTGGGAATAAAATGTCTAAGCCACCTCTTCGATCTATATTTGGCTTTGCACTGTTTATAGTACAGAATGAACAAATAAATCCCAGTGTTGCAACAAATAGTATTTAGATGTTTAAGCATTGTATGAATTCTTAATTGTATGAATAAAATAGCCCATTTGCACACTTTGTGTTGAACTCATAGGAGAGTCTATCTTCTGTAAAATACTTTCGGAAATTAATTTGAATTTGTTCAACCACCTCTGAGCACTATACTTGTCTATACTTGTCCATTGATTTATTTCTCCTACTTACCTATGAATCAGAATATGGTTAATATTTATTTGAAGAATACATGTATACCAATATTTTTAAGTGCTAGATGGAGGAATTCTTTCTGGACTTGCTCCTGGTATCAAAATAGTGTGATGGGATTCACTTTGGCTTTCTTCACTATCTGCCTGGGTACTGTATGAATTTTCCTCTTAGACCATGAGCCGAAGGGCTGAACACATAGGTAGAAAAAAAAATGTTATGGCTTTGTTAAACTTCTAGTGCCATCTCGGAATTTCTCTTTAAATCATCTACATTTTATCTTTTTCATTTCACTAGGTTCTATGGGGAGACTTTGAGCCTAAGTTCTATGAGGAGGTATTTTCATGCCTGAAATGTACATTTTATATTTGGATATATTAGTATTTATTTTGTTGACTTAGTCACTCCTATATACCTTTCTTTCTAAAAGGAGAGCTTAGAATGTAATTGCTAATATAATCCACATTATTAAATTATATTCTCTAAGCTTAAAATCAAAGTTTTAACCTCCTTCCATGTTTTAGAGCCAATTATATACTCTCTCATTTAATTTTTTATTTTTTTAAATTAAATTTATTGGAGTAACATTGGTTAATAAAATTATATAGGTTTCAAGTGTACAGTTCAATAATACATCATGTGTATATTGCATTGTGTGTTCTACCACCCAAAGTTAAATTTCCTTTTATCACTATATGTTTGACCCCCCTTTACCCTTATCTGTCTCCTCTCTTCTCCATTTTCCTCTGGTAACCACTAAACTGTTGTTCCTGTCCATGAGTCTGTATTGTTCATTTGTTACATAATCTTTCATTTTAATTTTTTATTCTTTTCAGTTGTTATGCAAGAAAATTTGTTTTGTATTTTCATGTACAGTACTCTTTCCCCCAGTTATGCATTTGTCAGCAAATGTTACTGTATGTATTATCATAAGAACTACATTTATATATTGCTTACGATATGTCAGACACAGATCTTTGCATAATTCTGTTTTAAGAGACATAGCTTTTCACATCTGTCAGAGGAAGAAACGGGCTCAGAGAGATTAAAATATGACCCTACTTGTAGACCTACTACCCAAGATTTTATCTCAGGTCTGTGTTGTTTAAAGCTGGTAGGACTTTTGTTGGTCTTATTTTTTGTCTGGTTTGTATGATTATTTTTATGATACACTACCTGTGTGATTGCTTTTATGACATAGAGATTAAAAGTATAATGTTTGTTTGACTTCAGAGCTATTGTTCAAGGGTCTTATGTAACATCATCAATAATATTAGTTCATCTATGGTTTGTTCTCATAAACTTGCTAATACATTTGGATTATACCTGTTCACCATGTATACTCTCTACCTTAAATGATCAGTAGATTTTTTTAAAGTAAATTTATTAGGGTGACATTAGTTAATACGATTATATAAGTTTCAAGTATATAATTCTATAATACATCACATGTATATTGCACTGTATACTCACCACCCAAAGTTAAATCTCCTGTCACCATATATTTGACCCCCTTTACTCCTATCTACCTCCCTTCTCTCTACTTTCCCTCTAGTAACCACCATACTATTGTCTGTGTCCATGAGCTTTGATTTTTTTGTTTTGTCTCATTTTCTGTTGCTTTCCGTTTTATATCCCACATATGAATGAAATCATATGGTTCTCAACTTTTTCTATCTAACTTATTTCACTTCACATGATAATTTCAAGATCCATTCATATTGTCGCAAATGGCAATATTTCTTCTTTTCTTATGGCTAAGTAATATTCCATTGTATATATGTAAAGCTCCTTTAAACAAACACTTCAGTTGTCTCCATGTTTTAGCCACCATGAATAGTGCTGTAGTAAACATAGGTGCACATATATCTTTACAAATAAATAATTTCAAATTTAGATTTCTGAAGGCAGGTATATATCCCTATAGAACCTAGTACAGTACAGTGTTCCACCTTTAAATCTATCAAAAAATAATATTTCCTAGTTGACATGAAAACTCCAGAATGAGTTCTTTATGCCCTGAAGGCATCCAAAATGGGTTTTTATCTCATATTGTTGTTTAAGCCTGTCTCTCAAGAGGTATGGAGCAAATGTATATTGTAGTCTTCCCTAATTCACTTTGTAGTTGTATCAAACAAAGATAGCCACAAAAATACAGGAAAATCTTTAGCCCTGTGATTTCATTTTTATAAGCGACTCTATAGTTTTAATTAATTAAAATATTAAAATTTGTGAATTATTAAATACATAATATAAAATATACAGTTTATATAGAGTCTACAACTAAGCTCTAATTTATCTTCTTCCCAGAGGAAAACTCTAAATTAGCAATCCATATATTAGCAAAGACCTACCTTCATTTCTGGACCTGAATCATAGAATGGAGGAGGTATGAGCATAGATTCTTTATTATCTGGGAATAACAATGTGTTCCTTATTCTAAATGAAAATATTTAAGGGATATATTGTTGAAACAAAAATATTTTAGTGGCTCTAATATTTGATTCAATAATTTATATTTCTGTAGGTAGTACTAGTTTGAATATTTACTAAATGTATATTTTACTAATTTTTCATTTAGAACCATCAGATATTAAATGATAGTGGTTTAAATTTAGTGAAATTCACACTCATCTTTTAGTTAAATTAAGCCAGACCTCTTTAAATTTACTATGAAGAAACTAAGTATTTCCTTCCCCTGTTACAATTGTGAAATACTAGCTATCATTTGTGAGTAAAAAATAAAATAAAATCTTGACAAATGTCTTATTAGTTTGCCTATTAACATGCTCTGGGTTGATGGATGAGAACAATAATACATTTAAAAAGCATTCTTATGGTGGATATAGATCTGAAAGGAAACACATTGTTATCAACATGAGTAACTCTGATGTGCAGTTCAACAAAATCATCATTGGTATGAATGTTATCAGTTGGAGAACTAATAATGTAAAAATGTGCTTTAAAAACTAATAAATGATACATTAAAAATTAAGTGCCAACTAACCTTGTTTTCTTTGTAACTTTTCCCATTATCTCGATTGTTCTTATCACAGCATTGTCTACATACTCAATAGCTATGGCATTTAAAAATATCATAACTGATAATTTAATTATAATTTCCCCAGTTATGATGACTTAACAATTTTGGCTTTTCTGTGAATGACTTATTCGTAAGATGTTAAAGAGAATTATTTTAGTCTTATTTGTGTCTGAAGCCACAAGATTTTAAGTATCAGTAACCTCCTATTCCCAAATTAGAAGATCATCTATGCAAGATTTGTAAAGAAGGTATCCAAATACCAGATTGCTTACAAACTTCAGTGTACAAACAAGTAGAGGCTGCAGAAGCAGAGGTATTAGAGAAGTTCATGAGAAATTATTAGGGCATATTCTCTTCCACCTAATAGCAGGACTGGAGCTCTGGAGCTCAGTTTATCAGTATGGAGTCAGATAGCAGCAGAGAAGCAGGCTGCAGGGTAGACTGAATCAGGGAAATTATGTTCTCCCTCTCTTCTCCCTCCCTAGAAAATCTCATAGATTTTTGCTCATGACTGTTTCGCATTGTTTGTGGATTTGGGATTTGAGCCATTTTGAAAACAGGTTGTTCCATAAGAACAGATACATATGTTATAGTTGATGAACTGGAGATTAAACACTGAATCTTTTAATTTGGCAGCCTGAAGTAACAAAGCATTAGATGTAAAGGAATCTTTATTACCTTTCTCACTAAGACACTGGTGGATCCTCAGAATCCAAAACTGCTCAATTGTACTTGATCAAGTGTTCCAAATTGCCCATTTCTTACCCTCCACTTTGTCTTGACCAAACTTTAGTTAGGCTTCTCTCCTTCCTAAAGGCCCCCGAACTTGGTTTGCTCCAAAGCCTTATTAGCACGCACTAAAAAGTAAAACGTGTTTCCCTCATTAGTGTCTCTTGGGAATCAGCAGACCACAGCATGGCTCTTTTCCTGTCAAACCCCAATGGCATTTCCCCTTGCTGTCCAGCATCCCCTTAAAAGATGAAGCTTGTCTCTGCTTGCTCCTCCTTTACACTATGGAAGAAAAACTTTTGTTTGATTTTGAGATAGATTACTAAGACTGAAGGTTTCTTACAATTGTAATTGTCTTTCTCTCTAATTAAAGTCTCTCTCTAAGTCCAGATTTGTTTTTATTTGACATAGTTCCTGTAATGTTTGTGTGAGGGAGTGGGAGACATATGTTCCTTTTAGAGGTATCGAAAACCCAACCCAAAATACTTGAAACAAAAAGATAATTTATCTATAAGAATTTCAGAGGTGCTTTTGACTTCAAATAGGGGGAGACATTCACAAGATCAAATGACATCATGAAACACTCTTTCTGCATATTTTAGCTCTGCTTCTTTCTTTGTTTATTTAAGAAAGTTCTTTCAATATAGAGACAAAAATGGCCACCAGCACTTTCTCAAAAGGATCCTGAAATAAATACCTTCAAAGTGGAGCAACAATAAAAAAGCCTTTATTGGCTGTGTGTGGAAGGCAACATAATTTTTTTCCCTTTACGTTGTAGGTTCTTGGCTGAGCCCTTTCCCCCATCCTCGGAATAAAAAAGACAAATGAAGAGGAGAAAAACAAGCAGAAGTTTGATTATATGTATACTTCCTGTAATACATGGAAGATCAGGAAAACTAAGTAACTCCCTGAAATGGCCAGAGGAACCACTTTAAATGTGGCGGGGAGGGCAGTTATGAAGGTTATCAGAGAAGGCACAATAAAGGGTAAGGTTGTTTTGCATATTTAAATCCTAGCCTTCTTCATTGGTAAGCATTTCTGAGGATTTACAGTTATTCTTTTCCTCCAGATACAGAGAGGGAGACACTTATAAATGGAGATTTCACTTACAAATGCAAATTTCTCTTACAAAAGTTTAACTATTGCTTGGATTTCTGAGCTTCTCCCTAGTCTTTTTTTTTTTTAAATAATCAGCCTAAAATAATCTTTATGCCAAAGAGGTATATTTTGGGTTGAAAAATTCTCCCAATCAGCTGCTAGTATGAGGATTGATCTGTCTTTTGGATTCCTGGACCCAGTTTCCAATGTGTAGAACAGGGAGTTTCCCACATCACCTGCGAGCAATTCTCCAGACACCAGCTGGGTGTCCTACAATTCAACTAAATTCTGATACTATTTGCCTGGAGATAGCATCAGATCCCACAGGTTAAGAGTTTAGCCCTACAAGACTGCTCAACGCTCCCCTAGCCACAGCCATTAGCAGACTCAGGTTATCTGCCTGGCTGGCTATAAATCAGGACCCCCTCCTCATGTTCAATTAATTTGCTAGAGCAGCTCACAGAATTCACAGAACATCTGCTTTCTAGATTACTAGTTCATCATAAAAGGACATAACTCAGGAACAGCCAGATGGAAGAGATATAAGTAAAAGTGTGGGGGAAAGGCACAGAACTTTCATTCTCTCTTCAGTGTACCACTCTACCCAAATCTCCACATGTTCACGAACCTGGAAGTTCTCCCAACCCCATCCATTTGGGTTTTTTATGGAGGCTTCATTACCTATGCATGATTGATTTACTCATTGGCCATTGGCAATTGAACTCAATTTCCAACCCTGCTCCTAGCCCTGGAAGAAAGTTCTAACCTTGTAACTATGGGATTGGTTGTCCTGGCAACTAGCCCCCCCTCCCCCCCCCCCCGTCCTTAGGAATTGCCCAAGGTTATCTCATTAACATAACAAAAGGAACCTTTATTGCTTTTATCACAAAATATTCCAAGGGTTTTAGGAATTGTGAGCTAGGACCTAAGAACAAAGACCGAATATATATTTTTTATAAATCACAATATCGCAGTTTGAAATGAAACTTTTTTGCCTTCTGGCAGTTAGCTGAGGTTTTATGTGTTAGAAGCACTCAGGTGTTTAAGGAAAAAGGAATAGGAAAACAAAAAATGTGACATATGAGGCAATGCAAGTGGATAGTTGTCAAATTTCAAAGCAGATGTTCTATAGATAAGCAAGTCTGGGACCACACATACTCCTGTTCAAATTTAGCAAGGAAAATTAACAGTTTAAGAAAGCATAATTTCATGTTTAGCAGTAAGACCAGTCGCATTAGGCTAGGGGCTTGCAACTGTTGGTATAGGGGTAGCTAAAACATCTTAACTCTCTATAACTTCTAAGCCTAAATGATTTCATTAAAACAATGCACCTCTTTTCAGGTAACTTCAGCAAAAGTTCTGTGGATGTTGCCTGTCATTGGCTCACTTTAAGTTCAGGTGTTCATCTCTGAAGTATTCACTGTGGACTGAGATATAAAGAAGTTTCATTGACCTGACTTTGGTCATTTTCTCATCCTTAGAGCAGGGACAGGGTCAGCCTCACTTCAACCACATAGTCTGAGATTAGGGAAGAGGTAGTTCTCCATTAACCTGGATGTTGACTGAGGAAGAATAAAGACCACTGACAGCTGTAACTTGGTAGCTGGCCGTGGTCTTCTCTTGCTGAATATAAACAAAAATGAACATAATACCAACATCAGACAAGGTCAGTCTGGGTCCATGATGGAGTGAGACAAAAACATGGCCACTTCATACTCATGCCTGAGCTTAGACAAAAACAAGAACACTGTGAAAAACACAAAACTGTCCAAATTTACTCCTCTTGCAGCTTACAAAATGGCTGCTGCTTCTTTATCAATTAGAACCCTACTTCATTTCTTACACCTCTTAGATAAAAATTAAGATATCCAGTCACCAAATTGCCTCTGCTTTCTGACAGCACCCAATCCAGACAAAATCTCCACTTCCTTGAAAATTCAACAAGAATACAAACCTAAATCCCCAAATAAGCTCCTCTTAATAGCCTCTTGTTGACACATCACTATGATGTGCAGGCTTCTTTGCTGCGGTAAATAATAAGCCCAGATATCTTTCTTGGTAGTATCTGGCTGGTAAGCATCAACACCACTAAACTGCTTAGAAAATCTTGGCTTTTCAGTGACTACTGCTTTTGTGCATGCTAAAAACTGAGAAGCATATATTTATACTGAACAAGAATGAGAAGCCTTAGGGTGACAGAACATAGATGGCTTCAAGATGCTACTGGTATTCAGCTTCAGTTGGTATTTTCTTCAACATCTGATGGTGTTGTTTCCAAAGAAATCCAGTGTCCTCATTGAGACGAATTGAAATGATTGAGCTATTGCTTGTGGTTTCATCAGAATAAGATAAAGAGTTAATAAGCAAAATTATTTTTCAAAGCTTTTGGAAATTCATTTTCAAAAAAGAGAATTATTGATTTGCATTTCAAAAGAGCCTGCTACAAAAAGAAATTAATAGGGAGTTTTCCTTTAAAACCTTAGCATTTTGTTTGCCAGCTCATCTTCCTTTTGTCAGAAGGTAGCTCTACCTAGAGGTATCTACTGTGCTCCTGCTATTTTCTCTGATATTCAAGGCTAGACAGCATTCCATACCCATAATATTTCCTTTCATCTCCTCCTTGCATCCTGTTCTTCAAGGTTGTCTGCTCAGAAGTGATGTAAATTTGAGCAAAAAGGTTAATGGCTGTTAATAGCTAAATGTGTTTCCTTTCCAAGGGTAAAATGCTATTACAGAAAATAACTCCTGGCCTCTGTTGCAGATGGTCTGAGTTTTAATTCTTATACTTCTGTGCACAGGTTTTGCTGGGCAAGTCATTTATTATCTCTGAACTATAGTATCTTTACCTGAAAAAGCAGTCTTCATTTATTTTAGTACTCTCTTTTCAAACCCACAGATAACCACCGAGTTCACAGCTTTGCCTCTGAATTTGAGAATTCCACAATTCCTTTGTTCCTACCTCACAAAATTGTTGTGAAACTCAAATTATGTCATTTATATGAAAACTTTTGGACAATTATGTGTTATTAGGATAGTAGAATGTGAAACACTTCCTTCATTATATTCAACCATAGGAATAGGTAAGAGTGGTCATTTCAGAGAAAGAAATTGGTTAACGATGGAGAAATCTTTGGTTAAAGATAACTTACTTGGCGGTTTTAAGTTAATTTCAAATAAATTAACTGCACAAACTGAAAGATTGTTTTTCTACATAGTTTTCTTCAGTAACATGTAAAATAAAAAAGGTATTTTTCTTTTCTGTCCATATTTAAGTGCCTTATTCTTTCCTTTTTGTCTGCAACATCGATATATGCTTTAGAGAGGAACAAACAAAATGAAACATAATCCCATATTAGTTTTCTGTGCTGCATAACACATTATCACCAATTTAGCAATGTAAAACAACATGTACTGACTTTCACAGTTTTGGTAGGTCAGGAGTTTAGGTCTGATTTACCTGGGTATCCTGTTCAGGATCTCAGAAAACTTTAATCATGGTGCTGTCTGGGCAGCTTTGATATCTAGAGAACTAACTGACTGGGAAAGAATACGCTGCCAGGTTCATTTAAAATTAATCAAAATTAATTTTCTCACACTTGCATGACTGAGGGCCCCAGCTTTTTTGTCAACTGGAAACCACTCTCAGGTCTCAGAGGCTACCTATAGTTCCTTGTCATGTGAGCTTCTCCAACATGGCCACTTACTTCATCAAGCCACTCAGGGTGGGCCCGGTCTTTTTATTAAAGGGTGTTCACTTGACCAAATCAGGCCCTCTATGGATAATCTCCCTTTGAGTAATTCAGTATGGACTAATTTAGAATCTTAATTACATCTGCAAAGTCCCTTTTTCTTTGCCATATTGTGCGTCTAGAACCAAGTCACAGGCCCTGCCCACACTCAAGGACAGGGTATTATACAGGGCATGAAATACAAAAAGATAGGAATCATGGAGGCTACCACAGCCCTTAAAGGGAGCCAGAGAAAAGATATATTTTTTAAAAATCTAAATTTGATCTTTTTTAAATCAAATGCATTATATCATTTTCTTAACTTCTCTATCACAGTTTCTTTTGTTTCGTAAACTGCTTTAGGAAATAGAGCTATATTTCTCCACAGAAGATAGGCAGTGCATACATGCAGTGAATGGGGAAAGTATTAGGGCTAGAATGATGGCATTACCAATAATAATACTGAACAATTTACTATGTGCCATGGATTGTTCTAAGTATTCTACATAATTATTTCATTTAATCTTTACAACAACCCTATGAGGTAGGTACTGCTAATACATAAAGGAAAATGTGATCATTTGGAAGGTCTACATAAGAATGCCTAGTAATATTTGTGCCCTTGGTGTGTATGTGGTGTGTATGTAGTTGTTCAATCCAGATTTGTTGAACTAATACTCTGAAAGATTTATAATTAACATTTAGAGTCTACAATACTTATGTAGTTGTTAAAGCTAAGATTCTTGGCAAGTTGTAAACAACAAATAGCAAGCTGGTTGTTAAATGTTCTGGGTTTCTAAACTTGATCCTGTTTTTTTTCATTTGTTAAGAACTTGAGGTAATTACTTCAACTCCCAGAATCCCTAAAATCTTTCCTTTAAAGAAAAGATTTGAAACTAGGTCATCTGTAAGAATCTATCTGTATTTAAGTAAAGGACATTCAAAATGCATAGAGAATTTTTTACACAGGATCCACTTAATAATGAAAAAACATTTCTAAATACATTAACCACATATATTTATATAGAGATAATGCTAGGTGACTGGAGTTCATATTTAGGCAAGGGTTTTGTGATAAGAAAGACTGAGGTTTGCATTCTAGCCCTAAAACTTATTAGTTGCAAGTGACTTTTCCTCTTTGAGCATCAGGCTCCTTCTCTGTGAAACAGAAAAAGAAAAATTGCCAACTTGTTTTTAGAATCAATTAAGATAACTTGCCTTAGTAATGCTCACTTTATCTTTTTATTTAGAAAAAAAATTGAAATGAAAAAGAACAAGACCAAGTGGTTTTATCTTCATATAACAATTCAAACTTTGAAAATATAAACTTCTTAAATTTTCCTTTGGATGTTTATAAACATATAACACTCCACAGTAGAGGAGTGTGTGTGTGTGTGTGTGTGTGTGTGTGTGTGTGTGTGTGTGTGTAAAGCTATTGTTTGAATAAAGATATTTCCTTGTTAGCTGAATGAATCTTATAAGTTGGGAGACTAGAATATAAAATGTCTACCTTGGTGCTTATAAAGGAAAGTGATGTGTACATTTCTGAATGTTCCATTCCACACATCTTAATTGCAGTAGTATTTTAATTGCACAGTGATTGCAGTTTTATAAGCGAGACTTATAAAAATAGTCTATGCTATACTATATTGAATGAAACATTTCAGCATTTAAGATGATATAAATAAGAGTTGTAAACTACATTAAGCTCTTTTTATAAGGTGATTGCTCTTTAATTCCATCTTCACTGCCCAAAGGCTGAAAACAGTTGGAAAATAAACACTGTAATTGACTAGTATGGGATATTTTAACACTTACTTGCAGTGTTCAGGGAAATCAGTTTCTGTGCATCTTTTGAACTAAACTAAAATCTCTATTTGAAACATTCCTATTAAGTGGCCATCTTATTAAACTTACCTTTATATATTTCATTCTAATTTCTTTGTGGGATACCCTTGCTCATATAATCAAAAATAAACATGGGTGTGCTATGCTTTTAAGATCAAGTATGGACTCTTTGATCATTCCTTTGTGTCTATTCCAGGTATTAGGAAAACACATGGCTGAAAAATTACCTTTTTAAAAGTTCCTATGCCCACATTATCTGCTTTTTACTTTCCCATACTCTTTTATTATTACTTTCTTTTCCATTTTTGTCCAACTATATTCAAATAAATTAATATCACCATGAAAAACGTGCTGATTCAGACAGATGTGTTTAAAGAAATTACAAAGACGGAAGAACACAGCAGCTGTTTTTCATCTAAGTTTTTTCTACACAGGACCACTTTTTAAGTAAGTGATTGATATTTATGAGGCGCTAGCCATTAGACTCTGTCAGGATTGAACCAGCTTTACTGAAAGATAATAAAATAAATAGTTGTTGCAACCATTTTGCTTCTGAATGAACAGACTGAACTAATTGTCTCAGATGTCCTACCTGGCATGTATATTAGAAATAGTTTTGTTCTGAACTTAAAAGTATTATTTTTTACATATTTATAATTTGAGATTTCTCCTGTCTAGAAATTAAAATTGACAAAATCTAGAACAAACAAATTTTTTTTTCTATCACTTTCCTAAGGAAATGAGGTTGGAAACTAATTGGCTTTTAAGGATTTTTTTTTGTCATGGTCTATGGTTTTAGTTTTCTAGGCTCTGATATTTCTTGATCAGATAATTGAAAAAAATTTTGGTACCACTTATTTATTTTTTTTACTTTCTTCATATCCAATTTATCTATAATCAGCTTGTTTGATTATTTGATGAGATTGGGAGTAGATGCATAAAATGGCGTCACCTGCTTCTCTGAAAACAATTGAGGACATAAAATAAAGAAGTAAAAATTTGACCTTGGTTAAATAACCAAAAACAAAACAAAACAAAATAACAACGAAATACAAAAATACCTCAAATCCCCAATGAACAGTAAAATTTGAACCAAATCAAGATAGACGCTCTAAAGGAATTAACATCCCTTTTCAGTAGTTCTGAGGCATCTATCTCACAGATCTGTTTATAAGTGATGGCCTACTAAGCAGACCATCCTCCCTTTGGACCATAAGGCCATTTACCATGGACAGCCTAGAAAAATGTGGCAAAACTCATGTGATACAAAGTTCAGGGGAAAGTGATGATCAGAGAATTAGATAGACATGCCATCATTGGAGGAAGCAAATTTTAATTATGTTCAAGCATAGATGACTAGTAGGTGAGGATGAATACCCATAATTGCTGACCTTGGTTAGCTAAAGAGTAGTGGAAGCTAAATCGCCATCTAAAGAATCACTGATGTGCTGGATTCACTAAGAGTCAGGCTTTCTACTGACTGATAGGTGGAAAATACTCTCAGCATTGAATGTCAGGGAGAAAAAGTTTTAATTCTGTTGATCCAAATCTAAGATATTTCCTCAACTCATTTTCTGGGTCTTTCTCCTTTACAGTATTTAATGAAAGTTTGGCTGTAGACCATGTCTCCACTCCCACTCCTGCCACAACATTCAGTGTTAGTTACTAGCATCTAGAGAGTCAAGAGGCAGAATGTGGGGTATCTGTTTTGTGCTGGTGTGGATCTATAAAGAATGACGTGGCTCTAAAGCCAAGAACTAGGTCACCTAATGTCTATTGGATTGAAGCTATAATTCAGTGTTTTTAAAGTCAACAGTTTCAGTGACATCTTTCTAATTAACTGGTCTTGATAACTGAAGAGGTAGCAACTCCACTGGTGGGTCTACTTTGTGTTGTTCATTATAGAATAATGCTTGGCAGCCCATTCTTTGAAAATTTCCAGTTTGTTTTAAATAGGTTCTTAAAATAACTAGAGACATTTATGTTCCG
Source organism: Macroglossus sobrinus (assembly GCA_004027375.1). Classification (NCBI taxonomy): domain Eukaryota; kingdom Metazoa; phylum Chordata; class Mammalia; order Chiroptera; family Pteropodidae; genus Macroglossus; species Macroglossus sobrinus. Next base: position 122,437 of record PVKZ01002820.1, on the reverse strand, counting down.
TATAACTGGAATCTGCTTCAAACTTTGACCCCAAAGGCATTTACCTATTCTAAGATTAATTATAATTATAACATAATCAGTATAGGACATGTACAAAAGTAATGCAAATAAACAAGAGTCAAACATTAAAAATAAAAAACAAAAACAATTTTAGAAAAAAATGTTACAATATGAACAAAGTTTTAAAAAAATTCTACATTCAATTTAGAATATTAAAGAAAATATGCCTTCTCCAAAACAAGGCTTAAGAGATATAAGATTTTAAAGAAAGGAAATGAGTTTACGGCCATGATACTTTGAACATCTCTTAAGCCTTGTTTCCTGCTGACTGAATAACTCTTTTACTCAAAAAGATGAGAAAGTAAAAATTGCAAAGATAAGGTGAGGGAAGCAAATTCTTAAAATAGTACAGCTGGCTGAGTTAAATTGAGTCAATTACAGATTGCATCTTACATTGAAATACAATTTTTAGCAAAGAGACAATAATATTGTGATGATTTAATTTTTACATGATATTCTCACTTATTGAGCATGTGAAACAGACAAATATAACAGTTATGAAGAAATACATTAAAATTTTCATCCTCTGGGGTGACAAACTGTGTCAAAGTGAAACTTTGCAGTGACAGAAGGGCTAGAAGAAAAATTGAAGGTTATCTTTTTAATGTAATAGTAATTAAGTGGGCAGATGTCTTAATTGTGGTGCATGTGGCCTACTTTTCCACATGTTAAACTTTTTTGCCCATCTGGACATGGCCAATGACCCACTTTTCTCAATTCTACTAGTGTTGTATATTAACTCATAAAAGTGAAAACCTACATATTATGAAAGAAAATAATGCAGTTAAAGTGATGTGCGATATTTAGCAATTACTATTACTTATTCTCCCTTATATATTTTGGTATAAATATACTTTCTCATAGGCAATTTTATACAGATCCCTAAATTTAACCCCAATATATGACATAAAGGCAATCCTAGTTGTGAACACACACACTTTTATTTTTATTTTTATTTTTGTTTCCTTTAGTTAATTGAACATTTTAAACATGCTTTCAACCCATTTTCCCTTAGCTGGACTCAATATGAAGATGCCATAAATTTACTATTTCTTATGAAATTTTCAGGGAATAATCTTGAGGCTGAGTTCTAGGCACTGTTGCTTATGTCTTTATATAAAATTGTTCACTATTAGATTTTTACATTGATATTAACCTCAACATGGATATCTTTCTTGGGCCATTCACTACTTTTCGCTCCCCATGGGACATTCAGTACATTTTATTTTTATTTTTGTTTCATGCTTTTATATATTCGCTCATACATATATGGCCTTAGTACATAAATTCACTAAAAATGTTTGTTAAGTACTTATCTTGTGTCAAATACTTTCCTGTTATGGACAAGCGTGACTGCATTGTATGGATATCCAGAAACTTAGAATATTTCAGATCTCGAATGTTTTGCCTCTCTCTAAGTATAACCTAATATTATAAACTAAGTACTAAAGATTTAAATTATAGGAACATATTATGGCAATTTGAGACATAGTTTGTTTCAGTCAGATAGACTAAGCTGTTCTGCAGTAACAAAAAAAAACCTCTAATTTTCAAAAGACGATGATAAAGTTGATATCTTGTTTATTCTACATGTATGTCATGGGTCATTGGAGAGGGATAGGGAATGTGTTTTCTGTTGCTCATGGTGTCAAGTTGACAGAGCAGCCACGATCTGGAATACTTTAGTCATGAGCAAAGTGGGGAAAAGGATCTATGGATGGCAGCATATCTGCAATTAAATGAGCTAGCTCAGTGATGACAAACATTACTTCTACTCACAGATGAGCAGCTAAATCTAGTCACACTGTCCTATCCAACCATATGGAGGCCAGAAAGTATAGTCTTACCATGTACATAAATGGCAGAATAACCAGAAATATTTGTTAAACAGCATAGGTACTGAAGAACTAGTAGTGTTTCACAAACAGTTCTCACTTACTGATTACTGAATATTTGGCTAACCCTCTTTTTCTCATACAAAATACATCTATATCTCCCCCCAAGGAGATAAATCAAAGGCTTCTTATTGCCAAAGAGAGCATCAATTTCAATGTCTAGGATCACAGAGTTGCCTCTGTCAAAGAGATTGACTTGTGGCTGTCTTACATAGGTTTTTGTTGTGGCAGAATCTAGGAACAAAAACAAACACAAGTTATCTTCCCACCGTACCTCCACCATATACAATGAAGGAACGAGTTCACTGTAAATGCAATAAACATTCTTATTTGGGAAAAGAAAGAATATGGAACATGTAGAGTGATTAGCAATTCTGAAATGTTACTGGGAGGATATCTGAATGCAGGGAATATTCCTTGATTGGACTTCAGTTTTTCTCCCCGGGAGGTGCTCCCCAACCACTGATTTTTAAAACCCTTTTCTGTGTCCTGTGGTGGGTTCTTCATTTTTCATTACCATCTTTGTCTACATTTGAAATGAGATTTGAGATGAAGCCATCCTTGAGGGTTGTGCAGCTTCTTATCCTGCTTTGTCTGTTTAGAAGTTCGAAATTCCTAGTATTGTTTTGTATTTCAAAGAACTGTAAAAACTTTTACTACAAGTTTATGCTTTCTTTTTCTTCTATTCTGGCTTTTTCCATGCGTAAGCATGAACACACACACACACACACACACACACACACACACACACACCTTTTAGTTTTTTTGCATGAATTCTTTACTCTCCTTTGCAATTCTTTACTTACATTTTCGACAAAGCTATTTAGCCCTTCTCCCACTACATCTTTAACTTTTTATTTTGAAAAAACTTAAATTTACTGAAAGTTGTCAAATACTACAGAGTTACTATATACCTTTCACCTAACTCCCCCTAACATTAACATCTAACATAATTAGTATAATTATCAAAACCGATATGTTAACAGTATTAACTAGATGGCTGACCTAATTCATATTTTGTCAGTGTTCCCACAAATTTGTCAGTCTCTTCCAAGATCCGACCCAAGATCTCATACTGTATTAATTGTCATGTCTCCTTAGTCTCCTCTAAGCTGTGACAGTTTTCATTCTTTTTTTCATGACCTTGCAACTTTTGAAAAATACTGGGCAGGTATTTCATAGAATGTTTCTTAACTTGGATTTGTCTGATGTTTTCTCAGGATTAGATTAAAGTTATTAATTTTTGGCAAGAATACCACAGAATACCACAGTTATTTTTTGAGATATCTCTCTATTATGTGCACACTCCCTCTTTCTCTCTCCCTCTCAGCCCTTTTCTCATTCTCCTTCCCTCCCTTTCTCCCCTAATTGAGGGCAGCTTGTGACTGTTTTCTCCCTGTCTGCTACCTAATCCTGAAGCTAATTCCTCATATTTGATGTTTTCATTATGGCAGTACCCTCCATCTAGGAATCAGTTTTATGTTAGTTGCAATAGACTAGGTTATGTTAAAGAAACTACAATTTGCATATATTAGTGCTTGAAGAAACACAGGCTTATTTCTTCCCAAACTTACATGGTAATCACAGGTTGGCAAAGAAACTTTGTCCATGGTCATCTCTGAGGTGTTCAGGCTAGTAAAATACCCACCATTTTCAGTATTTCTGATCATTACTGGTAATGCAGCAAGTATGTTATATTGGTAATTAAATGTCCCAGCTACTGCTCTCAACTTACTGCTGTGATCTAGTCATACAAACCAGGGGTCCACAACTCCCAGGCCAGTACCAGTTCGTGCCTGGAACTGGGCTGCACAACAGGAGATGAGCAGCCAAGGAGCAAGTGAAGCTCCATCTATATCTGCAGCTGCTTCCCAGCACTAGCATCACTGCCTCAGCTCCACCTCAGATCATCAGGCAATAGATTCTCATAGGAACACAAACCCTATCATGCCTGTGAATGCAAGGGACCTAGGTTGTGGGCTCCTTATGAGAATCTAATGCCTGATGATATGAGGTGAAGCTGAGGCAGCAATGTCTGTTCTGGGAAGCAGCTGCAAATACAGATTAACATTAGCAGAGAAGTTTGACTGCACAGAGACCATAATCAATTGCTTGCAGGCTCATATCAAAACCCTATCAGTGAGCGGCAAAAGACAAGTTGCATCTGGTGGCAGGCTTTATAGTGGCAAATGAGTTGATATATTTCAGTTGTATAGCTACATCTGGTGGCATCTGATCCTGAATTATGGTGAGTCATATAATTACTTCATTATATATTGCAATGTAATAATAATAGAAATAAAGTGCACAATAAATGTAATGTGCTTGAATCATCCCAAAACCACCTCCCAACACCAGTCTGTGGAAAAGTTATCTTCTACAAAACTGGTCTCTGGTGCCAAAAAAGTTAGGGACCGCTGAATTATAAACCCACCTAACCGTGAGGCTACCAGGAAGCAAATTCCTACTATGTGCTTGTAAGGGGAAGAGCAGAAATATTTGACATACAGCATCAATGATGATGACATTCCTATTATAATGCTATATAAATCTTAAAATTATTTTACAAAATTATTTTCTCATTTTGCACTTCATGCAAAATGGAAAAGTTTGAAAAGAGCTAAAAAGCATAAAGGATAAACATTAAATTATGCCTAATTCAACTCTCAGAAATTATGCATGAGTGTTTATGTTTGTTCCCTTACATTTGCTTTTCTGTGTGTGTGTGTGTGTGTGTGTGTGTGTGTGTGTGTGTGTGTTTATAACTAGGATCACACTTCAGAAACAGATTTATATACTGCTAAATTTTACTTAATATAAAAATTTTACCATTTCAACACAAATTCTTAAACTTATTGATTTATTAAATAATTGTAATATTTCATCACGTACAGACATATTCATTTATATTTTTCTTTGTTAGATATCTAGTTTTTAATATTCTGATTTTTTAAAAACTGCTGTGATTTAATTTATTTAAAATATATTTTTTTTGTTTTTTTTATTAACATACTATATGAAAACTAGACAGATTGTCATGAGATTTTGGAGGCTTATATATGATGCTTGTTTATTATTCCTGGTTATATACTATCATGAATAAATAAAGTTCTTGCTGCACCATACCTTATAGAATAAAGAATGTTCTTACTTACCTGCAAAGCAATTTCATCCTAATTCCAGAACAACACCAGCCCCACAGATGAATTTTAAACCATCTTTTAAATAATAAATGTTTTATTATTAATCTTCTTGGGGTTTCCAAGTATATCTACACATTCTCATGATTTTCTTATTTAAAAACTATACTGTGGCAGCCCTGCAAAGGAGCCTCTCAGATCTGTGACTACAAGGATCATAATTCACAGAGGTCCCCAGCTATTGCCCTCTGAAATCCATCAAGGTATTGGCACCAAGGTCATGCTTTCCATGAGCTGCTTGCAGCCAATGGCTGAATATGCTGAGGATACTAATACCCATTCTTGGAACACAGGACTCCTCTCACAGCTAATTTTAGCTGAAGGACTCCCCATTAATTTTTGCTGGAACTTTCTTAGAACTATACCACAAACTAATATATTTCCTGCCTTAATGTATCTTCTCTTCCAAGGGGGACCAGCCTCACAGTGTGATGACTTTTCCAGTTCGCTCTGGTTCTCTCCCTTTTCCCTCCTCATTTTCCTTCATACGTGTTTTCCCCAGTAAATCTCTTGGACATCTAATCCCTTATTGACGTCTGCTTCTCAAAGGATCTGAACTAAAAAATATGTTGTTTTTTTCCCCTGTTTTTACACTCTTTGCATTAGAAAGAACATGCTACATTCTTTGCTTTCTCATTTCAGATTTTAATGGCCAGGATTCTAGATATTTTCCATGTACTGTGTAATTAGTCAGGGAAAATATGTAGCATTCCAAGGATTAGGGAATAGGTTTTATTGAGGAAACTTACAAGGCAGGGGTAGCAAGAGAAGGCATAAATATCGTGATATCCCCATCTTTCTACAAAGAGGCATGCCAAGGTCAAATGGAGAGACACTGCCAGTTTCTTGCCATTCCTCGTTAGAGGGCAAATATGAGAACAAACTCATCAATGTGGGAACAGATTGTTGTGGTACCAGTATATCAAGATTGTCTGGGAAAGCTAGCTCTCCTGCCTCTGCAGACACTGAGATTTGTGACAGGCGTGTTGCCCCTCCTTTCAATAGTGGGAACTCATGCATACTTAGAGAAGCTGAGGGAAAGTACATCTCCCCTTGAGAAAAGGTTTCAGCCAGTTCCTTGTCTAGCAAACTCAAGTAAGCTCCTGGGATCACATTTGGACACTTTTGCCCTTTGCCCCTTCCATACTTTAAAATGCTATTTGCTGGTAATTCAAGATAATACTTTTCATGATACAGAAGTGTCCTTATTTTATATTCATAGAATTCTTAATGTTAAAAGCTATCTTTTCATTTTTGAGCTAGTCTTATTTTTTTTTTCTCAGCAGATAAATCACTTAATGAACAATTAATTTTGTTTTTATAAAATCAGGTATTCTCATTTTAATTTACTTGAGATTAGACTACTAAGAAACCATGGTTTTATGTAGATGTGTATATGGACGTGTGCCTATGAACTTATGCATATCCATTACTTTTGTCAACAGTCTAGCTGTGCTCCGTTACAAAGTAAATTGTGTGGTTTTCCATTATTTTCTATAAGACTAAACAGTTTCTTTAGCATGTGAGTGTCATAACAGATAACACATCTTTACTTAGAACTTGTTTGAAAATTTTGATATATTTTTCAATTTTTTCTATGCTAATTACTTTGATCCGGTTTTGTCTAATTATGTCCATATAGAGAATTTACATTTCTCATAAATATTTTTTCAGATTGATAGAGTGTACGTATTCTGTCTCTAATTTTAAATACCTCAGCAGTTTTTTCTCTTTTTCGCTCCAAATTTTATTTGTCAGTGTTTTCTATCATTACTAAATTTGCCAATATTTTGCATGTGAATATTTTAAGAAAACAAGCACTGTATTCTATTTGCTATATTGCAGTTAATTTTCCATATTCTAATATATTGAGTTATGCTTTAAATGTTCTAATTTTTTCGTGCTTTTCTTCAGCTAATTTTTCTTTCTAAAATTGAACATTTATTTAATTTCCTTTTTCTTGAAGGAACATATTTAAACCTATAAACCTTTTTTAATGAGTAATGCTTTTACAAACTTTCCTGTTTTAATAGCTAATATTCTTATTATTTTATGGATTATCTGCAATTACATTCTTTTATGCTTTTCAAATTTACATATTTTGAATATAAAGAATAATGTGTGCATGCTTGCTATAAAAAATCAAGCAATACAAAGATTTATAAAGAAATTTTTCTTTTCTACTCCAGATTACCAATGTTATATATTTCTTTAATAACTCTTTGCACCTTCCTTTGTGCTTCTGTAGATATATTAAAATATACATAAATGCATAGTTACTTTCCCTCATCTATGTGTTTACAAAGATGAGATCATTCTATACATATTACTTGGCTATTTTAAAATTGGTTTTCTTTTTCTTAGTAATATACTATACATTAGTCTTCTATGATAACACATATAGAACTAGCTCATTATTTTTAAATAATCACTTAATATTCTCTGTTGAAGGATTTAGATTCAGGCTACACATTATTTCTCAATCGAGCTCATTGCCCTTTGAAACTAGTGAAATTCTTTAAAGGTTCTACCAATTAGTTTCAGTTAATTTGATTTTAGGTATGTTGATGTGTTTTGTTTTGTTCCTTTTTTCTTTGTCTTTGGCTCAGCAGATATTATCTAGAAAGAATATGAGTGAAGATATGTTGGCAAATTCTAGCCAGTTAGTTTTAAGTTAGTAGTCTTTCTATCTTTTCAACAAACCTATCCCATCCATCATCTTCATTTTTGACAATTTGCTCTTTTTTTCAATTAAAGTCAGAAATCAAACTTCTTAGAAAGATATACAAGACCTCCATGGTATTCCCTCTCTCAATTTTAGATTATTCCTTGCTCTTCTGGACCTCCTTATCTAAATTTCTTTTCTGCCTTGGATATCTTTTCTTTTTCCATTTCTGATTAGTTCTTACATGTCCTCAACAATCAGCTCAGAAAGCAGCACTGGTAAAACCTCACCCCATCCTCACCCCATCAAATTTTAGGCTCATTTGTTTCCTTTGCAACTGTCTATAATATCATCTGTCATCCTGTTGCAGCTGTATCTGACAGCTCCAAAAATGGTTCCTGAGTTTTCCTGACTCCTCAAATTTTCATTATGCATCTCTTCCTTATTTTCAACAACAAAAACTCAGTAGCACATACCACAGAATTGAACATTTAAACATAAATAATAAAATACATGAAACACATACACATTTTTATTTATAAATTAGATAGTATAGAGAAAACAGATATCAATATAGATGTAAATCTCCAGATATCTAAATACAGAATGCAGTGGTAATTAATGAATATATGTTAAATAACAGATGTACTTCTTTTACTTCATGGTGAAGACATAACTTTACATGGTCTTATTCTCTTTTTATATCATATGCAATGAAGTTTTTAATGGCTAAGTTGTAAGAAAAGGTCATGGATGCTTCATATAGAACAGGGTAGAATGAAGACTATCCATTAATCAATACAATGACAACTTACACTCAATTCTATCTTTACAAAGATAATTTTCAGAATGATTTAAGAAATAGAAGTTTCATGTTAGAAATAATACATGTCTGAGGAAGAGACAAAATTTTATATAGATATATATTTCTTTTTGAAGAAATATATATCTATATAAAATTGTTTTTTTTTCTGTAGGCATAAAAATAATAAGCATCAAGGAGAGAGAATTAGAAAAATAGATAACTTTGTGTATTATGTGTGTATATATGCATTTGTCTTATAAATTATAATATAGAATTGAGGAAGATAATATAGGATTTATAACATCCAGCAAAACTTATAAAATGGCTTGAAGACTCAGGTAAAGCTAAAAGCTTCCTTTAAAAGCTGGAAACATTTAAATTAAATTTGTCATTTTCTTTTTGCATTTTCTTTTTTAAGTATTTTATTTTATTATTAGTTTCAAGTATACAGTACTTTGGTTAGACATTTATATAGTTTATGAAATGATATCCCTGATTACTCTATCACCCATCTGGCTCTACACATAGCCATTATATTACTGCCAGCTGTATAAGCTTGGGGAAATATTGACAGAGGCTAATTTTAATGAAAATGTTACTTACCTCTAGAAATATAATATGAAATCAGAGAACTGTCACTTCCCAAATTAAGCAAATTATTTGATTCCAGCCTTAGTTTGCTTTGCTATAAAATAGCACCAAATGGCATTTCTATCTCTTAGGTCTGTATGAGTAAATGAGATAAATAAACTAAAATCCCAACAGTAACACAAATTAGTATGTAATCTGATCTCAAAGGAGGAAGGAAGAAATTAAGTCCACAGCAGCAAAATAATTGCTATCCATATTTAAGCAGTACTTGCAAGTGATTTTTATTGTATTTGTAAGTAATTAGTGAGTTATAAATCCATATAGAAAGGAACATTGTTATCCCACAGGGTTACTAATAGTATCATTATCTAGTTTATTTTAGGGATAAATATTTGCTTAACAAAATCAGTCTAAATTACTGAGGAAATCAACACAAAGGCTTGAAAGATTTACTTTGTCTACAGCAGTTAAATTAATTATATTTCATTTTTTTTAAATAAACATTGTATTGGTGTACCTCTTAATGGCAATGATCGCCTACATTTTGTAATGAGCAACTTGAGCCTAACAAAGAAAATTTAAAATTTTCAGAAGGCAAAATAGGTAAAGGACATGCATGATTTCTGTACCTCCCCCCCAAAAAAATTAATAATTTAAGCTATAATAAACATCGTGAATTTTGTCCATCTCTGTTCTATAAAACATAACTTGGTACATAGTGTATGGTTAAGAAATATTGGATGAGTGAACTTCGTATTGGATTCTAAAGAAGGAGGAAATCACAAGGAATAAAATTATTTAAGACCAAAGTAATTCCCTTAAACATGAGCAAGTATGTTTACTGCAAGAGGTTTGGATAGCATTAATATATTATGAAATGTGTATATTCTTTTATAGAAGACTTGCACTATAGCTTCACTAAGGTAAGCACATTCATGATTTGAATGTAATTGTAAAATACTAGTGGACTCTTTAATCAGTTGGTCTCAATTTCCTCAATAAGATTAGGAATTTGTTTTATATATTCCTTCAAGCTCTGGCATTCTAAATTTCCATGATTCTGAGTTTTACTTAAATAAAACAGACTCATTAAACTACCTGAGTTTTATAGTTATAAATGGGGAAATATATACTTTGTTTGCAGTATCAATAGTATATAATAAAAATAATTTTTTTGTTATGTCTTTGGTAGTTTATTTTTTCCTTCATCTTATTTTCCAGAATGCATTCATATTTTCTTAGTATTGATTTTATTTTTTTCTTGCAACTAAAAAAGCAAAAACGGTGCCAATTACTTTTTTAAAGGTTGTAGTAACTCAACATAGGAGAGTTGGAAGTTGTAACAATAAGGATAATATCTGTTTCTAAATTCAGTGCCTATTACAGTTCCCAAAGGATTGAGAAATGTTTTTAAACCATTGTGCAAGTTTATGTTCATGACTAGTTGCTATGAGAATAGTGTGCTCATATAGTATCAATATGTATAATACATAAAATTCAAATTGAAATTCGACAGTACCCACTTCTCACTTTTTTAATTATAAAAAAAGACTTTAAATTTGCTGAAGCACAGTGTCTATGTAACTACTTTTCTGAGTTTTATCTCAAATGTTGCATAGCACCAGAGAAGAGTATTATCTGCGTCTTACACAGTCAACAAATCTAGTGTGCTAGTTTCAAAAAGCTGCACACACTATGGAAAGAAAAATTCATAGAATATGAAAGGATAAAAAGGAAACAATTTATTTTAATGAAAATAATAAGTGCCTAATAATTTGAGATTTTTTTTGCTCACTTATGTATCACAAAACAATTTGAGAGAAAATTGTTCTGTTTATTTAAAATGACAATTGTCAGGCACATAAACCTTCCTTATCTGAATGTATCTGAGTTAAAGTCTTTAACTTTCACTTCTCAGCTAAGAGCAAGTAAGAAATTTCAACCTCCAAAAGTAATTTTTCAGAGCAAATACCCAAAGCAAGAATTTGGAAGAAAGGTGCCATCCAAGCTCAAGTTAGAGCACCGATAATTTCAAGCATGAGGAAAAATGATTATAGTGTTTGCTCATCTTAGAAGACAGGGAAATCCTAGGTAATGGAGGAGAAAAAAATATATAATTTGAAAATCTAATTGACTGTCCATGCTTAAAATAAATAACGCAAATAACAAAAACACAAAAGAAGCTTCCTTTTATTATCACACAATTATATGCTTTAAGATGTGAATTTGAACCACTTGAAGTAACAGAATTTACTTGAGGAAAGTCTTAGTGTATATATGAGTCAGAAGAAGTCCTAGAGTGAAACTGCTAAAAGTGGCTAATCAAATCATTGTGTGACTTGACAATGGTGATGAAACATGGAACTGCATACCTACAAGGATAGAATGGATCATTTTCATATCTGTTTTTGGCCAACTATGAGAAAATAATGTCTTTTTTAAACAGAAAACCTGAAAACTTTTGAAAACATAAAAATTAGAATTTTAATTCTAGAAAGAAAATTGAATGACTTTTGACTACCTTCCACTTCTCCCTTCTCCATTTTAATGATCTGGAAACTGAGGCTCTGGAAAGGTAAATGAAAAGACTAAAGATTTCTGTTAGCCCATCTCAGGGCTGAAATTTAATTTTTTGACACTCTGCCCTTGCTTGGTTCTCTCTACTCACTGTGCTGATTTCTATACCTGGCTTCCCATTTTCTTTTGCCTTTTTTATGCATTTTATGTGATTTTTTTCTTTATTTCTTACTAGGAAGCAAGATTAATTAGCCAAGTATGCATGGTGGTTTCCCAGACAATTCTCAGCCACTGCGACTATGTCCAGAATATCAAGGTTTTAAATAGTCCTGTGAGTCCTGAAAGAGGCATGGTCAAAGACCAGATGGTAGAATCTTCTTTTTTGTCTTCCTCTTGCCTGATATCATCCTTTGCTCTGGGCTTCCCATGCCTTGAGATCCATCCCTGCCTAATGAGAAGAATGATGAAAAAACTTGGGTTTTTCTCCCTGGGAATCACCTCCTTATGTTTCAATTGTTGAAGTCTTGGGCTAACTTTTCATATATGATAACTTCCTGCTCTACATTTTACCACTGAACATTATTAAATTAAGTATTCTCAAACAAGGTGACAGTGTGGCCAAACTGTGCAGTCTGGCAGTCAAGAGATGGGTTTTTCCATCTTTCACTTAGTTTTGGTATGACAGACACATAGTTCTGGAACATAATTGATAAGAGTTCAAACTCTGGGTTCAAAGCTAGCAGTATGCTTTAGAGGGAATAACTTGGGAGCTCTGTATATGCCTGTTTTTTTCATCAAGCAAAGGAGATAATAATGAACTTAAATAATAGAATTGTTGAGAGGAGAAAATGGCGATTTATTTCAAGAGCTTAGCGTTATGCCTGCCAAAGAGTATTAATTAAACGTAGTTGTAATTATTAACATTATTGTGGTGGCTTTCCACCATCTGTATGCTACAACTATCTACTTCATTCTTTGAAAGAATTTATTAAAATCTGTGTGAAGAAAGAATGGGTTTTTGAGTTAGATTTACCTGCATTTAAAATATCAACTACACAATCTACTAGGTATATAAACTCTGAATAAGTTATTCATTCTTTCATAACCTTAGTAGTTTTTACCTATGACATGGCAGTTGTAGTAGAGAATTGTTTTAAAAAAATAAAATGAGAGCTGTGAGAGAGAGAGAGAGAGAGAGAGAGAGAGAGAGAGAGAGAGAGAGAGAAGAAAGGAGGGAGAGAGAGAGGGACAGAAGGAGAAAGGGAGAGAAAGAAATGAAGAAAGAAAGAAAGAAAGAAAGAAAGAAAGAAAGAAAGAAAGAAAGAAAGAAAGAAAGAAAGAAAGAAAGAAAGAAAGAAAGAAAGAAAGAAAGAAAGAAAGAAAGAAAGAAAGAAAAAGAGATTGAGTGTCTTTCTATTAAGTGGTGAGGTGGAGGTAAGCCTTATGGAAAATGTGTGTGTGGATGGGTTGGAGGTAGAACTAACAGGGAATTCAGATTCTTCTAAGGTTCTTAAGTAAATAATTTAATTCTGACCATATTTGTGTATTTGGTAGTACCTGGGGAAGTTTTGTAGGTGTGACATAGAAAATAAGTTGCCCAAATGAAAAATAAAATAAGACATTAGCTGTTACCCTGTTAAATGTCAAATCGTATCCATGGCAGTTTGCAGCTGTTTGTGAGTATGGTATGTTGTTGAAGAGCCTAAAGGTCTTTGGAAATTAGTGTCCTCATAACTAATAAAGCACCTAAATGAAAATGATAATGTAGTTTCAGTAGACTGGGTTTTGGATTATTTTATGATTATGATTTTATAGTTTTCTCTTACTAAAATACTAACAATTCACTAGGCCAGTATAAAGCCTAATATGTTAATCACTTAGCAACTATAATGAGTACACCATTTGATTTGTTCCTATAGTTACAGGAGAGTTTGAGTGTTTCTGAAGCAGAAAGAGAGGAAAGGCTTATATAAATAATATAATCCAGAAATTAAATAGAGAGGGGGAAAAAAAGTCACTGGAATTCAGGACTCATCTGTCACTGGCCCAGTATGCAGTCACCTATAAAGGCCCTCTCCAGAAATATAGCTTCCGTAAGATGTTTGAAGAAACACCACTAGTGATTTTACTTGTCCTATGTTTGTTTTTTCATAATAAAAATATTTCTACAAAGGATAGTACATCAAGTCTCTATACTGTGATTTAGTTTCTTACAAATTTATTTTTCCCCCAGTGTTAAAGAGGCTGCCAGAAAGGAAGTAGAAAAAAAAGGAGTGTGGTAGATTATATTATTGCTCAGAAATATTTACTTACTCTTGCCTCACCCTACGCAAGGGGTTGAGTGTATTTCTCTATCCTTTGATTTTTGAGTTTGTTTATGGGACTTGAATTGGCTAATAGAATGCAGTAAAAGTAACAGCATGCCTGGTCTGAGCCTTGGTCTTAGAGGGTTTCCTGGTTTTTTGCTTGTAGTCTTGTACTTCTGCCTTGCCATAAGGATATTTCTGAAGTAGCCTTTTAGTTCAACAAGGAGGAAGAAAGATACATGAAGCAGAGCTGCTCCAGCCACATTCAACCTAAATCAGGTTATCCCTAGCTTACCCATTAATGCATAAGAAGTAAATTTATAGTGTTGTATGTAACCAGGATTTCCTCTTTTTTATATAGTGTGTCATAGCAATAAATATCTAATAACAGTCGGAAATATTGAAAACCAGTTTTGCCTACTCTCCACAATTTTTCGAGTTCCTTTTCCCTCAACTGAAGCTTGAAGAAACTCATTGAAGGAACTAGAGTGTAGACATAACTCAACCAAAGTCTTTTTTTTTTTGGTCTATTTTTTTAGCTTAGTTTCAGGTATATAGTACATTGATTAGACATTTGTATAATTTATGAAGTGATCCCCCAATTATGCCAGCACCCATCTGGCACTACACACAGCCATTAAAATAATATTGACTATATTCTCTATACTGTACTCTACGTCCCCATGGCTGTTTTGTAACTATAAATTTATACTTCTTCATCTCTTCCACTTTTTCACCCAGTTCCTTAACCACGCTCCCCTCTGACAATCACTAGTTTGTTCTCTGATCTGACTGTTTTTATTTAGTTTGTTCATTTCTTTTGTTCCTTATATTCCACATATAAGTGAAATCATAAGGCATTTGTCTTTCTCTGTCTCACTCATTTCACTTAGCTTAAGTATGCATCTTCCAGGCCCAAGTAAAGCATACATGATTATGTTTTCTCTTGAAGCATGTCATATTGCCTCCTTAAAGCTTGTGATTTTTGAGTTGCATCTATTGTTATTAATCCATGTCCTTTCATGAAGAATCTCTTAATCAAAATAAATGACCAGTGAAGAATGTTTTGTCTCTTTTGCTTTGGTTTTCTTGAATCTTCTCATGGTAATTTATATAAACTGATTCTTTGTCTAGGATTGTCTATTCAAATTTCAGGTCCTTAGTCTTAATATTTTCTTCTTTTGTTCATTATTACTATTTTGTATTGTGTGAAGAAAAAATATTATTGGAGTTTTCAAAAATTATGAGATGGAAATACAATAAAGTATATTCATCTTTATTTTGATTCTTTTAGACATACTCTTTTACTATTTGTAAAACATAATAGAAAATTGGGCTCATTATGAGAGCATCTTCAAACTCTCTTTAATTTCTATAAACATACATCACTTACAAAAGTAAACCAATTCAATGAGAACTATGGGTTAATACATTAACTTTCTCCTCTCTTTATTCAGGTGACTCCTGCCACAATTTGGTAAAGGGGAACCCCAGAATTTAGTCACTTGATAAGTTCTGAAAAAGTTTCAGTATGTTGAGTGAGATACTTCAGTGGAAAAAATACAACTTGCGTTAAGACTTTTTCTGCATATCTCTGGTATTTGCATGGTTTATTTAAAATATGACTCATACTGTTATTTTTCAGAACATCTTTTTCTCTTATTTAGGCCTCCTTCCTTTACAGTACTATTATAACTTGACAATTATGAGTTGTATAATAGTGATCTTTTCTTGCTACCCACTGTTGATACCATTAAAGAAAATTTATATACTCTAAAAAAGTCTTTCCTATTTCTACTTTTGATTTTGATTCAATTTTCATCAATTCATTCTCCACCTAATAATCAAAATGATATTTTAAAATTCAAATCAGATTATCTTTTTTTTCTTAAACTCTTTAGTCATTTCCAGTTGCACTTGAAAAAAAATCTAACATCTTAAACATAGTCCTAAATTCTTGATTTCTCCTGCTTTTTTTCTATGTCAGCCTTATTATCTTCTTTCATATGCTTTGAAACTTCTGTTTTGGATAACTCTTCTCATCTCAGGTCTTAGCAAGTAACATTTATGAAAACACAGAATTACAAGAATTTATGAAAAATTTAGAAAAGGAAATACTTTTCTTTGTGAATGTGACAGAGGGGCATATCAGGAGTGGATGCAAAGATTAGCTCATGTTTGCTCATATGCTACAGAATATATTTGTGTTTATGTTTGTGTAAGTGCATGGGATAATATATGCTTTATATAAATGCATATATCATCATGTTTTTCTTGGTAAATCAAGATAAAGTCTAAAAAATTCAAGGTAGCAGACATGATCAAAAGTCTCTTATGATATAGGTGATATAAATTATTTAACCTCTTTGAACCTCAGATTTCTCATCTTAAAAAAGAATAATAATATATCCTCCAGGGTTGCTGTATTTCAGAGCTTATTTTTTGTAAGGTACACGTAACACTCAGCACATCGGAGCTATTCCATGCACATCATAGAGTTAACAGCAGAGAGGAATATTAAACACAGAACACAGATTTTACTCCCAGTGAGAGTAGAAACTCTCTCAGAACAGAAATATTTAAAGGACAAAAGACGTAAGTACCCATTAACCTACTCATTTTTTTAATATAATGACTAAAAATAGTAAGGTTTTCTGAACTGAGAATTCCATTTCCTAAATGCAGACTCCTGCCACAAGGTCACTGAGGAAAGCTTCAATGGTAAGCATTGACCTCAAGTATTAAAATAACTAAATTCACCATGTTTGTATGGACAGGACCCATTCCCCTTTACGTTCAGCCACTATATATTTCTCTTTGATTAAGTACATGTTCCAGTATTAACTAACATTTTTAACTTGATTATCTTTTGCTAAAAAAGCTTTCAGGAGCACCTTAGCCAGCGACATTATTCAGGAAAACAGCTTAAAATTACTACACTAGTTTAGTTTTAAAAATATTATGAGCAGATCAGGTAATGGAGACTAGTGTAATGCCTAAAGGAAAATTAATTAAAACAAGCTAAGATATTTATAGTCTATATATCACTTTACAAGGAGCTCAAAAGTTTAGACTTTTAAAAATAAACAGAACACCCTTATAAATTTAAGACATAAAACTCATGAAGAGATCTGTTTTCCGCCAATTAGTGCCTCTGGTAACTAAATGTAATTTATAATATTCTAACATTCAAACATTTTATTTTGGCCAGAATCTATAATTTGAGAAAAAGTTTATTAAAAACAAATTCAACTTCAAAATGTTGAAGATCCACTTCAATACTAACTGAGAAAGGTCTAATATAATAGAATTCAAATATTAATCAGGGAAACACATTCAATAATAATTTAATCTTACAGAAACATTATTTTTTGTTGTTGCTTTTTTAAATTTAGTTTATGCCAAACACAGGACTAGATCCAGGGAATTTCCTATGACACAGTTATTTCCTTGGAAGTAAAGGGATTTCCTAGCATAGAAGCTTAAATATTATATTCTCTCTGATATGTAACAGCTCTCAATGAATAAGAGAGAAGTAGAGACAGAATGAATATGGTGCCAGCATAGTTCACTACATCTGGTGTGAAACATAGTTTGAAATCCTAGGTAGTAATTTCATGCCACTGGCCAAATTGCTTAACCTTCCCATGTCTCAGTTTACTTCTGGGGATGATAGTAATGGTTCTGGTGATGATTTGATGAAATAATAGCTGTAAATTGTATGTGTTGCTGTAATAGATTGAGTTCCCCAGGAAGCTAACTCTGACTTGAAGATTAAGTTTATTAAGGAGTATTCTTGAGATGAACACTGTGGAAGAAAATATACAGAAATGGGATTAGACGAAGGGAGAAAACAGAGCAGCAGTGCAGTCTCAATGGAAGCTTCAGTTGACCCGTGGGAGATTGGATGAATCTTCAGAGGAGTCCTGAATTTAAATGAGAGGAATGAGCCTTTGTACACCCTCATAGATTAGTCATTAGAGGTGGGCCATCTGGAATGGAGAAATGACCTTTGCGGAGGCTATTCTCCTCAACTGAAGCAATCGCTAAAGTGGGCTTGACGGCTTGAGGGTTATTAATCAGCAGCAGTACTTCCAGTGATTGGGTAATCAGCCTTTCATTTCTAAAGGGGATCTGGGTAGCACTTCAGTGTACACCACAGCAAGTCATAAAATCAAGGATAAGTGTTTAACAGTACATGGTATTATGAAAAAGGTAATTTTCCTTATTTCAAAGAAATCTTAGAATTTTTATTCTTTCTCTTTTGTTTAATTCAGCTACATTTTTTTTTCTACTTGAACTCACTCTTCTGTATTAGCTCAGGCACCCTACAAGGTATCTCACATATCTTATGTTGCTGAATTGTCATAATGACCTGGTAAATATTGCATCATTTTCAGCAAGTTGCTATGAAGAAACATGTTGAAATGGAGTATATAGGCTTTTTAATGTGTAAATCCACTATATAGTGAAATAAAAATTCAACCATGATGTATTTTTTTAATCTAAATCCTGTGAGATATTTTATTTAGAACTTTGGTATGGTCTTTGTTATAATTCATAATTTATTCAATCTATTTTGACAAAATATTTTAATGCCTACAAAGATTTTATTTTGGCATATGCTATAGGCAATTATCATATTAAGATTAAATGCTGAATCATTAAATTTTTATATAATTTTATATGTAGGTTAATTACATAGTTTTTATTTAATTATTAAAACGTGTTTCATTTGGATAGATGAACAGATAGACCTAGAATTATTATATCTTACATAAAATATATTGGCTCCAGAATTTCTTATTATGTTATTCACTCATTTTGATTTAGAAACACAAGTGAACAGATTAAAATGAAGAATTACCTAACTGTTAAGTGTCAATATTCAAAATAGAATAAATTGGAAATATCACAAGGTATAATGGGATATATATACACATTAGGTGGTCTTCAAGCAAATACACCTTGTCCTTTTAGATATACTAGATAGAGGAACATAATCAGTACACCATGAGAAGGTAGCAAAGAATAAGTTTTTAAAGTACCTCACTCATATAAGGCAGGGAAGTGGGTAGCATATTCATGGAAGGGAGTGAAAATTTAGGAACATTCTTCCGTAACCAAGAACTCAGAGAAAAAGCCTTGGAGGTAGAGAGATAGTAAAGTTGAGATCCAGGTGATAAAAAGTATAATGTATCATGGGCATACAAATCTCAAAGCAAACAGATAACTGAAATGGCTTTTATTTTAGCCCTTGACCAAGGATTGCAATCATATGGAGAATGTTGGAGTTGGCTATTTTAGAAGACTTCTCAAAGTGTTAGTCTCAGCGGTAAAAGGGAATAGAACAGGAAGTTACTAGAAATTTTCCCCATGTTATGACACCAAGTTTTCAGATAGTTTTAGCCTCTGATACCGATGCGATCTTTTCTTTAAAATATTTTGTGAGTGTATCTTCAAGGTATTTTAAAGGTAAATTAGAATTTATTTTATTTGGACTTGTCCGCTATAGTAAGAATTTTAAACATGAGATTCTTGGGGTGACACAGGTTATTCTCAACTTTGCTCTCCTTCATGAGAACAACTTATAACTATTTAAAGATAAGACAACACAGAGAAATTCTTAAAACATGAGGGTGAGGCTAAAGAACCCCCTCCACCACAGAGATCAAGACAGACTGCAGCAGAAGAGTAAAAGAAGAGGCCACATACTGACCATATTGCCCCTCCCGAGGCTGGCATGGCACCATGCAGAGAGGTCCCCCATGAGTCTCTGGCTCCTACAGTGGAAAAAGAGAGCCTGGAATGGATGTCCATCCCCCACAGCATTGTAGGTCATTTCTTGAGAGTCCTTACTCCGGTTTCCTCTCATGGGAATCATGGGGGAATCAGGCTTGGGCACTGGGAATGTGACTGTGACTGAGAGGAGAGGAAGGGCTTGCAACAACCAGCACTTGGATCTGAGCAGACTGAATTCTTACCTGCAGCACCCAAGTGGTAGTCCCAACCACTGGCTTGGGTCATCTGCATAGTTAAAACAGTCACACAGTCTAGCTAGGGAACTGGGAGGAGCACATATCTGTCTGATTTGGGTCTTCAAACAAAGAGCTTTGCTGCTCTTGGAGCCTTATTTGACCTCCACCCCCCAGAACACAAAGCAGAGGAGATGAGTCCTAACCCCAAGCACTGCTAAGCCTGTCCAGAACACCAAGAAGCTATGGAGCCCAGCAACACTGTAGTGGAGACTCTGGCAGGCAAAGCTGATCATCTGCAGTGCAAAGCCAGTGGCACTGTTTGGCAAGGGATTTTGGACTTGGGTTAGCTTGAGTTAAGATCACAAACAGAACCTTGCTCTCCTTGGAGCTAGTTCTTCTTCTCTGCCTGGACAGAGAAACTAATTTGTAGCCCAAGCCATTGCTGAATACAGCCTTCAGTCTGCCAGACCAGGGAACCTGCACAGCTTATCTAATAGACCTGCTTACAGAGGCTCTTAAACAGAGAGCACAGCTGGTGGATTTCCCTGTCTGCAGAGCAAAACCGGTGGCTTCGTCTGGCCAGGGAATTCAGTGAACAGTCTTGTCTGATTCAGATCCCCAAACAACAAGCCCTGCAGGCCTTAGGGTCTGTTCTGCTGCTCCCACCAGGACAGGAAACTAAGACAATAGTTCTATCTAATTGTCCTCAGCCAGCAGCACTACCACCCCATCTCAGAGCTTGTGTAGTGACTTCACCTCAAAAAGGACTATGATAGCAGTCTCCATCCACCCAAGGATATTACCAGCTAACACGTCCAGAAACCCAAACTGAGCTGAATGGTAAAAATTGTCTCTGCCAAAAACATTAGGATGATTCAGCATACACATATCAATAAATGTGGTATATCACATCAATAGAATGAAAGATAAAAATCATATGATCACTCAGTAGACACAGACAAAGCATTGGACAAATTCAAAATCCTTTCATGATAAAAATTCTCAATAAAGCAGGTTTAGAAGGAACATACCTAAATATAATAAAGGCCATATATAACAAGCCCATATACTCAGTGGTGAAAAGTTAAAAACTTTCCTACTATGATCAGGTATTCTATTGTTAGTATACAGAACAACTGTATGGTGATTTTGTATTCTGCAACTTTACTAAATTTATTAGTTAGTTCTAACAATTTTTGGTAGAGTCTTTATGATTTACTATATGTAAGATTATATCATTTGCAAACAGAGATAATTTTACTTCTTCTTTTCTGATTTGGATGGAAGTCTTTTATTTCCTTTTCTTATGTCCCTTTACAAGAGCATCAAAAACAATAAAATACTTAGAAATAAATTTAATCAGAGAAGTTGATCTGTATACTATAAGACTTCAATGGAAAAAATTAAAGAGACAAATAATGGAAAGATATCTCATGTTCATTAATTGGAAGAATTAATATTGGTAAAACCTCCATTCTATCCTAAGCCATATATAGGTTGACTGCAATCTCTATGCAAACTCCAATGGCATGTTTTACAGAAGTAGAAAGTTTTTTCTTAAAATTCGTGTGGAACACAAAATAATCAGAATAGCCAAAGCAATTTTGAGCAAGAAAAACAAAGCTAAAAGCATCACATTAACTGATTTTTTAAACTGTATTACAAATGTATAGTAATCAAAACAACAAGGTACTGGCATCAAAATAGACACATAGACCTCTAGAACAGAATCGAGAGCCTGGAGATAAACTCTCGCATATATGATCAACTAATTGACAAGGGAGCCAAGAATATTCAAGGAGAAAAAAACAATCTCTTCAAAAAAATGGTACTGGGAAAACTGGATAATCACATCCAGAAGAATGAAATTGTACCTCTATCTTAGCATTCACAAAAAATTGACTTCAAATGCATTTAAGATTTAAACATAAGATCTGAAACTGTACAACTCCTAGAAGAAAACACAAGGAAAAATTATTTGACCGTGACTTTTTGGATATGACACCAAAAGCACAAGCAAGAACAAAAAATAAATAAGTGGAACTACATAGAAGCAAAGGAAATGACAAAATGTAAATACCACCTATGAAATGGGAGAAAATATTTTCAAAACCTATAAGGAACTTATACAGCTCAATAACAAATAAACAAACATTCCAATTTGAAAATGGGCAAAGTGAATAGACACTTTTTCAAAGAAAATATACAAATGACCAACAGTTATATAAAATGATACTCAATATCACTAATCATCAGGGAAATGCAAATCAAAACCACAAAATGATATTACCTCGCATATTTTAGGATGGCTTTTATTAAAAAAAATAAAATATAAGTGTTGAGGAGGAAAACTATGCCAGTCTCCAGAATAAACTAATTTATATCCTGAATGTCAGGAAAGCACAGTAATTAAACAGGACAATGGGGTCAGTCTGCATTGAATATCCTCAACTAGCATCTTCTAACTGAAGACACTTGACTGAATTACAATAACTCTGGATTTCAATTCCCTGTAAAATGAGATTAATAATTACTTCCCTTAGCATGGACTTGAGGATTTAATTGATATGTGTAAAATTATACTACACCAAGTTCATGGCTGCCAGTCCATTACCAGACTACAGTGAGATAAGGAGATTATGCCATGTGTAAATTAACTACATCACTAAGCACACTATTTTATTCAACTAATTATTTTGTTTTTCACAGTTTGACTTTCTCAAAGAAGGAAGCATGCAGTGCATTTCTCTCTGGCACAAGTCTTTCTCTAGTTTAGGACTAGCCTTTTGTGAAGCTCTGAATTTATTTATTTTCCAGCCTTATTGAGATATAATTGATGTATAACATGGTATAAGTTTAAGGTATACAATGTGATGTGATGATTTAATACTTATATATTTTTCAATGATTACCACAGTAGAATTAATTAATATCTCCACCACTTCACATAATTACCATTTCATTTTTTGGTGAGAATATTTAAGATCAACTGTCTCAGCAACTTTTAAGTATAAAATATAGCTTTGTTAACTATAGTCACCACTGTACATTAGATTCTCAGAACTTATTAATTTTATAACTGAAAGTTAGTACCTTTTAACTAACATCTCCCTATTTCTATTACCTACCCAGCACCTGGCAACCACTATTCTACTCTGTTTCTATGAATTCAGGGTTTTTTTTTGTTTCATACATAAGTGAAATCATATGGTATGTATTTTTTCTGCCTTATTTCACTAGCATAATGCCCTCAAGGTCCATCCATGTTTGTTGCAAATAGCAAGATTTCTTTATTTTTCATGGCTGAATAGAATTTCAGTGTGTGTGTGTGTGTGTGTGTGTGTGTGTGTGTGTGTGTGTGTGACATTTTCTTTATCTATTCATCTTTTAATAAGACTGGACACATAGGTTGTTTTAATGTCTTGGCTATTGACAATAATGCTTCAATGAACACGGGGGTACAGATATCTTTTTGAGATCTTGATTTCATTTCCTTTGGATATAAACCAGAAGTGAGACTGCTGGGTTATATGGTAGTTCTTTAATTTTTGAGAAACCTCCACACTGTTTTCCATAGTGGCTACACTAATTTACAGTCCCACCCACAAAAACAACAAAACAAAACAAAACAAAAAACAGAATATGGTGTAGTATAGTTTTATATGTATCATTTAATTAAATCCTCAAGTCTATGCTAGGAGAAGTAATTATTAATCTCATTTTACAGGGAATTGAGATTCAGAGGTAGTGTAATTCAGTCAAGTGTCTTCAGGTAGAAGATGCTGGTTGAGGATTTTCAATGCAGACTGACTCCATCATCCTCCTATTTAATCACTGTGCTTTACTGACTTTCAGGATATAAATGGGCTTTAGAAACTTTTACACAATAAATTTTTAAATGAATCGTCATGTATATCCCAACAAATAAAACAGATAAAAATGGATGTGTTTGGTTTGTTCTGAGAAAGCATAAAATATGACATCTTAACCTGCTCAGACTCCATCAGCCTTGACTACCCTAGTCTATCTCTAGACACAGCTGGGACCCCTCTAAATTAGATCATCTTGGAGAATGGCATAGTTATTAGAGATCAAACAAATTTCATTTTGTTCACTTGATAACATAACCAAGGTATGTATGTATGTATGTAAGTATGTAGGTATATGTGTATGTGGATAGATAGATAGATAGACAGATGATAGATAGATAGATGATAGATAGATAGATAGATAGATAGATAGATAGATGATAGATAGATAGATAGATAGATAGATAGATGATAAAGTCAGAGTACACAGAATACAATTTTATTTTGTGCATCAAAACTATAGATAACAAAAAGAAGTCAATATTCAAAAGTTAGAGAGAACATTGAATCAATTCCATATCCAGCAACCTGGGAATATCTTAGCTTCTTGTTTCAATGGCTCCTCTAAGCCTCTCTGTACCATGTTTTATTGGTACAAAGAATTATTTGGAAGTCCAAATGTGGTAGAAGTAGCATGATTCCTTAGCCTGTTGCTTTAGCTAAGAAGGTACATGTTAATTTCATTTTAAAATGTTTTCAGAAGTTTAAAGTATATCACTATTTCTATATTTTATTATGAATTACTTGTGAGGGTCAGTTGCCTCAGGTTTAAAAGAAAGTATAAATATGTTGTTTTTTTTTTCACTGAGATTAAGTTATTTTAGACCTGGAGGGATAAAGTTCTAATCGTATCTGTGATCACTGATGTTCGTATACTGAAGTTTGCATGCAACTCATGTTCCACATTGTATTAAAGGAGTGATCAACAAATCTGTTAAGATTGGATTTCTTCCATGCAAAAGGTAAGATAAAAATATAGAGTTAACAAAGAGACTTTGCAATATGAAAATGTATTATATGAGAATATGTTACATAAAATATTTATGTCATAATCTTATTTTCTGTAAAATAATTTTATACCATATGTATAACTTTTTAATAAGTGATCAAGTAAAATAACAGCCCATTGATTCTAATTATTTGGTTTATCTCCCTCAAAATATTTCTTAAAATATGCTTCCATATTAAAACCATACTGAAAAAGCCACAAACACGATTCAAATACATATTCCTGATTATGCAGTTTGCCACAAAAAGAAAATGCATTATTAAGTATCAGAGCATTTGCTAGTTCCACTCACATTCTACTGGAGAGTTACTGCCTTTGCCATTCCATAATTTACACTCCACTCAGACCTAACTTTGCAGGTTCTAAAACAAACAAAACTTCTTTAAGTCTTGGCTACCTGCTGACACTGTTCTTTTTATCTGGGAACCACACTCTACTTTTAATAGAGTAACTGATGCTCCCTGCTACAACAACAACAACAAAAACAGAAGCACTACAATCTCATTGCCTTAATCTACAAAGATTTACTGAATTTCATCAAATCTAAGCTGCCATTTATTGTAAGATCCATTATTTTTGTGTGGTACCAAGGAAGAAAATTAATTCTTCCAGTTAAACTATGGCACAGTGCTTCCTTATTACCTTCATTTTAAGAAGCATCTTTATTACAGAGAAGTTAAATTGTATGGAGAAAAAGTACCTGGGAATTAATGCAATATCACATTCTTCTTGTTCATAGTGTACTGAAGATCACCTAGTTATAAAGGGTCTCCACCAGGCTGTGACAAAGGCATTCTGGCTTTTTCCATCTTTCTCCTCTACTCTGGGAACTTCTGAGTTCTCCGTAGGAACCCTTTCATCTAGATTAACAAGAAGCCATGAGAAAGAACATAGATGATTTCAATGGTTATTTCAGCAGTGTCTTGCATCACAAACACCCACATTTCTTTGGCAGCACTGATCACATGATCTGTCTAGATTTAAGAGGAGGAAGAATGTAGTCTTCCTGTGGTCCCAGAGGAAAATGAAATGGTGTGAAGATTACATAGTATCACCACTCCAGCTTAGTCCCTATCACTTACACTCATCTTTCAAGATTTAGCATAAGAATCACCTTCTCTGTTCAATTTTTTTCTTATTCCTTACTCTCCCAAGTGAAAATGACTACTTTCTTTTGTGCTGTACTTATTTTCTGAGGTAAAATTAATAACCTTGCTTGCTTGCATTAAACAATGTCATAGTCTGCTCAAGCGGCTAATAAAACACCACAGATCGTGTGGCCTAAACAATAGATATTCGTTTTCTCAGAGTGCTGGAGGCTAGTAGTCCAAGATCATGGTGCCAGCAGGGTTTATTTCTGGTGAGACTTCTCTTCCTTGCTTATAGATAGCTCCCTTCTCACAGTTTCCTCACATGTTCTTTTCTCTGTGTATGCACATTGAGAGAGATCTCTGGTGTCTGTTCCTCTTCTGGTAGGGACACCAGTGCAATTGGATCAGGGCCCCATCCCTGTGATCTCATTTAACCTTAATTATCTCCTTAAAGGCCTTATCTCTAAACACAATGACATTGGGGGTTAGGGTGTCAGCATTTGAATTTTGGAGGAACACAATTCAGTACATAACAGATACTAAGTCCTTTCTTATCAGTGGATCCCCTGTGCCTGGAAAAGTTTAGAAAATGAATACATTTCTTATATTTACATTGCAATTGAAATTAAATTAGAAGATGTTGAAGAAGAGAAACAGTTGGATTCTAGAATTTACATTACTTATTTGTGGAATTTGGAGCAAATCACTTTAACCTCTTCAGGCATAAGTTTCTTCATCAAAAAAAAAAATAGAAATTACAATACGTGATCCTTAAGTCTCTTGAATGCTAAAATTTATATTCTATTTAACACCTATAATAAAAATCAATGGAATACCTTAACTATCAATCAGAGCTCATAATTTTGATGTACATTCATCTGTTTAAACCAATAGATCATATTGCTGTATTTGGTCATAATTTGCATTTTTACAAATCTGTGTGTGAATTCATGATTCCTGTCTTTGTAACTACATCCTGGCATGTGCCAAAGACACATAATTCAATCCAATTTCCCTTGCTACTGACAGTGTTCTGGTATACTTTCTTTATTAAACTTATTGGGGGAACATTGGTTAATAAAATTACAAGTTTCAAGTGTACAATTCAATAATACATCATCTGTTTATTGCATTGTGTGTTCACCATCCAAAATCAAATATTCCACTACCACATATTTGACCCCCTTTATCTACTTCTCTCCTCTACCCTTTTCTTCTGGTAACCACTAAACTGTTGTCTATGTCTATGAGTTTTTGTCTTTTGTAGCTTTCAGTTTTACATCTACATAAGGATAAAATCAGATGGTTCTCAACATTTTCTGTCCGGCTTGTTTTGCTTAGCATAATAATCTCAAAATCTATTCATGTTGTGGCAAATGACAATAAACACATACAGTAAAGTTGCAGGATACAGAATCAATTGTACAAAAATCTGTTGGGTTCTTACATACTAACAAAGAAATTTCAGAAAAAGAAATGAAAAAGACAATTCCTTTTGCAATTGCAACAAAAAGAATAAAATACGTAGATATACACTTAACAAAAAATGAGAATGACCTATACACTGAAAACTGGAAGACATTATTAAAAGAAATTGAAGAAGACACAAAGAAATGGAAAGATATTCCATGTTCATGGATTGGAAGAATCAATATAGTTAAAATTTCCATATTATCCAAAACAATATACAGATTTAATGCAATCCTCATCAAAATCCTAATGGTATTTAAATAAAAAATTATCAGATTTGTATTAAATCACAAATTAGGCTGAATAGCCAAAGCAATCCTGAGAAGAAAAAACAAGGCTAGAGGTATCATACTCCCTGACTTCAAATTATGCTCTATCTTAATTATTCTTCACCATCAGGGAGTTCTTTAGCAAGTCTTTGTTCAGTTATTCCATTTCTATAAGTACAGATGGGGAGATTATCACACTTTAAAACACCAGTGAATAACATTCACATAAAAATATTTTTCAAAATATAAGCACTTCATCTCATTTGCATCCTACCAAGGTCACCAGAGACTCTAAATGTTATTTGAAAAATGCATTTATTTTAGTTAGAATTTGTTGTCAGAAAAACTAAAATCAACTAGAGCACTGTGAACAATAAACAATATTTCACCATGGAGTTAGAAGTGATTAAAGTGGTACATTAATAGTATTTGTTTTCATACTGGTTATAGTTATAGTTCTATGTGAATACATTAAGAAAGCAAAGTAGGAAAAAGTTAGAACAAAATGCAAATATTCAAAAGAAAAATTTATTACTTTAGACTTGAAAATGTTTCCAAATATATTTATTTCTCTGTAATTTAATTATATATTTTGGATCTTTCAAATGATACTTCTCTGTTGAAAGCAGAATTTAAAGTATATTTTTAAAAATCAACTTACATGAAGAGTAAAATTTAGATACAAATAAAAATAAAAACTAATTATATATATATATTTTTTTCTATTAATTGCACCAATGACCCATATCATTTACTGAGCCTCATTATATACCAGTCACCATACTCAGTGATTTACATATATCAACAATAAATCCTCACACTAAATGAATGAGTCAGGTGCTATTAACATCCATTTTTATAAATGTGGTACCCAAGGTACAGATATTTTATTTCAAAATTATAAAATTAGAAAGTTGTAGAACCCAGAAGTTGACTCCAGAATTTGTATTCTTTCCACCACATTAGACTATTTCTGATAACATTGGGCATCAGTTATGTAATTCATATCTAGAATAAATATTCTTAATAAATTTTATATCTTTTTGTAATTTTTTATTAAACATAATTAAGAATAGATTAGAACTATTTTTTATTCTTGTCAAAAATTGTGCAAACAAAATCTAATCATGAAGATGTAACAGAAACATTCTACAAAACACTTGTACTCTTCAAAAATCTCAAGATCAAGAAATAGAAAGAAAGGCTAAGAAACTACTACATAAAAAAGACTGAGGAGATATGACAAATAAATATAAAGCATGATCTTGTATTAGATTCTGGACTGGAGATGTTGAGGAATACATATAAAGGAGATTATTGAGGAAAATGACAAGATGTGAATATAGGCTGAAGTTTACATAACTGTAATATGTTAATGTTATATCTCCTATCCTGTGGTTTTATAAAAGAACATCATGAACTTAGAAAGTACACGCCGGAGTACTAAAGTGTGTATGTGTATGTGTGTATGTGAGCGTGTGTGTGTTTGAAATAAAAAGAATGATAAAGCAAATGGGATAAAATGCAAACATAAACTCTTAATGAATCCAATGAAGGGTATAAGTGGGTTTTCTTGCAACTTTTTTTATGTTTGAAATCATGATGGACATGATGCTAAATGAAATAAGCCAGACACAGAAAGACAAATGTTATATGATCTCATTTATAAGTGAAATCTAACATATTAAGTAAGGCTTATAAAATCAGTGAGTAGAATGGTGGTTGCCAGGAGCAGGAGGGAGGGAGAAATGGGAAGATGTTGGTCAAAGGGTTCAAAGTTTCAGTTATGCAAGATGAATAATTATAGAGATCTAATGTACAGCATGGTGACTATAGTTAACAATACTGTATTATATATTTGAAATTTGCTAAGAAGGTAGATCATAAGTGTTCTCACCACAAACAAAAAGAAAGAAAATGGTAACCATGAGAGGTTATGGATATGTTAATTAGCTTGATTTCACAATGCATACAAAACATCAAGTTGTACACCATAAACATAGGCAAATTCTATTTGTCCATTGTGCCTCAATAAAGCTGAAAAATAGAGAAGATAAAACACACTAAAAGAGCAGAATAGAAGGAAGTATCTTATTGATTATTTAATTCATAAGCATATAAAAATTTAGATTAATAAACCATCAAGAACTAAAGCAGGCATTCAGGATAAAGTGAAATTGCAACTAAGTATCTTCATCAGAAATGTAATTATCTGAAAAGAAATGTTTGAAAGTAATAAAAACCTTCAGTTAAACAGAGAAAGAGGATATGTTAGTTTAATTGTTTTTTAATGAAAAAACTATCAAGATAATAAAATAATATATTTAAGCTAATAATAATATTAAAATATGTTGGTTTCTTTCATAGGAAATATCCATTTTAATCATAAAAATGTCTTCTTTGTTATGAATCTGCTTAGGCAACTTTTAACTAATATAGGTTAGGCACTTCCGCATTTATTATTCTTTTAATTCACATAATCTAAGTTAAATGTTTTTATTTCCATTTTATAGGTAAGGAAACTGAGGCCCAGATAAATTAAATAACTTGCTCAAGGGCACACAGGCAGTATGCTTGGATTTCACACGCATATAAGTCTGATTTTAATCCCATATTTTTTCTACCTTAACACTCTGGCATTTAGTGAAAGATGATTCATTAAAATATAAAGAAAATGGAAATAGCCAAGACCACTTTCAATGAAAAATGAGATGAGATTCTTCTTAGTGGCAAAATAGATTTTGAATTTTGCTTTGTAATGAAATGCTATAGCCCTTTACAAATTAGAAGTTTTTGATCTTTAAACCATGGCTCATTGCAGTCAGTTTACTGAAGGGAAAAAAGACTAAAAATGGAAAGAAGAAAAAAATACTAGAAATACTATGTTTTTTCAATAATGTGCTAGACAAAAGAAAATGACTGATTAATTAAAATTTTTTCCTTTTCACATAGTTGCTCTGATACTGAGCAATTTTGGATACATTTGGATACATTTGGATACATTAAACCCAAATGATTCCTCTGAGACCTTTTTTTCTACCCGCAAAGCAGCAGTACACCTAAAGAAACCCTCCTTGGCAGGAGTCTCAAAGTTGCTGCAGCGTTTTTGTATGACAAAATATCTGACAGGAACTCTTCTCACCGAGACAGCTATTAGAAGCCAAGAAGTATGCCAATAGAATAAGTGATCCATCAGCCTAGGAAGATGTGCCTTCTTGGCTTTTTCATTTCATTTTAAACAGTCATAAAATGATTATGTGTCATTGTCATTGATATCTGAAAGAAGTTTTCAAAGGGTTACATAATTATTTACTTAACTATTTAGTAAAGAAAATAACTTGTTACTGTGTTAAGTAATTATTTTATCAATTGTTTAGTATGCCAATTTGGCTATGAAGAATAGAGAGCAGGAAGCTGTGGCTTCCTATAGGAATTCTGTATGTCCATGTTCCCACACTACTACCTTTCTGTAACATTGTGTAATACCTTTGAATCTCAGTGCCTTGTTTATAAATGGAACCAATATGATTATTGTAAAGAGGACATGAAGAAAGTGCTTGAATGTATTTAGTACACTGTCAAGGCTTATGAAAATTTTGTGTATTGTATTTCTCTTATGCTAAAAGTTGATATTATAGTTGTAAAAGAAAGCTAATAAATAGCCTCTTAAGACAGTATGGAAGAACAGTTTCAGAAAATTTCTTCTTTGTCTTTGTGAAATAGGGCTGCTAACTCAGTGAACTTTGTGGCACTGTGCAGAGATAATCAACAAAGTATTTATGTCTTCTAAAGCTTCACACATTTAACTTAGAAATATAAGGTGAGTGTAATGAGCAAGATTCCATGATGACTCTCAATGTCCTTTGCCCTCTCCAATGTGTCCCTCTGCCCTTGAGTGTAGGTAGAATCTATGAATATAATGAAATTTTACTCCCATGATTATGTTAGATTTCATAGCAAAATTGATTTTGCAGATGCCATTAAGGTCTCAAATCAGTTGATATTAAGGAGACAGATTAGCCTAGGTATGCCAGACTTAATAAGATGAGCCCTTAAAAGGCACCAAGCTTTTCCTAATGTAAAAGATTGGAAGTTTGGGGGAATCAGAGGGAGGGTCTCTGTTACAGGTATTGAAGGTAGAAGGGCCTTACATGGCAAAGGATGTGGGAAGCCTCGAGGAGCTGAGAGCAGTCCCAAATGATACAGCCGGCAAGGAAATGGAGCCTCAGTCCTATAACCACAAGGAACTGAATTCTGCTCACAACTTGAATAAACTTGGAGGAGGATCCCAAGCTCCAGATGAGAATACTGACATCTTGATCTTATCCTTGTGAGATTATGAGCAAACCTAGTCATGCTAGGCCAACTCCTGACCTATATAAACTGAGTTACTAATTGGTGTTAATTTAAGCTACTAGGTTTAGGGTAATTTGCTACAGAAGAATAGAAGACTAACAAAACGGACCAGCAAATAAACTGTTGCTTTTTAATATCTATTATTTGAGAGTAGGAGACTGACAGAAATGTATTTATATGCAGGCTTTTGAAATCATAGCATGTTACTCATATTCGGTGTGGTTCAATTCCTTAGGATTCAGAGGTGTTAAGAAGGAGAAAGTACGCAGTGAATTGACAGTGATTCCTGGGCTCTAATTCAGTAGGTCTGAGAATTTGACCCACAGTTAAGGCTACCAGGGAATATCTGTCAACAGGTTCTGGGAAAAAGTTAATTAAAATCAAATTCACTTGGCCAATACAGTGAATTTTATGGACATGCAGCATGAGAATCAGGTAATGTCCTTTTCAAAAGTGACTCAGAGAGAAAAGGGTATGTATTTGTGATCACCACAGCATCAATAATATCCTGTCTTCTTATAATTCTTTCATCTTCTGGAGGAAAGACTGTGGCAAGAACCTTATCACAGAGGTATCTATGTTGAAATATCTGATATTCTAAAATGTCAATGATCAGGCTTGTTGTTGTCTTGGGCTATACACCCAATACTTTTTCATATGTTATTCTTCTTTCTCAGTTTATAGACCTATTATTACTATTATTTTTACTGAGGATGATCAAACACCTCAACACATGTCTGGTATTCAACTCAATTAACTATAAAGTCAAAAAACAAAAAGAGTTTATATTAAAGACTCTGCTTATTAAAAGCCATTCTGCCATAATATCAGAGTCACAACAATGATTAAAGATTGAATATCTCCTGTTCCTTCTCAGTTAATTACAAATTTTTCTTTATCACTAATATTGGACTTCCATATGTTTAATTATATCTCAATATCCATGAATCCATATTTTAAATTATGCTTTAATTTGATTATTTTATAGCTGGTTTATTGATTTACCTTTGAGAATCAATTGGAGGGATCATTAATAAAGGACACTAACAGTGGCTGACAAGTTAATTCAATCATACTTACCATAGTTAAGAAAGTTACCAGTTCTGCCTATGAGATGAATCAATATTGACAATGAATTCTTGGTATAGTTATTTATTCCTCTTGAAGATAATCTTCTACACACATACAGTGGTACTTCTGAAGATTGTTCTATGGACCACCCACATCAGAATCACTTAGAAAGCTTGTTAAAATTCATGTCTAAGCCTCACCTCAGTCCTGTTCAATTAGAGTCTTTGGTTTTAATGCCAGGAGTTGCATTTAAAGAATCTCTCTACAAGGTTCTTAAGAACACTTAAGTCAAGAAACAGTGATAAATGGAGAGTAAGAAGTGGAGTTGTTTTATTTCCTAGTAAGATAGAGCCCAGATCCCTTCAATCTCAGCATCCCCGCTTTTCTGAACCTTATGAGGCTAACCTTCATGGTCTCTGTTCTTAGGTATGGTGACAAATCATGCTTTAATACTGAATGTCTTTCTACCCCTTGGCAAAAATATACTTCAAGTAAAAGATTATTTCCACTTTGTCTTAAGTTTTGCAAATCTCTCCAATTTCTCTTACTTTTATTTAAAAGAGTAAATCACCTAGAATTCTTTTGAATATGATGTCACTATTTTATTCTCAATGAGTCAAGATACTAGGGATATTTTGAAGGCTGTGTGCTTTAGGACTCCACATTTATATTACTTACAAGAGCAGAATAAAATATAGTGAAAACGTTGAGACTTTTCAGTGCAAAGCAAGTTTCAAGAAAAGTTCTTAAGTCATATCATGAGATCATGTGATTGGCCTTCTGGAGATCTAAACAGGGATGATTATCTTGGCTGATGATGGATGACAGGAACCTCTCAAAAAAGTTAAGGGCTAAATTTCATTTATACTTTTTACACACACACACATATCATGTTTATATATTATAAACTGATAAGGTTTAGAGAATTGCTGTGACAGGAGACTGGAACAGGGTAGAAAAGTTTGAGTTTTGGAGATGGATAGACCTGGAATTGAACCCTTATGCTGCTACAGTGTTACATTCAAACCCAATGTCTTCTATTTTTTTGTGTATGTGTCTCAATTTTGTCACCTATAAAATTCACTTGCCTTTATAGTAGGATTTCCAGATAAAATATAGGATATGTAGTTAGATTTGACTTTCAGATAAATAATTTTTTAGTGTCCTATATGCCATGGAATATTTGGGATACATTTACACTAAAAAATGATATAGTTGACTTACATATGACATAATTTCCTTATCTCCTGTTAAACAAACACATAACTATACACATCCATGCTATTTGGTAGTGGTCATTATCTTCTTCATCCAGAGTATGACCTCATCTTGATATCCCTCTGGTGTTCTGCCTATCTACCCTGGAAAAGAAAGGTTGGAAAGTTTCTTTAAACTTTTATTATGGCATGGACATTTCTCTAACATTGTTGCTAACCTCTCAATCCTCTCTTTAATAGTGCCTTAGTATTTTCAGAAGATGGTTTACATTATTCCATTTGAACGGGCATACATGTTTTCTGCAATTGTGTACGTGTGTGTGTGTGAGTTGTACATGTGGATTGCTTTTGGGACTTTGGGAAATGGAAACATTTTGTGTTGTTACTTGCGGCAATAAAATTATCTGAGGTATCTGGGATTTGCATGCCTAGTTTAAGACATAGTAAATTGATACAGAAAAAATATCAAACCTTGGATTGTATTTATATGTTAATATGTAATCTTTATTCTACAAGCATATTCATTTTAGCAAGTATCAAACCACCTGTATGAACAGGTATAAATGGTTATATTAAATCACTTAATAGTAATTAAATTTAGGGGCTGTTGAAAACCTTACTATAATTAATGAAGCTTGTCATAGAGACTTCTGGTGCTCTCTTATATACAGTTTTCCTTTAAGAAACACAAAAGGACTGTGCTTCCTTTCTCTTTTGCAGTTGTATGGGGGTCTATTGTGACTAGTTCTTACTGATGGATTGTGAGTGAAAGTTACTTAAGTCTTGGCTTATTTCTAGACTGAAGGATTTAATTAGCAGAACCAGATTGTCTAGTGCTTTTCTTTCCTTATTAAAATAATGAAATAATCATGTAATCATTTTCTTTCCTTATTAAAATAAGAGACAGCATGTTTTAGATGGTACAGGGAGAGGATTGCAGAGCCTTCATCAGCCTGGACTGGTATGTCACTACATGGAATATTGCTGATCTAAAGAGTTGCCCAGATCTACAAGGAAATTTACATGTTCTTTTAAGTCACTCATATTAGAGGTTGTATGTAATACACCCTAACTAGGCTATTCTGTTTAATACATATTAAAAGATATATTGCATAATTTTACAAGCATTTGTTTTAAAATACTCTTGGCACTTGGGATTCTTGCTCTGTTTTGAACATATGGTAAGATTTAAAACTAGGCAGCTAATAATTACATTACACATGTATCATTGATTACAGGTTTATAAAATAATTCCAAAGATATTATGCCATTTGATTCTCAGTCTTTATAAAAATTGAGTGTGAAAACTAAGGCATAGAGAATTTAAGTGGTGATATCCAAGGCTTCATAAAAAGATGGAATATAGATGATTTTTCATGCTTCTCTATTCCTTTTATTTTACTAGCATTAATAAATATACTCTTATTTTTCATGTGAAATAAGCATATAATAAATCTGATGACACAGGGAAGTATGAAGTATGGTTTGATATATTCAATTCTTCATAAATTATTTTCATAATCCCATAACTGTTTTTAATGTTATTAATCTCTTAAATTCAAATAATTTAAAGATATTGCTTATAACTTTGCTATGTGTTTTACATGATTATTTGGTGTGTCCCATCAAGAAAGATAGTTTGAACCCCAAGTAGTCCTCTTGGGAGAATTTAATTAGGGAAAATGAATTCTGATGATGATAAGATCTAAGGATCATAGCTGTAGTAATGATGCCTATATTACATCAGCTTGACTCTGTATCTTTCAAAATGTAACTGTGGTCATGTCCTTATTTTCAGAGAAAGTGGCTCTTTTAACATTAAAAAGGGAAGAAGAAGAAATTTACATTTTCCCCCATATAAGTTTCGGTGGTTAAATTATGGATGGAGTATTAAAATATGTAATAAACACATTGAAAGTACACACTAAGAAACATACCTCTCTTCCCATTCATAACACACCAATATACACTTTCACAGGAAAGCACAGACTCAGTAAATATCCATTATCTCACATTTCATATAGAGCAGAAAAATACTTATATCTGTTTTTTTTTATTTTCTAGTTTGCTTTTCTAAACAAGTCAGGATATATGACAATGAGATGACACAGATATATTACTCTGTGGAGATATGTGCATTCACAACATTAGAAGTGTTTTGAGATTGATGACAGAAACCTGTTCCATCAGTTGATCTGGCATTGTATGCTCTTCTCCTCTAATGAAAGAAGGAGCTACACATGGATCATAATGATCAAGAACTATCTGTTACTATCAGTGACAAAAGGAAATCACATTCATTTTTACTGTATGTGTATTAGATATTACTGCTGAAGATTAAATAAAGGTAATGCATTGTAGATACAGAAGAAATACATTAAAAATTAGCTGAGATAATTATAAGATGCCACAATAGAAAGTGAGAGCACACAGCATTATCCAAGGTAATGATGATTTTGGCATTGAACACAACTTACATATTCATGCAATGGTAAATGTTTCCGTGTTTCAAATGGTATTAAGTACATTAGGGGAAGTGCTGAGCAGATGAAATCTTTCTGAACATTCTCTAGCATTGTAAAAGTATGCTAAATAATATGGCCATAGCATTCGGTATATGACCTATTTAAAAAAAATATATGAATAGGAAGAACCCTTTAAAATAATTTAGTGTTAAAAAGAAGCAAAACCAGTTTGGCATGGAATAGAGATGTATGTTATTTTATCTAAGTTCTATAAATTAGGATGACTTTACTATGTTGTTTTACAACCTCTTTAAGTTCAATATTATTTAACTTTAAAATGAAAATGACATAGAGGAATACTATGTACATTGCTGGATAAAATTTCCAAATATTCATAATAATGGAGGGAAATCTGGAACATAAAGGTTTTGATTAAATTTGGGTTTTGAATTGTAATCACCTATTCACAACCCTATTATGTAGCTACCTAATTTTTCTATTACCTTGTTATATTATGTTAGCTATGTGTATGCAAATGTTAGAAGACTTAAATTTATGATAATTTAACAATTTGCTAACTGAGAAGACAGTGAAGGATCTTCTAATACATTAATTAAGTGCTACAATTGATGATGCTGAGCAGAAAGAACTACCAGAATCCAGAGCTCCCAATGGATACTGCATGATTCATTGTAGAAGCTGTTCTATTTTGGCTGGGTGAGTGCAGGAGCAGGGCTTGGTCTCCTCAACCACTCCCATGGTTATGTATTCATGCTACACTCTAAAGTCTACTTTCAAAGAAACTCCATTTGCTGATTTTTTGTTTTTGTTTGTTTGTTTACTAGTATGACAATTAAAAAATGTTTCTTATAAATCTAGACAATAAGTTCATGTGTAATTAGTAGTTAGCTGTCAAGATAGATGAGCCATCAATAAATATTCTAAAGAGGAATTTCGAAGTAGGAGTAGAGATGTCTGACGTATTCAATATAGGGTTTAAGAAGGTGTTATGATAATTGATGTAAATACTGTTTGGTCCTTTTGCTATTATTATTTTACTCTGTGAGATTTTCGTTTATTTCTCCTTTTTGTTACTTTTATGAATTAAGTTGCTTTACATGTTTTGCTTTTCTGTATTATTTAGAAAGCAAAACTCTTTTTAAAAATTCTATTGGAAATGGGATGACTGAAATGTTTGACATTATCAAATATTATTAAAGATATGGAGATTTAGAACACTTACATTACTAGTGATGATTTAAACCTGCACCACTGTTTTTAGGGAATTACCTAAAAGTATTTACTTAAACTACATGACAACTTAAGCAACTTATCCTACTCCTGGATATATATACCCAACAGAAATAGTGTTCTTGCATGTATGAGAATGATCACAATTTTATTCATAATAGCTGAAAGCTGGAAACAACCTAGTAAATGTCTGTCAAAAGTTGAATGGGTAAACAAATTGTGATATATTTATGCAATGGAACACTTCACAGCAATAAAAAATAGTTAACTACCAATAGATGCAACAATGTGGCTTAATATCAAAGATGTAACTTTGAGAAAAAGAATTCAGACACCAAAGAATGTGCACTGTATGATACCATTTATGTGAAGTTAAAAAGACAGTCTGATGATAGAGAACGGAATAGTATTTTTCATTGTAGGGAGATGCTATTGCCTGGGCAGGGATACATGAGAGACTTCTAGGATGCTGGAGATGTTCTATAATTTGATGTGGGTGAGGGCTACATATGTGAACATATGTAAATATTCACAGAAATTAAAATTTATTTTTGCAATTTAATGTGATTTCTCAATTAAGAAAAATATACTAGTAATTGTATATAAACTTCAGCAAATATTGAGTTAATATTTCCTTATTTGATGACCTTCAGAGTTAAACTGGACCTTCTGACATGTTCCATGTCTATGTATGAAAAGAAATTGAAATCTTTTTCTCTAGATGTTGTTGGTATAGTCTGGAATTTCAAATTCAGTATCTTAATTTCAAACATTTTGATGTCTGTTTTTTTTTTTTACTAATTTAAGGCTTGAAAATGCTTTTGATTTCTTTTTATGATAACATTTATAACAATTATTTAAAATTAAATTTTAAAATTATTATTTTTTTATTTCTTCCCTTTATTTAAAACAGAAGACAAATCAGTAAGGTTTTTCTTTCTTGAAGTTATTTTTTAAATTTTCAGTTTTATTGAGGAATAATTGACAAATAGAAATTATATATACTTAAGATATAAAACATGTTTTGATACGCATATATATTGTGAAATGATCACAACAATCAAACCAATTAACATATCCATCACCTCATATAGTTACCATTTTCTTTCTCTTGTTATCCCTTCATAATCGAGATTTTATTGGTTGTTTTAAAATTATTTTTCTCTTATTTTTGTGGTTAGAACAATTTCAAGTACAGTAAGTCCTCACTTACCATCAGATATAGGTCCTTGGAAACTAACTTTAACTAGTTTTATCATAGGTTAATTGATATTAACAAGAGTTCAGTTTCTACAGCATATTTTTCTGTAGCAATTAGCCTATAGTAAAATTGGTTTTGTTATACATTGGTTCACTTAAAGTTGCAGTTTTCAAAAAACCTATGAACAACATTAAGTGAGGACTTACTGTATACAATATGTACAGTATTGTTAACTACAGTCACCATGCTGTGTATTATTAGATCTCCAGAACTTCTTCATTTTACATAACTAAAACTGTACTGCTTGACCAACATTTCCCCATTACCTCCTTCACCTGATCCTGAAAACCCCCATTCTACTCTTGGTTTCAATGAGTCTGACTATTCTAGATTCCACATGTAAATGAGGTTATAGAGTATTTGTCCTTTTGAGTCTGACCTACTTCACTTAGCATGATGTCTTCCAGTTTCATCCATGTTGCAAATTACAAGATTTCCTTCTTTATTCACTTGTGTATGTATGTGTGTGTGTGTGTGTGTGTGCGTGTGTGTGTGTGTGTGTGTGTGTGTATATCCCATTTTCTTTATCTATACGTCTGTTGACAGACATTTAGGTTGCTTCCACATCTTGACTATTGTAAATAATGCTGCGATGAACATAGGAGAGCAGATATCTCTTTGAAATCCAGATTTTATTC
Source organism: Macroglossus sobrinus (assembly GCA_004027375.1). Classification (NCBI taxonomy): domain Eukaryota; kingdom Metazoa; phylum Chordata; class Mammalia; order Chiroptera; family Pteropodidae; genus Macroglossus; species Macroglossus sobrinus. The sequence goes on along the minus strand of PVKZ01002820.1, from coordinate 82,453 downwards.
CTTTTAGATATATACTCTAAAGTGGAATTGCTGAATCAAATACATTCACATCAAAATGCACAAAGGTTTCCTGTTCTTCCACATTCTTGCCAACATTAGTTATCTCTTGTCTTTTTAATGATAGCCATTCTAATAGGAATAAGGTGATTATTTTTTTTCTTTCTTCCTTCCTGGATGGTTGTAGATGTTTCATGTTGGTAATAACTGTACATTTCCAGCCTATATCTAGAGGTATTTCCCTTTTCAATAACTTTGTCTGGGACCTCAGATCTCTGGCTTTAGAACTGTACTTTTGTTTATTTATTCATATTCAAAATTGCATTTATTATTATATTTTCATGGTATTCATTTTAATTGTTTTGGTTCTTTCACTTGATCACAAATTTTATGTATGTTGAATTATACACTTGAAACCTATATAATTTTATTAACCAATGTCACTATAACAAATTAAATAAAATTTTAAAAAATAAAGTGAAGATATCAAGGGTAAAAAAATAATTGAACTGCATTTAAAAATCTTGATTTGAAGCATTCCACATCCTGATTACCATTTTTTATCCTTATAGATTATTTATATCAGTACTGTAGATTATTTATATCAGTACTCTTACTTTAGAAACTATTTGTCCTATGGAGGCCTCTTATCTACAGATTATTTAATGTCCATTGCCTGTGAATGTCTGTATTCTCCTCTTGTCCTGCTAATATTCCTTGATCCATTGTTAAAGTTACTCCTTTATAGTTACCTGCAATATTCTTACTCTACTCTTTCTTCAGTATACATGCCTGGCTAATACCATCTCTCCAACTACATTATGCCTTCTGCCAGGAAGCTGAAATCAGCATAAAAAACGCATACAAATATTCTACTTGGATATATTTTACATTCATGATTATAATTTAAAATATATACAATATCATCAGTCTTTTACTTTCTTAGTTTGACTGATTTCCTCTTCTTTGAATTATTTCACAAGTCGTCTTCTCTCCTCAATGAACCAATATTCTCTCATCTACTCCCTCCCTCCCTCTCAGATGATATTTATTTCTTATTTCAGTGTTCTTTGTCCAAACAGAAGCAGTAAATGAAAAAATTTCCTCAGCTTCCTTTGACCAAATTTATCATTTGATTTCTTTAGTACTCACATTTCCTGCCTTTCTTACTTTGCAGTGACCCTATTTCCAAGGCCAACCTCAACAATTGCTACCCTTGATCTCAGACATTCTTACCTTCTCAAGTATGATATTCTTACAGTTATATATTTTCTTTCCTGCAACATAAGGTCTGTTTCCCTACTAGTAAATTTTATAAAATATGCAAAATGCTATTATATCAACCACCTTAGAAACAGTGCAGGAGTATTAGTCAGGATAGGCTTAGCTCTAATGATGTAACAATTGAAACTAAATAACTCAGTGGCCAAACACAACAATGGTTTATCTTTTTCTCATATGAGTCTAAGATGAGTAGCTTGCTCTTCTTGGTGGCTATTCTGAAGACTGACCCAGAACCCTACGTTGCTTCTACTTTGTGGTTTCTCCATCTGAGACACATGACTTTCAAGTTTGCTGTTGAAGGGGAAAAAATAAGTGCAGGACTGATGAGATGTTTTTAAAGCTCAATGCCTGGGAATGGCATACATAATTTCTCTCAACACACCATTTTTCAGATGCAGTTCCATGGCAGGAACCTAACTGCAAGGGAGACTGAGAAATTTACTCTTGTGCTCAGGAAGAGGAGCTGTTGTGAACACGTAACATTTTCTCTAGCATAGTTGTACTGATCCTTGCATGTCCCATTCAGATTCTGATATTGCTCTTTGTGTCCGCTTATTTCTTAAGAACAAAAATTTTAAAAAGATCTCTCTATATTTACTATTTAAACATCCTCAGATGTTTTTTTCTCTTCAATTTACAGCAATTCATTTTCCATGCCCACTAATTTATGCTGCTATTATCAATGATCTTAAAGGTAACAAATCAAATAGTTGGATTTCTGTTTTCATAATTGTACTCTCAGCAACATTTCACAGTAAGCCAGTTCTCCCTTCCTGGTATTTCTTAATATATATCATTTTGGTGTCTATGAAACCATAGTTCTTGTTAGAACTATGAACATAGACTAGGCAGAAGATGTCTACTCTGACTTCTCCATCTCAGTTTGCTTTGTGGTTCCTTGAATTCTTTTTCAAAGGTTCCACCCAGGCCCTCTACTTTCCACTCCTAGAGGATCACATCTGGTTTCATATAGGGGACAATATGGTGACAGCCAGAGGGTAAGGGTGTTGGGGGGATTGGAGAATGGGGTAAAGGATTAAAGAAGTACAAATTAATAGTTGATACATAGTTATAAAGATGGGGAACATGGCATAGAAAATGCAGTTAGCATTAATGTAATGGCTAGGTGGAGGGTCAGAGAAGAGAAAGAGCAATTAGGAGAATAGTTTTATAAACTATATAAATGTCTAAACAATATGTTATATACTTGAAACTAATAAAATAAAATTTAAAAAATAGTATTCTCGATTCCTTCTTGTTAGTTTGTAACTCTTGTGTCCCTAAAATATATTCTCAAATAATAGTCAGAGATTTATTTTAAAATCAAAATATATTACTCTTTTGCTTAAAAGCTTACAAAGGCTGATTATAATTATAATGGAAGCCTGAATTCCTTAATATCACCTATACAGTCCTATAAAGTATATCTCTTGTTTGTCCCTTTCACATCATTGCCTACCACTTACATCATTGCCTACCTTACTCACTCTAATCTAGCCACTCTGTCTTCTTGGTGTTCATTGAACATTGCTCACTTGCAGGCCTTTGTTGTTGCTCTTTTTTCCATCAAGAACTCTCTTCAGATCTTTCTGTGGATGGTAACTTCTTGTCATTTAGATCTCATTTCTAACAACACTACCTTAGTGTGATCTTTCTGAGTTATCCAAGTATATTTTTTTAAATTTCTCTCTCATACTATGTTGGTTTCCATTTTTTTCCAAAAGCAAATCTTGAGACAAGGACTTGAATACAGGTAATTAATTCCAGAAAGCACAGATGAGAGAGTGGGGTAAGTGAGGGAGGTAAGTAAAGAAAACCTATAAAATATGTCTTAAGATTGATGCTGTGAGCAAATGGGGCTAAATTTTTCTGGGAAACTCTAAGAAACTGTGGGACACACCTTAGAATTTTTCCATCAGAGGAGAAGGAGGCTGTGGCATTTTATTTATTTATTTATTTATTTATTTATTTATTTATTTATGTATTTATATACTAACTCTCATTTCCCTTTGGTTGAGGATTGGAATGAATTTTACTCCTCGTACTTCTGAGTTGCACCTGTACAAGCATACTGCTGTGGTGCCCCCAGGGCAAAGAAGAGGAAATATGCGGGTGCTTGAGGCTTTACATGTAGATCTATCATAATTGTAGGTGAACTCAAAGATAGGCCAAAGGAGAGATAGAGCAGGGCATTAATAACATCACACACCTTTGTCCCCCAAACACAGTTACACACTACGTATATACTTTGCCAACTATTAGCATATCTCTTTGTCTTCTCATTTATCATTATCACAGTTATCTTATTTGCATATGTGCTTACTTGTTTACATTTACTCTTTCCATAAGAATGTGCATTTTATAAAAATAGGTTCTTGTGTTTTTTATTCACAGTGACTTTCTGAGTGTCTTCGAAGGTGATTGGAATGCATTCAGCAAATATCTTTGAAATGAAGGAAAGAACAATGTTCTCTGTAAATTCTTACTATAAGTATCAGAATCATTTTCTAGAACACTCTAAATAAGGTTTACCTTATTATTTTTTTATAAGTCTATGATTTTCTTTTTCTTTCTTTTTTTTTTCCTGTAAAAGCAGCAAGTGTGCTTTCTAAACTGTGACTGTCTTGCATTATTTACTACTGGAGATGTCAGCATATTTTGTACAGCTGATGATATTTCTAAAAAAAATGCCATCTGCCAGCCATATCAATCAGTAAGTGACAAGGGATATATAGAAAATATCTTTAAGCTCAAGTGACAGGAGCACATAAGCATGCACATCACCAACTGCATACAGCTGTCCCATAAAAGAGCTTAATGCTGTACATAAGAGGAAGTTGAAATGAAACTATGAGATGAGAGAGAGAGAGAGAGAGAGAGAGAGAGAGAGAGCGCAAGAGAGAGACAGAGAGGGAGAAATTATGTCATTAAAATAATAAGAGCAATAGATCTTAAGTAGGTTCTGGCTTAGAGGCCATAAAAGGGAAATATATTTTAAGTAAAATTTTAAATCTATATAAGGATATGGTTTCACAGAAAAAAAAGAAAGCATCAGGAGAAGGTATAGCCACTTGTTTAGTTGTAAATGAGGATGCTTTGAAGATGCTGACAGACATTATAATGTTAATTGTGGAGAGAACAAACTGGGCTTTGTGGCTGAATTGGGGATAATGCTGTAAATCATAATTAATCAGCTAAGTTCTTTAGACACAAATATGTGTTTATAAATTCTTGCACCTATGAAATGACTCAGCTATTTAGATAACTTCAGTGAATAGGGCAGAATAATAACTGTGAGTTTGGCACCTATAGTATGTATCCCCCTTAAATTGCTGCCATGTTGTTTTTTATTTAGGGTGAGTTGCTATGGTGATTCATGTCTTCAGCAGCCCTAGAGAGGACTATGATAATAAATGATTACCTGGCTTGGTACAGTGACTTAAACAAAGGTTATTTCTGAAGGAAACTGTATCATTCAAGGTAGAGATTATTGGTAAAATGCTTAAAAAGAAAATCCAAACTAATTTTAAAAGAAACTAATAAGCCAATATTTCTATTCATTTTCATCTACATACATGGAGGTTCACTGAGACCATGAAAAATAAGCACTTCTAGGAAAAGGAATAATTTTACTGTTTCTTTTTTCATTTCACTGGCATCAATATCTGCGTGTCTATATAAGATCTTTTTACATACATGTAAAGACCCAATGTGTAGGGTGTGTGAATCATGACATAATCAGGCAGAAAGGGCACTCGAATAGATTTTAGTATCCACCATATTACAGCCTCATTTGGTGTGTGACATGACTGCAGATAGAAGGGGAAACCACTATAACCTGAATTCTTAATTGATGGACTCTTTTAATCCAAAGGATTCCCTATTTGAGAAAAAATTAAAATACAACTAAGGTGTTAAAAGGGAGAGTTAAAACATTTGCCACATTTTAGGGAACAGCTACAGCTATAAATATAGGGATTTCAGTGGCATTCAGGATAGAAGGTCATTGGTTCTGAATTGTTCATGTCAGAATTGCTCAGGCCACACATAGATTCTAATAATTAAAAACAGTATCATCAACTTTAATAATGGAGGTTAACAATAAATGTATGAAATGGGATGGTCCATTGACATTCAAACCTGCAACAAAAAGGCTCTTCCAAGCGTTAGCACTGCTGTATGGGGATTGTTTTTTTGCAGTCATCCTCAAAATTAAAAATCACAACAGAATACTGTAATTTTCTAGAGAGAATGGGATAGGCATAGTAGAAATTATACACAGTAAGAGAATAAAGAAAGTGAAAATTAAAAGAAAAAAATGGCAGCAGTGAGATATATGAAGGAAGAAAGGCAAGAGGGACCTAATTCTTGGGATGATTGTTAAGTTTTGGGCTACTTGGTGTTTTATATAAAACTATTTAAAATCCTACTTATAACTTTACACATAGCACTCTAAAATATCTTATTTTATTTATGCATTTACTTGTCTGTACTTGGACTACTCCACAATTTAAGTAAGCTCCATAAGGGAAGGAGTTTGTCTTATTCATCACTGTAACTCCCTTGTCTAAAACAGAGTCTGACTCATTAAAGATATCAAGGGGACATTTGCTAATAGTTCAAAAAGTAGGATTTTTTTTCTCAAAGAAGGTAATAACTGACAGCTAAGCTGCTAGAGGTAGGAGAGATAAGGGAAAATTTTTTCCACCAAAAAAAAAAACTTAAAATTCTGAGTAATTTTCTTCTCTTTTTTAATTTGTAGACTGTTTTCATGTGCCTGATGTCCACTGTCAAGTTCAAGATTCTAGTATCCCTGTAAGAACAAGGTACATTCTTATCTAGGCTCTAGATATAATTGATTATATTATAAACTCTTATGGTATTTCTTTTTTTATTTTATTAAATGTATTGGGGTGACATTGGTTAATAAAATTATATAGGTTTCAAGTGTACAATTCAATAATACATCTCTGTATATTACATTTGTGTGTTCACCACCCAAAGTCAGATTTCCTTCTGTCACTATATATTTGACCCCCTTGACCCTTATTTACCTCCCTTCCTCCCCGCTTTCCCTCTGGTAACCATGAAACTGTTGTTCGTGTCCATGAGTCTCTTTTTGTCTTATTCATTTGTTACTTTCAGTTTTACATCCCACATATGAGTGAAATTATATGGTTCTTAACTTTTTCTGACTTATTTTGCTTAGCATGATAATCTCAAGATCCATCCAGGCTGTCGTAAATGGCAGTATTTCATCTTCTCTTATGGCTAGTAATATTCCATTGTATATATGCACCACATCTTCTTCATCCAATCATCTATCCCAGGACACTTCAGTTATTTTCATGTCTTAAATAATGCTGCAGTGAACATCAAGATGCATGTATCTTTATACATAAATGTTTTCAAATTTGGGGGATAGATACCCAGAAGAGGGATTGCTGGATCACATGGTAATTCTATTCTTAATTTTTTGAATAACCTTTGTACTGTTTTCCATAGTGGCTGTACCAATTTACATTCCCACCAGCAGAATATGAGGGTTCCTTTTTCCCCCACAACTTCTCCAACACTTGATATTACTTGTCCTATTAATAATATCCATTCTAATGTGTGTGAGATGGTATCTCATTGTGGCTTTGATTTACATTTCCTTAATAGCTAGTGAAATGAAGCATCTTTCCTTATGTCTGTTGGCCATTTGTATGTCTTTATGGGAGAAGTATCTGTTCAGGTCCTCTAACCATTTTTTAATTGGAGTTCGTTATTTTACTTTTGAGTTGTATGAGTTATTCATATATTTTGGTTATTAGCTCCTTATCAAAGTCTTTGTTTGCAAATACTTTCTTCCATTCATCTGGTTGCCTTTTTGTGTCATTGATGGTTTCTTCTGCTGTGCAGGAGATTTTGAGTTTAATATAGTCCCAATCATTTATTTTTGTGCTTACCTTCCTTATCTTTGAGGTCAAATTCATAAAATCCTCTCTAAATCCAAGGTCCATGAGTTTAGACCTATGTTTTCTTCTATGCAATTCATTGTTTCAAGTCTTATATTTAGGTCTTTGATTCATTTTGAGTTAATTTTGGTGTATGGTGACAGATAGCAGTCTAGTTTCATTCTTTTCCATGCAGCTTTCCAGTTTTCCCAGCACCATTTATGAAGAGGGTTTCTTTTCTCCACTCTATGATTTTAACTCCTTTGGGGAAAATATTAACCCATATATACGGGGATTTATTTCCAGGCTCTCATTTCTGTTCTGCTCATCTGTGTGTCTGCTTTTCTACCAGAGTGATGCCTCCAGTCTTGCTCTTTTTTTTCAGGATTGCTTTGGCTATTCGGGGTCTTTTGTGACTCCATGCAAACTTGATAATGCTGCAGTGATTTTTTTTTTGTTCTATTTTTTTTAAATATCATTGGGAAAATATGTCATTGGGATTTTGATGGGGATTGCATTAAATCTGTATATTGCTATGGGTAATATGGCCATTTTAACTATGTAGTTTCTTCCAATCCCTGAACAAGGAATATTGTTCAATTTCTTTTTGTCTTCTCCAATTCCTTAATAATGTCTTCTGGTTTTTAGTGTATAGGTCCTTCACATACTTAGTTAAGTTTATTCCTAGGTATTTTATTGTTTATGTTGCAATTGTGAAAAGAATTGTTTTTTCTTTCATTTCTTTTTCTAAAATTTTTTGTTCGTGTATAGAAATGCTATGGATTTTTGTACATCAGTTTTGTATCCTGAAACTTTACTATATTATTTTATTGTTTCTAATATTTTTTAGTAGAGTCTGGAATTTTTTAATATAGAGAATCATGTCACCTGCAAACAGTGACAATTTGACTTTTTTATTCTCAGATCTAGATGCCTTTTATTTCTTTTTTTTTTTTTTTGCCTGATTGTTCTAGCTGGAAAATAGACCAACCAACAGTAAGGAAATTGAAACAATCATCAAAAATCTAATAAAAAGTAAAAGTCAGGGACCTAATGGCTTCACTAGTGAATTTTACTAAACATTCAAAGATGATTTAACACCTGTTCTCAAACGTTTCAAAAAGTTAAAGAAGAGATGATATTTCCTAACTTATTTTAAGAGGCCAACATTGCCCTGATACCAAAACCTGGTAAGGATAACACACACACACACACACACACACACACACACACACACACACACACAATCTACAGGCCAGTATCTCTGATGAACACAGATGCAAAAATCCTAAACAAAATACTAGCAAATTTAATACAACAAACAATGCATTAAAAAAATGATATATCATGATTAAGTGGGGGTATTCCAGGGCCTTATACAAGGGTGGTTCAACATATGCAAATCCATCAAGGTGATACAAAATAAAGAATAATACAAAATAAAGAACAAAATAAAGAATAATACAAAATAAAGAATAAAAATCATATGATCATATTAATAGATGAATAAAAAGCATTTGACAAGACACAGCATATATTTATGATTAAAACATTTAATAAAATACATAGAGAGGGAAAGTACCTCAACATTCCAAAGGCCATAAATGGCAAACCCTCAGCTAATAACATATTTAATGGTGAAAAACTAAAAACCTTCCCTCTAAGATCAGGAACAAGACAAGGTTGTCTGTTATCACCACTCTTATTCAGTATACCTTTGGAAGTAATTTCATATCTTCTAACTGCATCTGACTCCCTCACTAATTGAGAGGGTATTCGAGAGCAGAATTTATTTTTTTAATGGTATCTTTTTGGGCTGTAGTACCAGTGAAAATTCCACCAATAATGTATGAGAGTGCTTTTTTAATAAATAATTTTTGCATGTTGTCAGAAAAAGGCCAACTGGAGTTATATTTAGAGAGTTGCAACAGTTAGACTAAGGAGACAAATAACATCTGTGTAAACATTCCACAAATGGGAAAAATCATAATGGCCCTTTTTAGAATAGTCATTTTTGAGTGAAATTAACAAAATTTTATTTGAGTATGTTGGCTTTTTATTCATAAAGAAAATGCAGTTCAATCTTGAATAGCAAAGAGCAAAAACTTTGCTTAAATTATACATTCTAAGGGATAATTCAGCCCTCTTCTTTACTTTGTCACCTTGAACCAGGCTGTTTATATTGATCAAATTACCTAGATGCTTTAAAACCTTTGAATATGCTAGATAAACCCGGTCTATGTCTGATAAACTATTTTACAATCTCCACATCAGTTGTTTATAACTTGCTTTGAGCTAAATTCTAATTTCCACTTCCCTATTTCTAATTATTGATCATCAAACATTGCCTATCAATAATTTTCTCATTTAAACCCTTGTCATAATAAATACATAGTTAACTGGTTCTTTTTCTCTTATATAAGGCATTTTGACAGTTAATTCTATAGTCTAAGTACCATTTTGTAAAGAAATTTTGCTTGAGTTGCTTATAGAATAATCCCCTTCTCAGTTTTGATCGATAGACCTCTTGTTTCTCTAATTAGTTATCACACTACCTCAAACAGCTTACTAGAATCAATCCATTATTTTCTATTTCAAATCTCTATATCATGCAGTGATCTTAGAATTTCGTTTTTTTTAACTCTGACTGATTTAGCTTTATAATTCATACTCACAACCCTGAACTATTCCTCTGCCTTCTGACCCAGCCCTTTGCATCTCCACTATCCCTCCCCTAGCTTAAGAAGACCGGAGGTAAGCCTGATATTTCAAATATACTACCTCCCTTTAATGGGACAGACCAAATAATTTTGTTATAAAATATACTTTATGTTCTTTTTCCATTTTGTCTTCAGTTTGAAAATAATATGACTTTTTGGTTGCTCCGTTGTTGATACACTAAAACCAAATAAATTATGCTTAATAAATCTGAAACTTTTATGTGATTCAGTGTGTCACAGTTGAGATTTATTAGTAACTAATGACACATTATCAAATTAGTATTATACTTTATTTCTTCTAAATTTATGTTTATGTTATATACAGTAAAATTCACTCTTTGTGATATCCAATTTTATCAATTTTGACAAATGTACAGAGTCATGTATCTGCAACTGAAGTCATGATATAGAATGGTTCCATTCACTTAAAAATTTCTTCATGCTTTTTCTTTGTGGTAAACTCTTTCTCCAGCCTGGAACTCCTACTAATTACTGATATATTCTTCATTTCTATAGTTTTGATTTTTTCAGAATGTCATATAAATAAAATCATTTAGTTCATAAAGTTTTTTAGACTTATTTTATTTATTTATTTTAATTAATTTACTTATTTTCATTATGGTGACATTGGTTAATAAAATCCAGTTCGTTTCAAGTATACAATTCAACAGTAAGGCATTATATATATATATATATATATATATATATATATATATATATATAGTGTGTGTGTGTGTGTGTGTGTTCACCACCCATAGTTAGATTTCTTTCTGTCACCACATATTTGACCCCTTTTACCCCATCTACCTCCCCCCATCTCTTCCTCCCGTCCTTAACCATTAGTCTATTGTCTGTCCATGTCCATGGGTCTCTGTTTGTTTGTCCTGTTTATAGTCTTTTGATCGACATTTTTTTCAATTAGAAAAATGAATTTGAAATTTATCCATGTTATTGCATGTATCAATAACTTTTTTTGTTTTGTTTTTAGCTTGTTGCTGAATGGTATTTCACTGTATAAATGTATTATAGTTTATCTATTCACTTGTTGAAGAACAGTTGGATTCTTTTCAGTGTCTTGTGATTATGAGTAAAGCTGCTATACACATTCACATACAAGTTTTTGTGTAAAAATAAGTATTCTCTCTTTTGGGAATAATTCAGATTTTTAAGTCACATGATGTAAGTATACTTACTTTTATGAGAAACTGCCAAACTGTTTCTGCTTTCCAAAGTGATAGTACCATTTTGTAATGTGTGTTTGAGTTGCTCTGCATCCTTGTCAGCAGCTTACTTTTTAGTTATTCTAACAAATGTGGTAGTATTTTAAAATCATTTTAATTTAAATTTTCATAATGGTTAGGGATGGCAAACATCATTTTATCTACTTTTTGCCATCTATATTTCTTCTCTCTGTATGTATTCAAACGTTTTGCCTTTCTTTTGATCACTTTTTATTCTTTCTTTAATGAATTTTAAAAGTTATTTATATATTCTGGAAACAAGTCCTTATATGTGATTTATAAATATTTTTGCCCTGTCCATGGCTTATCTTTTCATTCCCCTAACAAGGTGTTCTTCTATTTCAGGTTCCCTATCAATCTTTGGGGGATGGCAGTGAGGCCATAGAGAAAGTTAGGTCATAAGAGTGAATTTGAACCCCCTTTATGGTCCCCAAGGGAGCCACATTCTCTTTCCAGTTCCCACTCATTCTTTACCAATTTGTTAAGAATTCCAGCTGATTTATTTTTAAATTTTGGTTTAGTTAGTTACCCTGTGACTGAAGGTCTATTGGAGCAGGAGTCCCCAACCCCCAGGCTGCAGACCAGTACCAGTCCATGGCCTGGTACCACGCAGTGCAGCAAGAAGAGTGGTGGGTGGGTGAGCAAAGCTTCATCTTTATTTGCTGCTGCTCCTCAGGGTTAGCATCATTGCTTCAGCTCCACTTCAGATCATCAGGAGTTACATTCTCATAGGAGCACTGGTTCCTGGTACCAAAAAGGTTGGGTACCACTGTACAGCTTTGAGAAAAGTTGTAAACTTGCAGTTTGTCCAGCTCTGGTGATGGATATTGTAAGGATGGGACTATGCTTTTTCTATCTCTGTGCTTCCCTAGTGGAAACCAGAATTCCTCTTGTTCTGTTTGTAATGTGACTTTTCATTTACCTATTTTGGGGAAATATAATTAGAAACAAAAATCTTCTGCCAACTTGAAAACCTCTCCAGAAAAGTGGAAGAGAAAGAAAACAGTTTTATTATTGAATAATCATTAAACTGGAATGTGATGCACATTACAGGCAATATAAGGAGATTGCAAAGAGAGAAAGAAATCTCACCCTTTTAAATAGTCAAATAGGAACACCCATTTTATATTTGTTCCCAAGATAAACAATAACTACTCCTTAAGTAAGAGCACTTGACACTACCTTTCTCACACATAGTTCATCCTACATTCACCTGGTAATTATAGTGACCATTTGTGTTTGGTAATTGTTATTTTCCAAAATAAAAATAAATTTCTCATGTCTTTATAACAGAAGTTAGGTTTGCAGCTTGGAGCCAGAGGCCAACCAAACTTATGCTTCTACCTTCTCATGGAAACTGAGAGAAAGGGGCACTATCTTCCTTAACAATTCCATTTCAAAAACATGGCTCCAGGTCCTTTAGGAAACACACCTGGGTTGTAAAACAGGCAAGAGGCTTATTTAGCTTTTGGAGAGATTTACATACATTTCAAAAAGGCAGAGAAAGATCTTAGGCTTACAAAATGTCTAAAGTAAATGCTTTAAGAAAAGGAAAGGAGAGGAGACTGTTTCTCTGTACCAGGAAGAATTAAATTTTTCTTATTTTTAATTTGTATTTTCTCTCACACCTGTAAATATCAGGAACACTTAGCCCACAAAAAGTTTACATAGTACATGTTTATATGCTTTAGTTTACATGAATTTCACATGATCCTGTGAGGTAAGCCAGAAAGTAATTATTTTTATTGGTCCAACTTAGTAGATGAGGAAATTAAGATGCATAGAAACCAGTAGAGTTGTACAATTGCACACTTCTAAGAAATAAAACCAAAGCCTCTCAAATCCAGTTTCTCTGGTACCATCTCTGGTTCTGACACTTCAGGCTGACTTCTCAAAACTGATATCAGTATCCATTACATATTGATAATCCATACTTTAGGTTTAGGACCAAAGAATAAACACATGCACACTCTGCAGGTCTCAACAAACTTTTAGGATATATAATTTAGTCATATTAAATGTACTCTTCTTTTTAAAGTGTATTTTATTATTAGTTTCAAGACTACAGTACATTGGTTAGACATTTATATAGTTTATGAAATGATTCCCCTGATTGCTCTTTCTCTACTCTGGCTCTCCACCTAGCCATTACATTAATGCTAACTGCATTCCCTATGTCATGTTCACCATCCCCGTGACCATCTATCAACTACTAATTTGTACTTTAACCTTTCACTATTTTCTTCCAGCCTTCCAATTCCCTCCCCTGTGGCTGTAACTAGATTGCCCTCTTTTAAATGTACTCTTGAGTGGTTCATTTGGCAAATCACTTGACTGAAAGCAAAAGGGCGGATAGTTACTATTTATTGATATATTTATTATCAATATGTATTGTCTAACGTCATTTATTCCTGTAATAAATATTTTTTATTGAATGTCTATTATGTACTACATATCACTCTAGGGGCTGGGGAAGCATTAATGAAACAAACTGGTAAAGTCCCTGCCCACATGAAACTTATATTCTAGAAGGTACAAAAGTGAATAATATTTAAAAAAAATATGTAAAATGTCAGTCCGTGATATATACAATATAGAAAACTAAAGCAGGATAAGAAGGATAAAATATGTTAGGAAGATTTATAGGGGCTTTTGCTTTTGTTTTGGAAGAGGCCTAAAGAAAGCTAAGAATAATTTATGATGATATATGTAAACATATAAGAGCATATACGCAGGGGAAGAATAAGTGAAATGTTCCTGGGGCAGAGCTAGGTGGTATTCAAATAACAGCAAAGAAGATAAGTGACTAGAGCTGAATGGAGAGAGAAAGAAAGGCAAGAGGAGCCAGATTATTAAGAACCTTGTAAGTGAGATCAGAAGCCTTTGGGTTTGAGAACATTTTACAAAGTTCACTCTGGTGAAGAAAACACTACAGTGGAGCACAGAGACAGAATAAGAGACTAATTGCAATTCAACTAAATTACCAAATGGAGGAAAATGTCCCTGGTTTGCCTTATTGTCATAGTTTTATTATTCACTTTTTTTAAATTAAAAAAAAATTACAGGGGTTGCAGTTAATTAGATTTATACCATGTAAATAGAAAATATTGAATAACTTCACATTTGCCTAGGATAGGCTGAGACTATAACAGAATAAGTCAGTAAGAACTCTGTGAACTATGATTTTCAAATAAGAATTCATTTGATAGTTTATCAAGTAGACATTATGTGGAGTAAAGATAGAGCTCACACATCCAAATTTATTTTATAGTAACATTTGTGATTGCAATTAAGAGGAGATATACCAAAGTAAATTACTGTCTGCTTAAGAACTGACATAACTTGATTTATGTTTGTCAGTTTTTCAAATATTACTGAAATATGTATTGGCCCACTAATAAACATTTCCAGAATGTCTTCCACAAATTCAGTAACTTTTTTTTGCATAATATTCCTATTTTCATCTTAAATGTGACAAATGATACAATACACGATTCTTCAACTTTAAGTCTTTTCATTTCTTTGTATGTTAAATAAAACTTTATCCAAAGGTCTTTTAATCTCTTTTTAATTTTACTGAGATCTGAAATGCAATTCCTAAAATCTTTCTAGTTTATTAGGTTTGAAATAACTAACTAAAAATTTTGGAAGAAAATTAATATTTAAAAATATTTTTCTTTTTGCAATGTGGGAATAAAACAAGGTAAGTGTTGATATCTCTTTCATTATCTTTAGATTTCTCATGACCTTTATAGCACTCTACTGTTTGCTAAATCCTTAACTGAAGGACTAATATAGGCACTCATGATCATGGTTCTGAGTAAACTGATGTAATTTACTAGACTTCTTGTGTGGTGTCTGTTCCTTAATAAAAACTTGCTATTTATTGTTCAGTTTATTTTCACATTAAACTGTGTTTGAGATGTAACATCTGTTTTTTTCTCTTTTCTTTTCTGATAGCTTTAACTTCTCTTGTTCTTTAGATTCATAATAATCATAATTACTATTATTTAAAGAATCTAGATCCTACCTTCAGCCTTTACTTAAATTTAAGAATAAGAATGACTAAAATAGTTTACAGCCATGCCACCCTGAACAAGCCTGATCTCGTCTGATCTTAGAAGCTAAGCAGGGTTAGGCCTGGTTAGTACTTGGATGGGAGACAACCTAAGAAGACCAGGTGCTGTAGGTGTAAAAAATAAAAAATAAGGGATTGTAAGCTGACAAGATCCTTACAATCTGTGAGGTCAACCAAAGGTTGCCTTGCCTAAAAAAAAAAAAAAAAAAAAGAAGAATGACTAAAATAAAAATGTCATTAAAAATTCTCATGGCCACAACATAAATAAATCTAGTCCAAATTAAAAGCCATTACCTTACAGATTTTCATTTCTTTGACTTACACCTAGATATTTTTCTTTTTCATCTAAGTATACAAAGCCAATTTCCTTCACTTTTATACTCTTTCTAAGATCATAGAAACTTAAGTCTCTATTCCATAAATTCACTCATTTGACATAATTTATATGTAGAGCTTAAAGATATAGTGGTATCATCAAAAAAAGCAAAGGAATATGCATTGTATCCTAGGATCAGATATCATTTAGAGCTAAAATGAACCATTCAGATTACTTTTATCAGCAATTTTATTTTATTAAGGAAATCAATGGTCTGAGAAGTTAAGCAACATATTTCAGGATACACAATAGAGTGCAAGTACTGAGTTAGAACTTTGGTATCCTGATTGGCATTTGGTGTTTCTGCTACTGTACCACAAGGATTTCATCTACATAATTAGTCATAGTAACAGTATAATGAAACAATATTTGGAAAAGTAGAATTAATATTATGTTGATAGTTACATTACAAATTACCCACTTGGATATGTCATTTCTTTTTTCATCCAAATTATTAAAATAGAATAGAAAGCACTTAAACAGATATAATTGCTGTCTTGGAGTAACTTATAAGGAAGGAATGACCATGATTATTATATAAATAATGTCCAGAAATATACTTAACTATGAAACATTTTCAAATGAGGAAAATATACTTTGCTTTATAAAAAAATTAACTGCCAAGGTTTTCTTTGATTTAAAAGAGAAGGAATCACAGGAGGCTCAGAAAAAGTTGAATATGTCCTTTTATTTTTATTTTAAAGAAAGTAAAAATTTTTAGTGGAGATTTCTTTGTGAAGTTTACAATGTAGAAAGTCATAGACGCATAAGGAATTCTAAGAGAGAATGAAATATAATAGTAATTCAACAAGGAACCCCATTTAATGCATTCTTACTATGTAATAGATGTTTCCTGGCTCTGGTTGTTATAAGAAAATAAGATCCAGTCTCAGATCTTAAGAATTTCAAGGTCTAGTTGGGAAATTATTAGTGAAATGAACTCACACTCCAATAAACTAGATAGTATAATATAGGTAGAAAACATAATACAGAAGTACAAAAAAAAATTGGAAGTAGTTTACTCAGCCTGCTAATGTCTAGGAAGTGATGACTAATATTTGTGTCAAAAGGTAAGAAAGAGTTCACCATGGAGGTATGAGGAATATTAAACCCCAGCAGGAGAAGTGGTCTGTTTAATGGCATAGGGAATGGGGACATCAAACAACGTGGTATGTTTGAACAAGGGCCAAAATTTTAACTTCTGGGTTATGCTAAGAATGTTTCAGGAGGTGAGGGTGTAGAATTAGGGAGCATTATTTGGGAAGACTTGTTTTTCATGAAAAGAAAAATATGCCCATGGATGGAGGGGAAAAAAAAAACAAAAGAAATGAGAAAATCTGGGTTTATTTTGGTGAAAACTATTGAAGCAAAAACTCAGGATCATAAATCTTACATATATTGTAATGAGAAGTAACACTTTAAGAAAGACAGAAAGCTATTCACAAGTGCATCATCATTTACCTTGACTGTCTTAAAAGGTAATAGCATCACAGTCACCTGTGTATTTATGTACCTCCTCCACATTTCCATGAATACTACTTCAACTCTTCTTTCCAGGTAGCTTGGCTTCTATCTTGCCTATAACTCTGTGACCTGAGGAGAGAAAGATATTTTAAAGTAATTCCTCAGCAAACAATGCAGCCAGGAAAAAAAGGAATGGTTAAATTGATTCATTCAAGAAAGAAAAAAGTTTGGTTAAAGGCAATGAAGTTGAATGGGAGGCTCATGTGTAAGTAGAGGAAAAATGAGGAGGTAGACTGCAGTGTTTTATGTGAGAGACTAGGTGACTAGGACCTAAATTAAGACCGTTAGAACTGTATTTTAGATTAAATGTATGAAATAATAGTAATTTGAAGCAAGGCTAGTGGCACAAAATATTATAAAGAGTCCAAACTGACTGTGCCTTTTCATAAGCAAAGGTCATAAACTAGTGGTATTTTCTTTGTAATAGGAACTCTATAGGGGATCTAAGATCAATGCTGGATATAGATTTACTTGCATTAAACATGCTGATTCTACACTATTTTTGAAAGGTTAAGAAAAGATTTGAGAAGCCCAATGCAATGAACGTCTTTGCTTGATTTATTTTTTAACCTAACTAGGTTGAATCAAACTCTAGACTGAATCTATAAAATTATAGTTGTAGCAGACGCAGTTGGCATCCCACCCATATCCTCTCACCTTTGCCATATTGGTTCACACCTGTGTACTTTAAACTGCCAATTCTTAAATTTATGTGTGGGTTTTTTTATGTGTGTCCTCTGGGATTTAGTTTATGGCTAGGCAGCAGACCAAAAGTGATGGACCATTAATAACTCCCAGGAACAACCCCACCTAATAACTGATGGGAATCAGTGTACAAATATCCCAACTTCCATATCTCTCAACTGGGATAAGTCTGAGATGTGTGTCTTCAGGAGAAATAAGCTTTATTCACCCATAGTGATAGGTTGCTTGATAATTACTCTTTATTATTAGCTTACTTCCCTTTCCTGTCTCATTTCTCCACTCTTTTACTGCTATCTCCTTAAGCTCCAAATTAAATTATTTTCCCTCCACCCTTAGACTGTGTCAGCTTCTGATGGAATTCGAAACTCTGACTATAGGATTTCCTTATACCAAAAGGAGAAGGTCGTACTACATTACAGATTTTCTACAGTAAACTGGAAAAACATTATATGTCAAGTAGTATAAAATACATAAGAACAAAGACCATTCTAGTATATTAACTTATTTACTAAATATTTACATGCAAGTCATAAAGAAATGACAAATACAATATCTGTTATAATTATTACAAAGTCTAAAAGCTTATTTTTCATCTTTCCTATTTTTGATGAACTAATTTCTAGTATTTTCTTTATCTTAAGGATAAGAGTAAAATCAATGCTGGTATGAGCTTTGTAGATTGCTATAACTTCTTATTTAATACATTATCAAAATTGTGTACACCTTGTTTTGAATATTCACATCCATATCAGTTAGCTTTTGCTGCACAATAAAAAACTCTGAAACGTAGTAGTTTAACACAAAAACCACTTATTTAGCTCAAAGTTCTGCAGGCCATCAATTTAAGTTGGGCTAAGCTGGGAAATTCTTCTGGTTTCAGTGGGGCTTCCATATGGGTTTGTGATTAGCTGTCAGATTGGCTGGGCACTGGCTGCCTTACAATGGCCTTGGCTAGAATGACATTTTTCTTTTCCACATTCTCCAGAAGGCTTGCTCTGACTGTTCTTACGACTTGGGCAGAGGCCAAAATTCTAGAGTTGGTATAATAGACTGCATCTTGTAGTAGAAAAAATCTCAAAGTTATATTGCAAAGAGTATGCATTCAGGAAGGGGAGAAGAATTGAGTGTCTATTTTGAATATGTTTACACAATAACAAATTAAATGATGATCAACTTAAAAATGAGAGGAAAGAAATAAAAAATGTACTTATATGTTCTTGTCTATATTTCAAAATTGCATTTTATAATAGTTATATATTAGCTATGATACATTACAAAATATTTACCAAAATGAATCATAAATTTGAGATATTGTTCTGTGAATACTTTGAAATTACCTAGGGAGGGCAGTGTTAGCCACAGTTAAGAAGAACAAAAGGCCCTTAATGTGGAAGTTGATCTCACTTATCTACAAATTATAAATGATCAATGTGGCACCAACCAAATTTGTTACGCATAAAATACTATTTAAAATCACTTTAAATATTTACTATGTGTTAGAAGGATCATTTTCTTTTAATAGCTAAATATTAACCCCTGAAAAAGAGGAAAATTGAGTGAAAATGGTGACAGGTTTTTAATTCTGATAGAACTCCTGGTTACTCTATAATTGTAAGTTCAATTGGCTATTGCAGTAGGAACAAAAACACCAATTTTATTCATGCAGCTTATTATATCTCTCTTCTCTATTAATGTGGATGGCTGAAGTTTGCAATTTTTCCAATTGCTCAAAACAGTCATCCATTAGGGACAAAGAATGAGGGTCAATTTAGTCTTAGCATTTCCAAACTAGACATGCTAAATCGAAATTGTACCAGTAGGGTGAAAAGGTGGGAGTGATGGGATGTTTTTAATAGTCATTTAAATTTTAAAATACAAAAGCATTTTGGCCTCTTCTTTCATTCTTTTATGTTCCAAATAAATCAATAGATGTTAGAAAATAAACACTTTTTTAAGTCATAAAAAGTCTCCAGTAAATATGAATCCTCTCACATGTACACCAGTTTCACATAGTGATCTCTCTGCTAGGCATTCTGTGGCATATTGATGGCCAACAAAGTATTTTTATAGTATACAATGAACTTTCTTTTAGAAAAGTGAGGAGAAAAATATGATTGTTAGTTGGATAAGAAGTCATAATAATAATAGATGTCATTTGTTTATCACTATTCACAATGACCACAGAACTTAGAAGTTGTGGAATAGAATAGAATTAATATTCTTTTTAGTCAGTATTATTGACAGTAATCAGAGATCTTGAAATAATCCTTAAGAATGTAGAGATACTTTATATTGAAAGAATGGAATCATTTAATTTGTTTAGAATTTTTGAAATCCTTTTTCATTGAAATTACAAATTTTATTTATATTAAAATGATACTTTTTAGTAGAAAATACAAACATCTTTCCTCTTTGCACTTTTTTTTCTGTGCTTTAAATATCCTTCCTGCCCCTGCCTCTGCCCCTTTACCTTCTTTAGAAAACAAACCAACAAACAAAATTCCCAGAGTAGTCAGGCATTCTCACTACTTGACAAGAACATGACTGAACACTAGTTTCAAAAATCTATAAGAGCACAAAGGACAAAACAGTGGATCGATAGGTAAATAATGTTTATATATTTTACATCTCTCCATCATCTATTTCTGTATATGTGGACAAAAAGAGAGAGAAAGAGAGGTATGGATTAATTTTTTTGCTATATTTCCTGTACAATTTAATAAAAACTATTATTGGATATTTAATAAAATAATGAATTAATTTCTGACATCTGTGTATTGCTTGATTTTTCTCTTCTTGAGTCTCAAGGCTAGAGAGGGCAGTCAGAAAAGGGATGTAGAATAAAGATATGCAATTGGGTTCTGTCAAAGAAGATTTATTTATTGTGATAGATGAGATTTTGTCTCTCCTTTTAATTGTATTTACTTCTGGCAATGTAAAAATTTAGGAACATCATATATTAATATGAAATGAACAAAGTAAACTTAGTGAACTTGATTTTGTCAAGTTGCAGAATATCAATTATACAATTAAAAAGAAAAATGGTAAAGATACAACTTTCCTTCAAATATCTTAGCATCTATAAATCAGAGCTTTCACAACTACAAAATAATTTATTTTCTACTAACCCATAGCAGAAACAGAAAATCTTTCCCTGCATACTTACAGATTTACTATCTAAATAATATTTTCTAGCAGCTCTGCAGATGACTTCATTTTGAGAATTAACTCGAGATATTAAATTATAGAAACTGCAAATAACCCCAAGCATTCCAAATGATACATATAAGTGTGTACTGAGTGGTGACTGAAAAGGAAAATGACACAGTTTTTGAACATGTCTGCAACATTGCACACATTGTGACCTCTATCACTGCAGTGTTTCTGTCTATTGGTTAATGGAAAAGCAATCATTTTGGAAGTTTAAATTCAGTAAATGTATAAATACTTCAACAAATTTGTAGTCGGGCAAGTCATCAGCATCTTTTGACATGTTGACAAATGATTGGTTTGTAAATCATTTCTTTGCTTACTGTAAAATACAACAAAATATGACCATCAAATTTAGCTTTCCAGTTGTGGTGGCAAGACTCCTGTGGGCTTGGTAAAGAAATAAAAATCAGAGTGTGATATTATATAACTGTGGAACATCAAATAATTTCCCTAGTAATATTTAAACTCTTGAATGTTGATATGGCTGCTCTCAACCTAATATATAAAATGCATTAATCCCATGTTTCTTTGTTTCTTAAAACCTGATAGATTCTTCATTTCTTGTCAATACACAGTTTTTCCAACTTCAGGTTTGCTTCCAGAAATAACTATGGATACATGGAAGTAGTGTCTGCACACTTTCCAATTGTGCTGCTTATTTCTGGGCTTAGTCATAAATATGAATGAAGGCAAATCTGAAGTTGGTTGGAATCTACATTGCCAGAAATTTTGAATCTAGACTAGCCCCTTGTGTTCTACCCTAGCCCATACTTCTCTCGCCTTTTTTGCTAGTTATCTATGTCATACGGGTAGTTTTATTTCCAGTATAAAAAATGCAGGAACCACAACTGGTTCAGTGTGGCTGGAAACTACATTATATGTCAGAAGAGGGTAAGAAACAAACCTGGAGATAAGAACATAAGCCATAAACATTTATGTGTGTGTGTGTGTGTGTGTGTGTGTGTGTGTGTGTGTGTGTGTGTGTGTGTATATATATATATATATATATATATATATATATATATATATATAATTTTCCAGAATACAGGGAACTTTTTATTTTAAAATGTTTCTCAAACTGTTTCAACTATGCCATGTTTTTCATTTGCTAAATTTTTTTAAATATTAATTTTAAAAATTAGAGTTACATAGCTTTCTTTTTAATAATTTGAATGATTTCCAAACTATTCTACAGAAATAGTGGAACATTTTGATAATTTTGTAAGTCTCTATGTTTTATTAAACTAGTTCAAGTTCAGTGCAAACACAGAAGAAAACTGGAGACCTGTGAAAATCTCCAAGACTTTTCCAAATGTTTTCAAACACAGGCCTATTCTAAGCAGTAGACACCATCACAATTGACCTTTCTAATTTCCAGTATTTAGCATTATTTTTATTTTTTCCCTCTTTTTGTTATCTTTTCAAATCTAATATTTAGAGAATAATAAATAACTGGGACTATGACATTGATTTTTCTCAGGAGAAAAAGGAAAAATTACATTTTTTTACAATGTGTTATGCTCCATATATTCAAGAAAAATGGTTGGATGTTTATGTTAGCAATAAATATTCCAATATATCTCATTAAGTATAGCTATTTTTTAGCATAATTTTATTAATCTATTAACTTATTAGTTACTATTGAATTCATTAATTTAAAAATTGTGTCTCGTTAAACATGTAACTTAATTTTTGTTAGATTTATTTGATACAAAATGTGAAAATCAGAGAAATTTCAAAATGGATTTATGTTTAAATGATCTCATGAAAAATAATTATTTCTCTGAGAATATATTGCCTACTCATCAGAAATACTTGAGTTTAAGTAAGGCACAAGGGCATTAGATGGTTAACTTTCTTCTGCCAGACTTTAAATAGTATAAAAACATCATAACACTTTTCGGTTTTTTTTTCCCTTTCACCTTGAAAACTCAACTAGAAAGTACTACTACTGATAATAGGATTAAAATTTAAATTACTCTGATCTATTATTTTTGGCTGATCAACATCACTTCACTCCTGGTTTTATATTTGAGAGGAAATATATATATATACCTAAAGACCCTATTAGAAAAATATTCACTACTGATTATTTTTAATTTTCAGGTATATTGAAAATAATATTAACCAATTCTATATATTCTACATAATAATGAGATTCCATAAATCTTACTTAATGAGATTCCATAAATTTTACTTTAAGAGAGACATCTATATTTTAGTCTACAAGTTAAAAAGTTGTATCAATTATAAATTTGCATCTTAGCAGAAGATTCCTTTAAATAAGTGTGGAAGTATTTAATTCTGAATTTTAACAACTAAGTTGACCATGAAAAATAGTCTTTTTGTGATATTTTTCTAATAAAAATAGTGAGTCAAGAAAAATTTTCTTTCAGAATTTGTTAAAGAACAGTTGCAACTCTACTATTTCTATTATTGATTCCAGTAATAAACTTTGTGGTTAAACTCCAGAAATTCTGACAAAGGATAAATCCTTTACACCTTGTTTTTTATGGCATATTTCCTTGTTTATTTTCTATTCTACACAATTGCTTATCAAAACATTTTAAATTATGAAGCAAAAGAATGAAATACTTCTTAAGAGACTTCACCCTCTGTTAACAGTAGATGGATATTTGAAAATATAAAATTTTATCAAATTCACTTTATTTATTATTTATTTTTAATTAAAATTATTAGAGTGACTTCGGTTAATAAAATCAAATAGGTTTCAAGTGTACAATTCAATATAATGTCATATGTATATTGCATTATGTGTCCACCACCCAAAGATAGATTTCCTTTTGTCACCAAATATTTGACACCCTTTATCCCCATCTACTTTTCCCCTCCCACTTCCCTCTGGCAACCATTAATCCACTGTCTATGTCCATGAGCCTCTGTCTGTTGTTTGTTTGTTGCTTTAAGTTTTATATTCCACTCAAGTGAAATCATATGGTTCTCAACTTTTTCTTTCTGGCTTATTTTGCTTAACATGATAGTCTCAAGGTCCATCCATGTTGTCACAAGTGGCAGTATTTCATCTTTTCTTATGGCTGAGTAATATTCCATTGTATATATGTACCACATATTTGTCCACTCATCTATCAAAGGACAATTTGGTTGTTTCCATGTGAGTTAAGCTGCCATGAGCCTCAGGGTGCATATATCTTTGTGGATAAATGTTTTCAAATTCATTTTTAAATTGATAACACATGCTTTAGAGAGGAAGATATGATCAACTATGATGTACTTAAATCAACAATGTGCTAAGTATAAATGAGCAATAAAATCTTATTTTAATTCACACAATATTTTAGAATGTTAAAAATAAATTTATATTTAATACAAAATATTTGTTATATACCATGTGCCTGGCACTAGGCCATTACTTAAGATATTTTTTTTCACAAATCCTTTGAGAAAATAAAGCAGAATAGTGAGCAAATAACTTGGTAAAATACTATGTGAATATCTAACCCAAGATTTCTGAGTTCTAGTATACTCAGAGCCTCTTTTCTTTTAAATGGATATTCAAAAAGTATCTTTTCTTTTTTCTCAAAACTTTAAGTTGGCAATAATTTGTGGATATCATATATATGAACATATATAAGAAAATAAGTTACTCTCCATAGCAAAAATAATATATTAATCAAAGGGATAAATCACTAGGATCAAATCAGAATAGCTAGGTTTTATCTTTGGGTGTCTGGTGACTTGCTTTATAATCTTAAGAGAGATCCTTTTCTTCTTCTATGCCTCAGTTTTCTCATTTCTCCTTGTATCCTTCAAGTCTCTGCTACAATGATGCTGCAAAACAAATAACTCCTTTCCTTTTGCTAACAGGTTTTCAGGTCAGTCAAGGTGGCTTTTTTTCAGGCCGTGGTTTGGGTCTAAGTCTCCTCCACATGTTTTTAATTCCAAGAAGAGCAGTTACTTTTTTGGTACATGCACAGAATAAAGAGGCCAAGGCCAACCATCTTAACACAAAGTTTCCAATAGCATCACATCTACTGTCCAAAGCTAGTCATATGGTGAAGTTCAAAGTCAATGGGGCAGAGATGTAAATCCACCTCTTCTATTAATAGGCACTACAGAGTTTCACAGCAAAGGAATATGCGCAGAATTCTGTTGGAAGGAGTGAAGAATTGAGAGCAATAATTAACTCTACCCCATTTCCCTTCAGTCATTGGATATGTAGCTGTGCTTTGCTATATACAAAACTGTTTCAACTAACTTTAAGGTTCTGTACATTACATGTGGCTTTAAAAATAGTGTGCCTATGTAAAGATCCCAGAGTACAACTATGGTATGTTATTTACAGGCTAATGAAAAAATTCACATTAGAAAAATATGTTTGCTTTTAGAGAATTAAGTTTTAAATGCATACAATGTGTCTCTGATAGCATTAATTATTCATTTCCTCAACATTGCCATTTTATTTATTTAAGAAATAAAATCTTACAGAAGCCAAGGGATTATATAAATAGACATGATTTTTAATTTGCTCTATATATCTCCTTTGCTAAATAAGGCATGCAGTTTACTGGACAGTACATAAAGCAAAGTTCTCCCTATTGGTACCAAGTTGACAGGCAGTTTGGTTTTAATCCTGTCTAGAGATTGTTTGTGCATTTCCATACATTTCAACTATGATCTTATAATGGTCATCTGTTATGCTATGATTACATGGATGAACTGCAAAGAGATCATTTTACTAAATTGTCAAGTTAAGAGCACAGTATATGTACAAAAAAGGCTACAATGCTGAATAAAATAGGCTGTGATTTATAATGAAGTTTGACACTTTAAGAATAATACAAATACTCACTTTAAAAAGCCTGTCTGTGAAAATGTTCTATGGAATTTCTGCAGGTTGACACTCTCAAGAGAATGGCTAGATTCAAGAAGGCTTTGGGGACAGAAATACCTTTCAGTCCTTTAGTTAGTAATGTTAAAGCTAGAAAGTGCTCAGAGGTCACATCATACCTTCTATATAACCTGATGGAGTTGAGATTTGTGTAGAATGTTTTTGTACTCTATTAACAAAGAAAATTGTTTATTATAAGCTTTTCCAAAGAATATATTTCTTGGCTCAAAACATGATCACTTCCTTCAGTGCTTCCTTACATATAATAATAATCTATGGTCAATTTTGACAGAGATCTACTGGTTCCCTAATAACAAATACAAGAGGTTGAGCCAAAATCTAAGATGGGCAATACTCTCTCCCTTGGTATTTATTACTTGCTACCCTGTCCCTTCCACTATCATTTTAGAAGCATGAAATACCTTTTGCATTCATGCTTTACCTGGAATGTAAACTAAGGTTGCATACTTATTAACATCACCTTGCTTCTGATATCCCAATGTTCAGTTCCCTTGTATAAGACTTCATGGACACAACCTAATACCTGAGTTCCTCTCAGAAGCTTAAGGGCAGTTAATTCTACTATGCCTTTTATACTTTTCTCTTTGTTTGCTAGCATTAAGTGAGTTTTTTTTTAGATTATCAAAGTGCTTACCATGCATCATGCCATGTGTACTATCTACTAATTAACTGCAACTCTGCCTAATTGTCATCTGAAAATTGTAAATTATCATGGTAGCCATATCCTGGGGTTGAACTGAATAAAGTGATGGATGTAAAGTGCTTAGAAAAAAGTGCCATCACACAGTAAACAATCCAAAAATATAAAATATTTTCATTCATTTTTTTAAAAATATATAATAAACATCTACTGCATGGCCAAGCACTGTTGCGAGGCCTGGGAATTCAATTTTGAACATGATAGACAAGGTTGCTGTTCTCATGGAGTTGACATTTTGGTGAGTGAGGCCAAAAAAATAAACAAATAAACAAGATAGATACTAGCAATAAAATCATTTTATAAAATGGGGAAATTTAACCAGAGAGAAGGTATGTAATTTGCTCATGATCAGAAAGCTAAAAGGTAGTAGAACCTGGATTCGAATCCAGGATTATGGTTCCCCAAAGCCCAGTCTTTAAGCCTGCCTTCATTTCCATGCTGTTATGCTCATTATGATCTCTGAAATATTTTTCCACTGCAGTCTTCCTCTTTCACCCTTTATACTACATCCTCTGAAATCACTATATTACATCTTTATGGAAACTTGATGTTCCTTGGGAGTTTCTTAGTTACATCAGTGGTTCTCAAACATCATTGCATATTAGAATCACTTGGGGATCTTTAATACAATACTAATGCTTTATGGCCCAAAGTGATTCTGATTGAATTTTTCTGGGTTGAAGTCAAGTGGTTCCCACATGCAACCTTTTAGAATGATGGCAGCATGTATCCAAAAGGGTTATCATCAAGTTGCCTACTTTAATTTCTTTGGAAATTCCTATTATTAGGAATCACTCCTGCATTTCCCTTGATCCAAGTAGATTTCTCTCTCTTCCATATCATCATCCCTTTAGCTCTGTTCAGTGCTCTAGGCATCCAAAGTACATCTAGTTACTTGATGATAGTGTCCACCTCTTGCATAGTCTCTTGCTCCCTTTATTTTATTCCAATCTCTTTACTATGTTAAAAAATTCACCTTTGCATTTTCTCCAATGAGCAAACACTCCATTATTCTGGCCCCATTGCAGCCAAATTTTAAGAAATATCTCTTCATTGTGTCTACATTTAACTCATCTTCCAGTCATCTTTAATAACTGCATTTCTGTTCAATCTGCATCTTCATGTCTTACCAGAATAAAAAATGCACAACTCAGGGGATATAAGCATAATACTATTTTATTTTGGTCTCACTTTGCCAATTTTATTCACTGGGATAATATAATGCTACCCCTGACAAGGACTCAAAACAACCTCACATTGGCTCTTCCTTATACCTAGACCACAGGACAGTCTTGAACATTTTATGTTCTCAAAGACTGTAGGCTGATCCCAATGCAGCCACCAAAATCCTATGGTTATAAACCCTTTAAGCTTTCTCAAGCAGGAGTCAAGCAAGGGGTATCCATGTCTCAGGGTTATAGACATAGACTGAGTGTCCATGTGGAAGTTCCCACCTAGACCCATGACTAAGGAGATGAAGGTGATGCACCACAAATATTAAAAAAAAATCTCTTCTGTCTTTATTATTTACTTACTTTTATAATGGAATGGAATACATTACACATTTATAATACATTCTCACACTATTTCCTTCATTGCTTCACCTGAACCCGCTAAGATTAATCTTAGCATCACTATAAGTAGTACAACCAGACATTATGTGCCTTATGATGTAATGTAATGAAGTATTATTGCTTAAAAAAATTGAACCTAGATCAAATCAACTTCTAGATTTAATTTATAATTTATAGGAAATATATGGCTTTAAGAAACAAGTTAAATGATACTACTAGAAAGCATGGAACTGAAAAATGTAAAAAGCCTTATAGGACAAATGACCTAGTTTCTCTGGAAAATCACTTTCAAAGGTTAAAAGAAGTGGGGATGTGTGGCACTTATAGAATAAAAAATACTTAAAGGACAAAAAATTCAAAAGCGGTATGCAGATCTTGTTTGGAATCTAATTTAAAAAACCCCCCTAACTTTAAAAATCATCTTTGAGAGAGTCAGAGCATCTGAATATTGTATGATTGTTATATGGCATTAGGAAATTATTGTAAATTCTGATAGGTATAAAAATAATGTAATAATTCTGTTAAAAATCAAAATATATTATTTATAAATGTATAATAAAATGTTTACATGTGAAATGATATAACATTTGGTATTTATTTAAAAATTTCTACTTTCTAAAATTTTGGAGATCAAAAAATGGACAATTACTGAGCCTGGGACTGGGTTTAGTATACCAGTTTCTCTAACTTTGTGTATGCTTGAAAATTTCTATAACAAATTTGTAATATCACTTTTGCCTTTCTACTTTTAGTTTCATTGTTGTTGTTGTTGTTACTATTCATTCTTTTATAGCTCAGCATCTGTATATTTAAAACTTCCCTCTGGGTGAGTGTGCTCACTGGCCAGATGTAAATATTCATGCAGGAGATGACGCCCAGCTGGATGTTCAGCATCGTTTCTTCACAAGCTCAGATCTCAAATATTTATCTGAAATTATAACTATTTAAACCGTTAGCATTCAAGGAAGATCTCTGGATATATAACTATACAAATGACTCTACTTTTATTCTGAGAAATTAGGAAAAAATTGATTATTGTTGGGATTCTGACACTATTGTTTTCAACTATTAATTAATACAGACAGTACAGTGCACAAATCATAAGTGTTTATATAAAATTTTCAGTAGCATTTAGAAATGAAATTAGCTTGTTTTTTCTTTTTAAAATAGGTCTTCTAAGAGGAATTAGTCACATTTGTTATTCTGGCCCTGAAAAGATGGCTAAAGTGTAATCAGAATGTAGCATCTCACTTGCCTTTTGATTATATATCTGTCTTAACTTTATCACAAAAAGTTACCAGATTTTATGGAGGGTAGACTGTGTCCATATTCCTGTGTGATGATAGAATGCCCTCTTGGAAAGACAAGAGATATTGAAAGTTCAAAACACTACTTATAATAATGATTCTTCTAAAGTAATGTTTAGCAAATTTGCCTCACCATAAAATTTACCTAGGATATTTGTTAAAAATACAAGCTCTGCGCTCTTCTGAAGATCCCTAAAAATTTTGATTCAGCAGGTTCTGGATGGGCCCTTAAATGTATTTTTAATAAGTTCCTCAGATGATTCTTATGAATACCCATTTCAGAAATAGTGTTCTAAATTAATGCATTTCACTTTAACTAGGTGTGGAATATGCAAGCAACTTTTTACAGCCACCAGTGAGCTCTGCTCCTGGAAGGTGGTTTGTGCAGGAAGTCTACAGAAACTCAACTGCAAAGAAATGTCTAGAATGCTTATATCCCTACCCAGGTTTGCTCAGCCTGAGGTTGTAGTAGTTCTCAACTCATAGCATTACAATCACCTAGGAATCTTGAAAAATATCAATGCATAAGACCAAGACCAAGAAGGTATTATTTAATTGGTATTTAATAGGCCCTAGATATTTTTATTTTTAAGAGAAATATTGAAGTTGAATTATGCAATAAGTAGTTGAAATTTTAGTGAATATTGTGCTTCTTAAAGAGGATAGGGTTAGCAAGATCTACTTTTTACATAAAATCTAAAACAGAATAGCTCAAATTCTAGTGTCATTCTTCCCCAAATATTATGTACATTTTCATCTGTGTTGTACGGGATGGATGAGGTGGTATGGATTTAATTTCTTCTTGTCACCTTTGACTATATTTTTTCCTTTACTGATGTTTGTCCTCTATGCTCAGCTTTAAAGTTTTTCTTTCTGTGTGTCTGGGCATAAACTTAATTAAAGCAGATAGTACTAAGAAGTGAGAAGAATGATTTGATGCCTAATAACATGCAAAAATCTCTGAGCAGTTTTAAAATAAACTTAGCTACTACTCTGCTGCATTACTTGGGTGTCTCTACTCTCCTCTGCTCTTGGGAGTGGAAAACTAAATAGAGTAAACCAAGTCTGAGGTTGCCCTGTCTCTAAATATAATAAAAATGATCTCAAAACCATTCCATTATATGTAGAAAGTCCAATTTCCATGTTCATGAAGCTTATCAAGTCCAATATTCTCATGTTCACTTCTGAACGTAAACTCTATTTCTCCCCTAAACTGGTCCAGGTGATAATCTAGAGTCATCCACGTTTTCCTTATTCTATATCACACTAGCTTAGATAGAAAATTCAGTTATTTTCCTTCATCCACACAAAAGACTGTTATGTTGTAAAACTTATTGAAATATGGGGGGAAAGGAGGGATATACAGAGCTGCAATGCATAAGTTAAAGCAAATAATGGCATACCTATTCTTTTGAAAAGTCTCTCTATAATTTGTCCAACTCAGGCTTCGACCTCTCACATTTTGTTTTCTATAGAATACTGCACTCATTGTCCATCCTTGTTGTGAGAAAGTCAAAACCACTTGATAAAACACTTGAAAAAATCTATATCTATCTGACATCTATCTATCTAAATTGAAAAATTTTCGCTATATAGAAAATTTATTTTTAAATTTTAAAACTGAACACTTTCTAAAATGTATAGGTTCCAAATACTGGAGTGCCTTTTGTCTACTATATTACTTAGGTTCTTTATATATAAAATTTAAGAGTATTGGACAAAGTATAAGTTTATGTGTATGAACAATATGAAAAAAAGTTCTTCCATGTTAAAAATAAATGTAAATGTACAAATATTTTATAGACAAAATTAAGTACAAATCACAAGATTGGAGAGTTTACAGAATAAAAACTCAAGCATCCAATAAACATATAAAAATGTTCAAATTCATTATTAACTAAAGAAATGCAAATTAAGCCCCAATAAAATGCAAATTAAAACCACTATTTCAATACTCATTATGCTTAGAAAAAAAATTGATATTATGGAGTTCCAGCACAGATATGAAGAGCACAAATGAGTTGAAATGAATTTCTCTTTAAATTAAAGACCTCAAAAATCCCCTGCTGGATTAATTCTGAGTCAAGGTAAGAAGGCTCCTGGAATCAGTAGGCACATTATTTATTACATAGAAGCTATCATATATCATACATATTTGGGGTTTTGTTCTCTCTAATTATTGTCAGTCTTCTCAAGAATTTAAACCCCATGAAGTCAAGAAACATCTATTTTGATCACAAGTGTGTTTCTATGATTTAGCAGAGAAACCTTAGCAGAGAAAATACTTACTAATCAATAATGTTTTTAGTAGATAAATAATTAATAATTTTGATATGAGTGTATTATTTGGATGCAAAATGAGAATATGTTGAGGTCTATATTGAAGCTAGTAGAGAAAATATATTACATTTCTCTTTCAACATATAGACTAGAATTTTTAACCAACAATTCAGCTCAATACAATTCAAGTCAATTAATAAAATATCCAATTTTTATCGACACCATAATTATTTGAGAAACTACATATCCCATTCCTAAAAATTCTTCCTGACTTTATATAAGAAACCATCAACTTAAGGTCTCCTTGTGAAAATGTGTTTTGCATTCACTGACAACCAGGAGTTCACTTGATATCTTGTTAACCTCACATTAGAGGCAAAATGAAAAAGAACATCTAACATGAGTAGCTTGCAAACATTGTTCTTGCTAACTAGATTAATATTTAAGGCACAATAAGTATTTTATTTCTAGCCTAACCTTTGTCATCCCTTCATGCTTTTGTCTTCCACTATGCCTCAGAAGTAAAGCAGAGTCTTCAGAAAGTATTCTTTTTATGGGCCTTGCCATTGGCTGTTTTTTACATTACTGAGTACCAGGGACAGTACCTGGATCATTCTAAGTGTTTAATAAATATTTGTTGATGGAATGAGTGCATTAATTTTCTACTTCAAGAGCTGAATAATTTCTGAAGTATTCCAAGACCAAATCATTATTGGATATCTTTGTTTCTCTGGTACCTTTCTTTATATACTTAAGATAGCATTACCAACCTAAAGTCCCATCAGGGACATGTTGTGCTACAAAATGACAATTTAATGTTTAATTTACACATTTTTTTTCTTAGAGAGAGTTAACACCACCTAGAGTACCTAACTGTCTTTCATTAGGGCTTTGCGGCCTATCTCATGGAATTTACTGAACTCATAATTTGAATGGTGAATTTTGATGTTTTTTTTTCTATCATACCATTTATTCATGTTTTGCATTTGATTAGGAGTTTTTATTTTGAATAAAATTTTTGTTTTTTTCTCTTTCCTTACAGAGTGTTTGTAGTTGTCATCTCAATGCTTCGTCAGGAATCTTCCATCATATTGATGAATCAGTGTTTCTGCCTTAGATTCCGTCATAGAGCCAGATAAAATATTACTAGTTTCTGATGTTAAGTATATAGACTCACAACTAATTATCCAACATTGTATTATAAAATATCTCCAATATGTAAAAAATTTGAAAGAATTTTATAATGAACATTCATATACCCAAACACCAATATATGACAATTAACGTTTTGCTATACTTGATTTATCTTGTATTTACCTTTCCATCCCTCTAACTATCCATCAAGCTAGCTTATGTTATTGTAGGTATTTTTACTGTAAGTTGCACACATCAGTATATTTTTGTACTAAACATTTTAGCATGTAAATCAGAAGGCAGAGTTCCGTATTTGTTTACAATTCTTTTTATTTAAAGTGAAATTTACTTACAATGATATATACAAATTTTAAACATGCAGTTTGATGAATTTTGACAAATAACCCAAACTCCTTTTACAATATAGAACATTATCATCACCCCCAGAAAAGTTTTCATATGCCCCAGTCAGTCTCCACCCCTATCCCTCCTTTCAGAGGTAACCACTACTCTCATTTTTTTCCATTATAAATTGGTTTTCCTCTGCTTGTTCCTGCACTTCCTTCAGATTGTATTATACACTATGCACTTTTTTATGTAAAGCTCCTTTCATTCAGCATAATGCTTTTGACATTCATCCATGTCATTTACTGTGTAAGAAATTTATTACTCTGTAATATTGTACTAAGTAGTATTTCATTATATGAATATGTTACACTTTATTCTCCTATTGATCCACACTTGAGCTATGTTTCCAGTTTTAGCTTTTATGAATAAAACTCTATGTACATTCTTGTATAAGGCTTTGTGTAAACATATATGTTTGCATATAACTTGGGTAAATATCTAGCAGTGTATTTCCTGGCCACAGCATAGGTGTATCTCTAGTTTCATATAAAACTGTCTGACCTTTTTTCCAAGGTACTTGTGTCATTTTATGTCCCTATCCAACAATATATGGAAGTTCCAGTTGTTCAACATCCTTGACAAATTAGGTGTTATCAGTCTTAATTTAACCACTCTTGTGGGTTTAGTGGTATCTCATTGTGATGTTAATTTTCATTTCTCAGATGACTAAAAATTTTGAGTTTTTTTCATCTGCTTTTTTTGCCATTATTGGGATAAATTTGTTTATTTGTTATTCTTTTTTTAAAGAGTTGATTCCAACTTGTTAATATATTACTAAAGGTTCTTATGACAATATTCATTAGGGGCATATATTTTTTATTATCTTTGTTAGGTTTTGATCCACCTAAGCAGAGCATATTTTGACACCATTATCTCACAAAAATGTGAACCCATAATCACTAGTTCTTGCTTCCAGGCTTGTAGACTAGCAGGCACTAGCTTAAACTTAGTATTTCTGTTTTGTCATTGATCCGTGAAGATATTTATTTTAAGCCTACTATTTTTTTTATTTTCTATTTTTAAATTATATATGTTTTCTATATATTTGAAGTATTAAGGGTGCATCAAATGTTTTTATTTTAGTGTCATCTTGACCAGACTTGGCATTTTTACCATTATATCATTATTTTTTGGTTTTATGGCACCCTACTTTTTCTTGTTTAGTGTTTATAAGCCATAAAAATTTTTTGATGGCAAGACACAACACAAAGACACTTAGATGATACTAAAAGGCAGAACGTTCTGTTACTTACAGCTCTGAATGAGAGAAGGCTGCCAGGCAGGGACACACAGAGTGTTGCACCAGGGAACAAAGTAACAATAGATGGAGCTGTAGCAAGTTTATGTATGGCAAGTGGGGTGAGGTTAGCTATATTTCTCAGTCTACCTGTGAACTGGCTGATTTTAATAACTTTAAGGGCCCTGGGACCTAGGGGCTGCCCTAGTTGTCTGGTACCTGGACGTCAGGTGATTGGGGGTAGTGCATAGTGACTCTAAGTGTGAGAGCCAAAAAGAGAAGTAGTTGGTGTGTGAACTTAATCAGTAGCTCAAGAAGGGGAACTGACTAGTCTTTAGCCAGGGCCTCAAAACTGGCTATAGACAGCATTTTATTTATTTTATTTTTTTTAAATTTTATTTTATCATTAGTTCCAAGTATACAGTAAGTACATTGGTTATACATTTACGTAGTTTATAAAATGATCCCCCCAACTGCTCTTTCTCTTCTCTGGCTCTCCACTTGCCATTACATTAATGCTGACTGCATTCCCTATGCCTACACAGAATTTTTAAAAATCTGTATTAACAAATAGGCAAACTAGATATCCATATACTAGTGTACCATTCTTGGTTGATTTCCTAGACCTTTTTCATGACATAGTTTGAAGATCAATGATGTAAATCATTTAACTTAGATTTAAGATGTAAAATAAAAACTGAAAGTAGATGCATCAGAATTTAGACTACATCAAAATTCAAAACTCCTATGCATCAAAGGACATAATCAACAGAGTGAAAAGACAACCTACAGAAGATGAGAATATATTTGCGAATCATATGTCTGATAAGAAGTTAATATCCAGAATATATAAAGAACTGCAACTCAACAAGACCAACAACAGCAAAACAACCTGATTTAAAAACAGGTAAAGTCAAATAAACATTTTTTTAAAGAAGATATACAAATGACCAACAAACACCTAAAAAGATGCTTAACTTCACTAATAATTAGGGAAATACAAACCAAAATAACAATGAGATACCATTTTATAGCTATTTGTATGGCTACCATAAAAAATAAAATAAAATAAGTAATAATTGTGAAGATGTGGAGGAATTAGAATTCTTATGCACTGTTGGTAGGAATATAAAATAGTGTATATGCTCTGGAAAACAGAATGATAGTTTCTTTAAAAATTACAAATAGAATTACTATGTGATCCAACAATTTCACTTCTGGCTATATACTCAAAATAATTGCAAGGTCTCAAAGACATATTTACATACCCATGATCTAGCAGCATTAATATCCAAAATGTGGAAGCAACTTAATTGTCCATCAGTGCATACATGGATTTTAAAAATGTGGTATATACATACAGTGGAATATTTTTCAGCTTTAAAAGTTAAGAAAATTTTGAGACATGCTACAACATGGATAAAACTTGAGGACAATACTACTGCAATCTAGTAGGCAGAGAAAAAGATGCCGCTAAACATTCTGCAGTGCGCAAGACAGTCTTCCAAAAACAAACAATTGTTTAAAGCTTTTGATTATTATGATATTCTGGCAGTCTCATTGTGAAGTGATTTTGTTATTCCCAGATGTTAACAGTGCCAAAGTTCAGAAACCTTGCTCTAGAAGTTTTCCTATTCCAATGCATAAAGACCGACAGATGTAGTTCACATTAAAGCTACTATAACATAACTTGGAAACCACCTCTAAAGACTAATGTGCTGCTTGTGGACCAGTTCAGTCTGCAGAATTGAATGTACAATTTCTGACCGGTTATTGTTAACACACGGACCTGCCAGAAGAAATCATTATGAACTGATGTTTAGCCAACTGGTCTTCCAATGATGTCCTTCCAGTGCTGTACTCATCAGCCAACTACAGTGTATTTTAGTGCCCTGACTCAAGTATTTAAAAACCTTTGAGGATTATGTCATCAATTTGTAGTCAGGAAGGTAGTGCTCTCTCTGGAGATCCATGATTGCTGCCTGGACATTTACAGGCATGCCACAAAGATCTGTGACTTCTCCCACCAGAAACCTAAATTCTCTGACCTGGTCACTCTAGATACTTTAATAGAAGCTATTGATGAGGTATTTTCATCTTCATACATTACAGCCATAAAAAATATTTTTTGCTGTGGAACAGAACTTTCTCAGTGCTATCTTCACAGCGTTCTGTAGAACAAGACTGGAGGTAGCAATATTTCAGCAGATATAGAGTCAACATGTGCCTCTGTGCAGAAAGGAGTAACTGCTGTATTATCCTACCACATCAGAGACCACGGCTCTGTGCTCATGCCAGAGCTTTTGTCATCTCCTCTTTGTGAAGCCCAGCAGGAGCAACCTGTTTTTTTATGTGCAGTTCAACATCAGCCAGGATGACGTGCTGTGTGTGTCGTAAAAGTGATGAGTTTCAACAAGGAAAGATTGTGACTTGATTTTTTAAAAATAGCTTGATTTCCTTTTAGTAAGCACATGGAATTATTGTAGCAGGATATACTGAATGGAAGTGAATGTGTCATGTATTTTGACTCTTCCATTAAATAATACACTTTTTTTCAAAATAAGCAATTAAATAGCCACCTTTTTATGACAACATGCACTTTTTTGGAGCATAATTAATCTGAAAGCCATTCCTAAATCTGAATTTTTAACCCCAAAAACATCTATTGTTCAATAAAGAACTATATATTTAACCACTAACTAGATCCATGATGTTGAAAAAGTCAAGACTTGTTTTCTGGGGTTTAGTTTTAACATTTCTAAAATGAAGAAAAAGAAATTAAAAATACAGGGATCCTCTGTATTACATTTTTTCACTTGTTTCACTCTAATTACTACAGCAAATAATAGTGATTTTCAAGCATATTTTATTACCTAGATTATAAACCTCCAAAGAACTGGAATTAACATCTTCTTATTTTTGCTTCAAAGGTTTAAATTTAAGATAGAAGTGATAAAGAGAAATGAATTGAAAAGTGGATCTTTTATTTTAGCCAGCTACGTTTTGGTTTAGGAGTAGGGAGAGCATGATATCATGGAGTTAGCCTGGATTGACCTACATATTGCTGCAAATGTTTTGTTTCCTCATTTCAGTGATCAACATCCTTGGGTATGTATTTCTAATACTAGTTCCTATTCTTCACCCATTGCTTTTCCAATTCTGGATATATTTGTTAAACACTGAAACATTTCAATGGTTTACACTTCAGCCACTGCTCTACATGTGAGATCCCATTCACTGTCATTGTTTCGTCCTTGCCATTATGCTGTCTAGATCTCTCTTAGAGAACACACTAAATTCAGCTTTCTGTAGGCATCTTAAATATAGCATATAAGAACACCGTGCTATTTTTCCCAAACAAAGTTTTGTTTCCTTCTAGATTATTATATATATATTTAGTTAGATCATCATCCATTGAATCATTACAGCTTTCTATTTGAAGCTCATTTTTAAATCTCATTTCCTCTCAACCCTGACATCAAATTTGTTATCACAGCCTGTCAATTTTACCATCTAATTATTTTTAATAAGCTCCCTTCTATTCATTCTCACAACTTTCTTGTTTCAGTTTTAATCTAACACCTCACTATTACAACAACTTCCTAAGAATGCTTGTTGGGTCAGTAATCAATAGTCAATGAATCTCATTCAAGCTGTGCATACCTTCCCTTCAAAAAGTCACCAACACTACATGTTTATTTTTTAAAAAGCAATATTTCAAACAATTCTGCTGCTTAATAAATGTTCCCAAGGATCCTAGTTACTCATAGAATAGATTCCAAAATTTCTAAAAGATTTATACAAGGCTCTTTATGACCTGACACTATTTCCTATCTCTGACCATTCCCTGTCTCAAGAAAAGAAAAGAAAGGGAGAGAGAAAGAGCTACTCGTACAATGGATTAATATTTTGATTTTTGTCCTACAAATACCTCATGCTTAGATATGCCAGATTTCCTCATCCATCACACCAGATGGTTTGATACAAGCATTATATTGGCATTTCTCTCTCCAGTATTCATAATTTGTATTCAAAATTGCTGATTTCTAAGATCTAGACTTTCCCAACTATTACTTTTCTCTGGTCTCTTGATTGAAAAGCAGTAATGCTTTTTATGGCAGGTAGATTTGTTTCTACAATTTACTGTCCAGCTCTATTTTCCACTTTAACTTGCAAACTGGGCACCATACTTGTGAAGAGTGATATTTTTATTCTCTCAGCTCTATAGCCAGGTCTTCTTCTATTCAGGAGGTAATTCAGTGGTCCCCTGTGGCAGAGAGAGGAAAAATTTCAAGCTCAGGGCTTCCGTTTCATATCCCAGGCTTCCACTGTTAAGAAATATGCAGTCTTACAGCTTATTTATTGCCAGCCACATCCTTTATTATTCATTTTTGTATCTTCATAGACAAATATAAATATAAATAAAACAGAGATAAAAAGAATGTAAAGCAGCATGACAGATAATTTAAATGGAAAAACTGAAATAAGGAATTATGAATGTGGAAATAAATATTATTTCTATATTTTGAAGAATCCAATTATTCACTTTATTTTTATACTAGATATAATATAAAATTATAAACCTATTTTAAATCCACAAAAGCAATATCATTTAAACATCAAGGTTGACAGTCTCATTATCTAGTATATTTGCCCATCCTCAAGATTGCTTCATAGATGACCAAAGAAAATGAATTTTTATCAACCATAAAAATTTCTTGTCTCCAGCCACTTCTCTGGAGATTCTATAGTCTAATAACTATTTATTTAAGAAATTCAAGAAATTAAGTTCACTAACTGATGAAATTATATTCTTTCTCCTTCTCTGGATTTCTGCTGCATAATTTTCATTAAACTAACTCAGGCCAGCTCTCATTTATTTATATTTCAAAGGGCTTTAATATAATTCTAATAATTAAAAATTTCATATATTGCAAGTTCTTATATCTTAGAATTTTTACAGCAACATTTACAAATAAATTTATTAAAACTGTTTATTTTCAGTTATGACTAGTTAACAGTTCCATAGCAAAAGTAGAAGTAGCAGTGAAATTACTTCAAGATAAAGAACATAATAGGGTGTCAAATTTCTTAAGTTAGTTAATACTGAACTCTATCTACCACACTTAACAATCTTACCAAACATCCAGTTTTTGAGAATT
Organism: Macroglossus sobrinus; assembly: GCA_004027375.1. Lineage (NCBI taxonomy): Eukaryota > Metazoa > Chordata > Mammalia > Chiroptera > Pteropodidae > Macroglossus > Macroglossus sobrinus. The sequence continues at coordinate 42,683 of PVKZ01002820.1, read as the reverse complement.
GGAGGCAATCAGAAATTAGTACAGTCTTCTGATTTGAAATTAACAGTCAAGAACTAAATATTTTACTTTATGTCACCACCTTGTCCCAGTATTTATTGCTTCTATGAATAGATAAGTTCTCCTTTCTTTCTAACCATATAAAATCTGCTCATACTTCAGAAACTAATCTGGATCTCATCATGGTGAATAAAGCAAAGTGGTCTCTTCTTACACAAAGGCTAAATCTCATTATCATTTTCCATCCATCCATCTATTCATCTATTAATTTAATTAAGATGTAAGTATATATTCAACACCTGCCATATATCAAGCAATGGATAGGAGACAGCAAACTTTTGCTACAGAAGGCCAGGTAGTAAATATTTTAGGTTATGCAGGCCACATGATCTTTATTGCAGCTACTCGACTCTGTCATTGTAGTATAAAATCAACCAAAGAGGACATGGTTCCATAGTGTAGTGGTTAGTATGTCTGCTTTACATACTGAAGGTCCTGTGTTTATGCTCCAGTGGAGCCACGGTCCATGATCTATGGCCATGCCACCCTGAACAAGCCTGATGTCTGATCTCAGAAGATAAACAGGGTCAGGTCTGATTAGTACTTGGATGGGAGACCACCTAGGAATACCAGGTGCTGTACACATAAATAATAATAATAATAAATCAGCCAAAGATAATGTACAAATGAATGAGTAAGTCTGTGTTCCAATGAAATTTTAGTAACCAAAAGAGGTGGTGGGCTAGATTTGTACAATGAAAGATAGTTTGCTAAGCCCTGTACAATATGATAGACACTTAATGGTATATACTAAGCAAATATAGGAGTCAAAATTATAATACAAAAAATTAAGAAAATAAGAAAAATGGAAAGCTTTTAGAAGTTGTTAAAAATAGTAGACATCTGGATATAGGGCTTTTAATATGAAATATATTCATATTTCAGCCAGAATCATAGAAGAACACACAGAGAGAAGGAGAAATGGAGAAACAGAGAGAAGAAAGAAGAGAGAAAGAGAAAGGGAAAGAGAAAGATAATATAAGAATATCATAGTTTTCTTCAAAATGTAAAATGAACATATTTTATTTTTTATTTATTAAAAACAAAACATTAAACATTTCTTTTGGTTTCAGAAAAAATTAACCTCAACATAAAATATATACACATACATACACATATATACATATACATACACATCTATAAATAATTGATAAAGTAAGTCACCATCTAAAATAGTTTTTAAAATGGTCATTATGTGGGGATTCTGGGAAACATGGCAGAGTGAGGGACATCCCCAGATCTCTCCCCTTGAAACAACAATAAGCTGCACATCTAAAACTCAACAAAAAACATCCAAACTGCACACCAGCATGCCTGAGCGTGGGATCTACACATAAGAGCTACCACAGGTCAGAATCCCGGTGTCTAGTGGTGGACTGGGAGAAACAAAGAAGCTGCTTCTAGCAGCTGCCAGAGCTCCCCGTAGGAGGAGCAGGGAGGGAGGAGTGACGACTTCTCTGAACAGTCTTGCCTGGGAAAGCTGTGAGCTCCACGTGGCCAGCCTGCAGCAGGGCCCAGTCATCAGGGAAGAAAGCAGAGAAGCCGAATGGGACTGCAGAGAAACAACAGTTGATTTTTACTGGTCGCGGTTGTAAAACTGAATCTGGACTACAGCTCCCAACCCCCAATCCACAGGGCCCTTTCTCCCATACCCTCTGAGAATGAACACCGTAGATCCCCAAGGTAATCTGAGAAAACGCTGCTGAGACTATTGCTGACAGTGACAAGGACTGAAACTGAGGGTAGTAACCATGATTAAATATATACAAGAAAATAAAAAAGGCATTATTTAAGGTTCATATAAAGCAGGGATCCAAGAGGCTTAGACGCCACCTACTGGAAACCAAAAGAAAAATGCCTTCTTTGCAGCAGGCTATAGAGAGACCTTTATATAATAAATCTTTCTGGAAAAAACATCAGAATACACTTCCATTAATGCCCAGGCAGAGAAATAGTCCATTAAACACCAAGAACAACCAAGGTGACAGGACATCTCAGAAAGAAAGAGAAGAATCTCCATAAAATAAGCTTACAGACATAAAAAATATACGACTTAAATGATAGACAATTCAGGATGGTACTTCTGAAAAAATCCAGTGATTCCAAAATGAGTCATATCAACAACTTCAGGAATTGAGAAACAACTATATAAAGAGATTGAAACCCTAAAAAAAAAAAACAGAATAGATCTTTTGGAGATGGAGAACACACTGCAAGAGTTGAAAAATGAAATAGCAAGCTTGGAAAATAGAGTTGACCAAATGGAGGAAAGGATAAGTGATATCGAAGACAGAAACCTAGAAATAAATCAGAAGAAAGAAGAGAGAAACAGAATGAAAAATAATAAAAGAGAAATAAAAGAACTAGCTGATACCATTAGGAGAGAAAACATGAGAATAATGGGCATTATCGAAGGTGAGGAAAAGGAGCAGGGACTAGAAAGCATTTTCAGACAAATAGTGGATGAGAATTTCCAAAATCTAAGGAATGAACTGGAGCTTGGAATTCAAGAAGTCAACACAACACCCAATTATCTCAACCCAAAAAGGCCTTCACCAGGACACAGTGTATTAAAGTTATCAAAAATCAATGACAAAGATAAAATTCTCAGGGTAGCAAGGGAGAAGAAAACAGTAACTTATAAAGAAAAACCCATTAGATTATCCTTGGCCTTCTCAGTGCAGACCTTACAAGCCAGAAAGGAATGGAATCAGATGTTTAAACTATTAAGTGAAAGAAACTACCAGCCTAGATTAATGTATCCAGCTAAGCTCTCTTTTAGATATGAAGGAGAAATTAAGACCTTTCCAGACATACAAAAATTGAGGGAATTCTCCACTATGAAGCCTGCACTGCAGAAAGTACTGAAAGGGGTCAGCTCATCTAAAACAAAATGACAAAAAAAAAATACATAATTAGGAGTAAAGTGACTATCAGGCAAATAAAAGCAGAAGAATGCAATTCTTACTAAGAAAGTGGCATTATAAGCTTAAATAATAAGAAGAGAATCACGATAGCAAAATAGTAATGAACATTCAGCATACAGAGGGATAAAATGAGATAACAGTGACTGAAAAGGGGAGGATTCAAAGATCCAAATTTGCAAAAGAACAAGAGGTAAAATCCACAAAGCCAATCAAAATAAAGAAAACAGAAACACATGGACAAGGAAGCAATGGAAACACTAAGCTACCAGAAAGCAAAAGATAAAATGGCTAAGAAGACCTCATATTTCAATAATCACCCTAAATATAAATGGACTGAACTTACCAATAAAAAAGCATAGAGTTGCAGAATGGATCAAAAAAAAAAAAAAAAACAAACTCAACCATATGCTGCCTCCAGGAGACACATCTCCGCTCCAGAGATAAATACAGATTCAAAGTGAAAGGTTGGAAAATGATATTTCAAGTAAATGGCATTCAGAGAAAAGGAGGAGTAGTGATACTAATATCAGATGAATTAAATTTCAAAATAAAAATGGTAAAGAAAGATATTGAGGGACACTTCATAATGATAAAGGGAAGCATACACCAAGAAGACATAATACTTATTAATATATATGCTCCCAATCAGGGAGCCCCAAAATATGTAAAGCAATTACTAACAGAACTAAAGGGAGAAACAGACCAAAACACTGTCACAATAAGGGACCTAAATACTCCACTGTTGGATATGGACAAATCATCTAAACAGAAAACCAATAAAGAAATAACATCCTTAAATGACACATTAGACCTACTGAACACAAATGACATATACAAAGCTTTCCATCCCAAAACAGCTGCTTATACATTCTTCTCTAGTACACATAGAACATTCTCAAGAATTGAGCACATACTGGGACACAGAGATAGCCTCAACAAATATAAGAAGTTTGAAATCATACCAACTATATTCACTGATCATAATGTTTTGAAACTAGAAATCTACTGCAAAAAAAAAATCAGGAAGAATCACAAATACATGGAGATTAAACAACATGCTACTGAAGAATAACTGGGTCAGAGAAGTAAAAATAGAGATCAAGAGATACATAGAAACAAATGAGAATAATAGTAGAACATTTCAAAACTTTTGGAACACGCCAAAAGCAGTCATAAGAGGAAAGTTTATATCATTACAAGCCTATCTCCAAAAACAAGAACTAGCCCCCCAAAAACAACCTAATGCTTAATCTTAAAAACTAGAAAAGGAAGAACAAATGAGGCCTAAAGTCAGCAGAAGGAAAGAAATAATCAAAATTGAAGCAGAAGTAAATGAAATTGAAAACAAATAGAAAAAATAAATACAGCAGAGAACTGTTTTTTTTTTTAAGAAGGTTAATAAAATGGAAAAACTCCTGACTAGACTCAGTAAAGAAAAAAGAGAAAGGACACACATAAACAAAATCAGGGATGAAAGAGGGAAAATTATGACTGACATCACAGAAATACAAAGGATCATACATGAATACTATGAAAAAGTATATAATACCAAATTTAATAACCAAAAAGAAATTGACCAATACTTAAAAAAAATACAACCTTCCTAGACCAAATCAAAGAGATCTTGAAAATATAAATAGACCAATCAGCAGTATGGAAATGAAAACAACCATCAAAAACATACCAAAACGTAAAAATCCAGGACCAGATGGCTTCACTAATGAATTCTACCAAACATTCAGAGAAGATTTAATATCTATTCTCCTCAAACTCTTCCAAAAAATTGAAGAGGAGGCAATACTTCTCAGCACATTTTATGAGGCCAATATTACTTTGATACAAAAACCTAGTAAGGATAACACACACAAAAAAATCTACAGACCAATATCTCTCATGAACACTGATACAAAAATTCTAAATAAAATACTGATTAACTGAATATAGCAACATATTAAAAATATTATATACCATGATCAAGTGGGCTTCATTCCAGAAGCATAGTAATGGTTCGACATATGCAATTTGATTAATGTGATACACCACATAACAAATTAAAATATAAGAATCATATGATGATATCCATAAATGAAGCATCCATTTATAATTTAAAAAAAAATAACAAAATCGATGTGGAAGGAAAGTACCTTAACATAATAAAGGCCATATATGACAAACCCTCAGCCAACATTATCCTTAATGGTGAAAAACTAAAAACCTTCCCTCTAACATCAGGAATAAGGCAAGGCTGTCCACTATCGTTATTGTTATTCAATATAATATTGGAGGACATAGCAAGTGCAATCAGGCAAAAGAAAGATATAAAATGCATCCAAATAGGAAACGAGAAGTCAAACTGTCACTATTTGTGGATGACATGATTCTCTATATAAAAAACCCCAAAGACTCCACAAGAACACTACTAGAAACAATAAGCAAATACAGTAATATCTCTGGATACAAAAATCAATGTTCAAAAATCCATAGCATTCCTATACTCTAATAATGAAGTGTCAGAAAAAGTAGAAAAAATAATTTCTTTTGCAATTGCAACAAAAAGAATAAAATACCTACTAATAAATTTAATGAGACATGTAAAGTACCCATATAATGAAAACTATAAGACCTTTTGGAAACAAATCGAAGAAGATAGAAAGAAATGGAAAGATATTCTGTGTTCTTGGATTGGAAGAATCAAAATAGTTAAACTGATCATGTTACCTAAAGCATTATACAGATTTAATGCAATCCCCATCAAAATCCCATTGGCATTTTAAAAAAAGAAATAGAACAAAAAATCATGAGATCTGTATGGAAAAGACCCCGAAAAGCCAAAGCCATCCTGAGAAAAAAGAACGAGGCCAGAGGCATTACTCTCTCCGACTTCAAATAATACCACAAAGCAACAGTAATCAAAACGGGATGGTATTGGCAGAAAAACATACCTGGACCAGTGGAACAGAATCGAGAGTCCAGAGGAAAACCCATATTTATATGGGCAATAATTTTCAACAAAAAAGTAAAAAACATACAGTGGAGAAAGCAAAGTCTCTTCAATAAATGGTGCTGGGAAAACTGGAAGGCCACCTGCAAAAGAATGAAACTAGATTGTTGTCTATCACCACACACCAAAATTAACTTAAAATGGATTAAGGACTTGAATATAAGACCTGAAACAATAAAATGCATAGGAGAAAACATAGGAACTAAACTCAAGGACCTTAGACTTAAAAAGGATTTTATGAATTTGACCTCAAAGGCAAGGGAAATAAAAGCAAAAATAAATGAATAGGACTACATCAAACTAAAAAGCTTCTGCTCAGCAAAAGAAACCATTGACGCGGTAAAGAGACAACCATCCGAATGAAAAAAAAAAAAACATATCTGCAAGCAATGCTTCCAATAAGGGCCTAATATCAAAAATATAAAAAGACCTCATAAAACTCAATAACAACAAAACAAACGATCCAATCAAAAACTGGGCAGGGGACCTGAATAGACACTTCTCCCCAGAGGACATACAAATGGCCAATAAATATATGAAAAGATGATCAACATCACTAGCTATTAGGGAAATGCACATTAAAACCACAATGAGATACCATCTCACACCTGTTAGAATAGATATAATCAACAGAGCAAGTAATAATAAATGTTGGAGAGGATGTGGAGAAAAAGGAATCCTCATCCACTGCTGGTGGGACTGCAAATTGGTACAGCCAATATGGAAAACAGTATGAAGGTTTCTCAAAAAACTAAGAATTGATCTACCATATGATCCAGCAATTCCTTTATTGGATATTTACCCCCCAAAGACTTGAAAACTCATATCCAAAAAGATATTTGCACACCAGTGTTGATAGCAGCATTATTCACAGTGGCCAGGACATGAAAGCAGCCAAAGTGTCCTACAAAAAATTGACCTAGAAGCTGTGGTACATATATACAATGGAATATTACTCAGCCATAAGAAGAGATAAAATACTACCATTTGCAACAGATGGTTTGACATGATAATCATGCTAAGAGAAATAAGCCAGACAGGAAAAGTTGAAAATCACATGATATCACTTATATGTGGGATATAAACCTAAATCAACAAATGAACAGGACAAACAAACAGAGACTTATGGACATGGACTATAGACTAGTGGTTACCAGAGGGATGGGGTCGAGGAGGAAGGGTGAGGTAAATAGGACAAAGGGGGTCAAATATAAGGGCGTAGGGGGAGGGTGAAGTAGGTAAAGGGGATCAAATATATGGTAGCTGAAGGAAACTGGACTTTGGGTGGTAAATACACAATAGAATATATAGATGTCAAATTATAAAGAACACCTAAAAATTATATAATTGTATTAACCAATGTTACCCCAATAAATTTAATTTAAAAATTAAAATTAAAAATAATTCTCCACAAAAACTATAAATAAAATAAAATAAAATGGTGATTATGTGAGGTGAGGCTTGTATCTAACTTTAGTGTGGAAATCATTTTGCATTAAATACCTGTATCAAATCATCACCTTACACACCTTAAACTTATACAATGTTATACATCACTTATATCTATATAAAGCCAGATACAGTAGTTTGAGAAATAGTATTTACTTAAATCACTTTTTATACAAGTAATTTTATGGACAATTTTTAGATCAAAAGCCTCTGATATTTTATGTATTAGAAAATTAACTACATAAAATTTCATTTGAAATGTTCTTTTTAAAAAAATTCTAGTAACTCCAAAGTATTTGCAGGCAAATAAGACAAGATTATAAGATTTAATGTAGATTTTAACACTCTAATAATATATGTCTGTTGGTTAAAGAACAAATTTTAAATATTATTTCTTCTTATTATTATTTTTATTGAACCATTATTATGAACAAATGTTAGTTGGCAGTGAACTATTTAAAAATGTAAAACTGATGAGAAATAGTATGTAGTATAGAATTTCCAAAGAGCAGCTTTTGTTGGGTGTAAAAACAAATTAAAAACAATTCAAACTTAGATATTGGAGTCAGGTTTTAGAGAAAAGGTTTGAATTGTCATTTTTCCATCCTTTTAGAGTTTTTTTTTAACATTTGCTAGCTATCCTTTCTAGAGTAATATTTCTTCAACAAATAATGCTCTTTTACTTTATTACATAAAATAAAGTAAATACATTAGGCATAAATTGTAGTTATATTCAAATAGAATATAATCTCATTGTCCTTATTGTGTCTCATTTATATCCTATTTTTCATAATTACATTATTTTTTAATCTAAAAGTTGTTTCTGACCATCAATAGAAATACACACCAACCTTATTGATCATATATTTTTTTACATTTTTGCTTTTTATTATTTTTTAAATTAAATTTATTGGGATGACATTGATTAATCAAATTGTATATATTTCAAGTGTACAGTTCAATAATACATCATGTGTATACTGCACTGTGTGTCACCACCCAGTTAGGGTGATAAAATGTATAACTGGATTATATTGGGGGTATGATATTGCTCAATGGGAGATTACATTTTCTGACAGAAATTCAAATCAGAAATTATTCTTCTCAGCAATTCATGTACAAAATATTATAGTTCACATATTTTTTTCAAATTAGTGTTTTTATTTTCCTTGGGTGAATATCCAGAACTGAAATCCTGCTATTTGTGACAATGTGAATGGACCTAGGAAGTTTTATGCTAAGTGAAGTCAGATAAAGACAAATACTGCATGATTTCACTTATATGCGGAAGTTTAAAAAAAACATAACAAATCAAACAAATAAAACAAAACAAAAACGGACTCATAGAAACCAAGAACAAACTGATGGTTGTCAGAGGGTAGGAGGGAGGGATGAGTGAAAAAAGTGAAGTGAAATGTAGTCAATAACAGTGTGATAACTTCCCGCGGTGACAGATGGTTACTAGAGTTGCTGTGGTGATCACGTTGTAAGATATATAAATGTCAAATCACTATGATGTACACCTGAAACTAATATAATATTGTATGCCAACTATACTTTAATAAAACAAATCAAACACTGAAGAATATTATTAAAATGTCATAGTTCACTGTGCCTGGACCAAGATGTCCTTAATGTTCCCTTCAGCTTGACTAAACTTTAGATAAGTATTTTCATGACTATAGACCCGGATTTTCCTTTTGTAGAGCATTTACTTTAGAAAACTTAGAATGGTAATGTTTTTTAACTGCCCCTTTGACATGTATATCTTCTATAACCAATGAATATTTTTCTTGAGGACCTGGGAACCATCTCTTTGAAATGTTATCATCAAGAAAGCATCGTTTTCTCCCAGACTCCCTGATATAGTTGGATACCAACTTAGATAAGCACCAATTAGCAAACACAGATAGCCTAATCACAACCACACTTTTCCGCCAAATGTCTTCTATCATTTTTCCATTAGCTTACCTCAGCCTTTAAAATCCTCCTACCTTTTGTTTCAATGTATCTGAGTTAAATCTCTCTTCGTTATTGCAACAATTTTGAATATATTATTTTTCGCTTGTTTAACTGGTCGAGTGCAATTTTTCTTTTACAGCACAAAAATGTTATTTCTCCCTAATTTTATGTGAAATAAGATCAGATATTACAGCTATACTAAGGACTGCAATCAGGGTTAAACCAAACATATCAGAAGAATGCAGTAATTTTTTAGAAGGAAATTACACAGACTTTATGATTCTCATCTATTCTTAGAAACCCAGTAAGATTTACACAATCAGAGCTGTGAAGCAAAGATATATATATTTCAGTGCAAATTGCATGAGATGGGCCCAAAGCAGCTTTTGACACTTACAAGAAGAAACTACCTGCTTAATTATTATCCTAATTCATTCACTGAGAAGGAAGTAGAAATCGGTATTCAAAACCCATGATATATCCTTTATAGGCTGTTGAACATATGTGTAATATTAAACTGTGTACAGTTTAAATAAATATTTTATTTTTGGCTATTTTACTCAATTTCTTAACCTCTCTAGATATTGTTATAGGTACATGATTGATCATTAAAAGTTAAAATACAAACTTCAGAAGAGATAATATTTTCTACCTCCACTTCTCCAACATACTTGAGATATCGTTCTGTCTGCCATATATCTCACCTTTATTGTGGTTCATATGTGGAGTCTCTAGAGTAGAACTTTGCAATGGAATTTTCTGTAATGGTGGACATGTTCCAAAAAAGCAACCTAGCCACACTTGGTTATTGAGCACCCTAAATCTCAATAGTGTGACCAAGGAACTGGAAATTTGACTTTATTCAATAACAAATTTAACTTAAGTATAAATATTCACATATGGCTAGTGGCTACTATAGTTGAAAGTGCACTAGTTTATATCAATCATAAATCTATCTCATTGCCAGTGGGTTAGAGTTTGCTAGGAAATTAATCATACAAAGCTTTTTACAAGGTTTTCATAGTATAAAATGAGATCCACACATAGATAGGACAGATAGTGTTAAGTTTAGTGTCAAGTTTGTCAGTCTTGACACTATGAACACTTTAGGTCAAATAATTCTTTGTCGTGTGTGTATGTGGGAAGAGGGGTGTCCTGTGTATAGAAGATGTTTAGCAAAATCCCTGGCCTCTACCCCTTTGATGACACATGCCCCTCTATTCTGGTTATGACAACCAAAAATGTCTTCATATATTGCCAAATGCACTATGGGGCTTTATGGAACATCCACATGAGTATTACCTTTAAACTTGATTATTCTGGGTAGAATTCTGGTCACTTCATTAGACAATCTGCCTCCAAAACCACCTGGGTCAATTAAAGAGGCTCATTGGCATGTCTGCTGTGGTAGATATCTGAATATATAACTGTGAAATAAAAGGTGGAGAGAAAATAGTACCAAAAAAAAGAGGAGAATTAGTTCTGTTACAGACACAAGAAAATATTAATTTTTAAATTAGGTATTTTGAGTTCTTACACTTTTAACTTTGCAAAATAACTTTGTCTTTATTTTTTAATGTGTTTGATTACTTGGAATTACCACTCATTCAAAGAGTTTCTAATTTCATATTATTTTGGCACATTTAATTTAAGTAGTATTTAAATAGCATTCTAAATATCACCCCTTTGAGACAAGAATAGAAATAAAAATCTGTTCTGATTCTGTCAAAGGTCAGAGTCACATTTCCTACCTCAGATAAAAGCAAATTAGCTCAACACAGGTTGAAGAGATATGTATGGCAGCAACTAGGGAAGGAGAGGAGAACATCTCTAGGCATAGTCCTGGATACAGATATTTTAGAAGCAACAGTCAGTTACAAACAGTCTTAGAAAGAAGAATCTCTGAACTCAGAAGATGTAGGTATTAGTTTCTGGTCTGGCATATTCACACTGTGTGACCTTCAGCAATTGTGCTCCTTCATCCCTGAATGTTCTCATTTAAGTATACGAAGGTATTTCTTGTCCAGATACTTCATCTTTTATTTAACATTAAGACTAAAATGAAATGCTATGAGTATTTGGTTTGTAGCAGTATTGTGAACACAACTAGATAAATGTCTCTTTACAAGCTTGCCAATGTAGTCTGGGCTGCAATAACATATAGTTATATTCATAATGAAAGCCTACAACAATATAACTACCTATGCTTTTCCAGAATAGATAACATTTATTCATTTTCAATAAGATAACTTCTCACTTATCTGAAAATTTCTACCCCAGACTACCAAATCAGAATTGATCGCACAAACTACCATTTACCAATGTGCTATTGTTTTTATTTTTATTTTTTAAGTTAAAATATATAATATCTTTGGTAAGTTTTGAATATAATATTTGAAGTATTTTTGGAAACAAATTAGCACGTGTTTACTAATGATTTCTGCAAATATTTTATTGCATTTATTCCCATTGAGTGTACCAATATTCTGCCATGTTTTGTTGAGGCTCATCTTAAATTTAGAGCTACATATGATAATAAGGAGAATATTAATTCAATTTAACAATTACCAAATGCCTTTTATTTGCTCATAATTTTTAATGAAACATGCCACACTTTTATTTAAAAGACTTTTCAATTCTTGATATAATATTTATAAATATATTTTAGATTTAAAATTAGTTCTCTATTTTCAGAACAAAATGTGTGGTAGGAAAATACACATAACTTAAGCTAAAGGGAGGTTTGACTCTATGGCAAATTGAGGAATACTATTTAAAAATTGTGATGTGTTTAAGTAAAAACAAGAATGTTAGATATTTTAATTAGCTTGATTATAGTAATTGTTTCACTATATATGCATGTCAAACATCATTTGTGCATTTTAAATATATATAATTTTTATTGAAAAAGAGAAAAGAATGGTGATTTTTGGAGATGTGATATAGATTGTGAAAAATGTGATGAGTTTAAATAAAATCAAGAATTCAAGTTTTAGGGAGTAGGCAAGAAATTATGCATCATAGATTATATTGTTACAGTAGTAAAACATGTTATTTGACTTAAAATATGTTATGTCTTTTTTAGATAAAATATATCTTGAATCTTTAAAAGGTAGTCCACTTTTAAGAAAATGTGCAAAAATAAGTTCATATAACTATGATTTCAAAGTTAGCACTATTTTCTTCATTGATAATGTTGGCATGATACATAAGGAGAAATTTTCCATGAAAAAATTTTTGAAATGAGTGAACTATTGAGCAAAAGAGTTGACCTAATTATTTTCTCCATTTATTTGGCTAAAAAAATGTTTGGCTTGATTAAGTGCACTACTATGATGCACATACAGACTGAGTCCGTCAGTCTCAGAAACTGAAGTATTTCCCATGGTGTTAATATTTATTACTGTTAAAAGAATTTAAAAATCCTGATATATTTGAATAATTCGATTATTTAAATTCAATAAAAGATATCTATAATGAGATATATTCCCAAAATTCTGGGATTGTTATAATTAAGAATAACTATTTCAGTGCTATTGGAAGACACCAAATATTTGGATCAATAAATGTTGATCAGCCTCAGGAAGTCATTTCATATGTTGTGAGAAAAGACAGTATCTCTGAGATATGAAGTTATTTGAATCATATCAGTTTTATAGAAGAGCTGTAATTATAATGGTAAAGGGACTTTTTAGAGGTGGAGGGGGAATCAATTGGGAGTTTGTGCTTTGCAATGAATAAAGTCCAAAAGAAATCAGCAAATTTTAACCAAACAAATCACAAAAATTCTATTTTGCCCTCTGATGTGGGTGGAGGAGGAATTGTAGGATAAATTACTAACACTTAACTGAGTAGCCACTTTCTGACAGAGATTGAAGAAGTACATATACTGTTTTATGTAAAATTTATAGAACAGATGTGCCTTGCATCTTGAACTTGAAATCAAATCAAATGTTGAAGTAGTCAAATGTTTATGTCAGCAGGAACCTAATTTTTGTTTTCTGAGTTAAACAGCCCTTCCTCTAAAATAATTTAGATCTTCAACTCCTTTACTCCCTTTACATGGCACATATGACCTTGTGCTTGGTGGCCTTTCCTGACAGATCTTATCTAGAATGATTATAAAAAATCATTGAGTTTCTAATCATGTTTGACCTCCAAAGAGATGTTGCAAGAGTTTCAATCCTTTCCTCCCATGTGTCTCATCGGCACTTAGGCACATTTATCTGTTTCTTCCCCAGTAAACAGGATTTGCAACCAAGGGATATTGAGAGGATCTTTCTTTGCTAGTCTATACTACAGATATATACATATCCTATGTGCCTCCTTTCTTCATATTTGCATAATTGAGATGAGACATGTAAGAAGAAAGGGAAGGTGAAGGTGAAGAAAAAAAAGAGAAGAAAGAACTCAAAGATGAATTGCTTTATAGAAGGATTTTGCAGTTTTTTTCTTTAAAAATAAAGAATCGGGTATACTTTAAATATAATACATCCCTACAAGGTAGATCAAGTTCTCTGTTTTCAATATTCTTTTTTAATAAAATTTATTAGGGTGACATTGGTTAATAAAATTATATAGATTTCAAATGTACAGTTCAATAATATATTATCTGTATATTGCATTGTGTGTTCACCACCCAAAGTTAAATTTCCTTCTGTCACCAAATACTTGGCTCCATTTACCTCTATTAACCCCTCCCTCCCCTCTCTCCTCTGGTGACGACTAAACTGTTTTCTGTGTCTATGAGTTTTTGTTCATCTTGTTCATTTGTTACTTTCAGTTCTATATCCCACATATGAGTGAAGTTATATGGTTCTCAACTTTTTCTGTCAGACTTATTTCACTTAACATAATATATTTTCAAGATCCATCCATATTGTCACAGATGGCAATATTTTATCTTTTCTTATGGCTGAGTAATATTCCAATATTCTTAAGGCTACCCATAAGGGTATATATACACTGAAGAAAATTATGTCCCATGGTATTAGGTAGTATGTCACTTGAGTAACAATAGGAGTGATATCCCATGAATTCTTCTGAAAATTATTTTACTTTTATAGCTCTAAAAAATGCACTATTTTGTTTGCATCCTATTGGTTTTAAAATATATGACATATGATGTACAGAGAGAGAGAAAGAAAATGGAAAATTATTTTTTCTGTAGTAATTGAAACACATAGAGCCACATCACATCTAGAGCAAGAATGAGACACTATATAAAAATTTTAAAAAACAAAGATAAATACTGCAAGAAAACATGTATCAGTCACAATTAATCAGAAAAACAAAATGTGTTTTTATTAAAGAGAGATTAGAAGATAATACACCAATTGAAATGGCTGGTACAGAAAAGATGAGGAGGCAAAAAAATTTAGAATTACTAGCTCCGGGATAGAAATTAAAGAAACCGCAGTCAATTCATTATATTATGCTCAGTTGAATGATTTTTAAGGGAACACTTGGTCAAATGATTTGGAGACTATGTGACATCTGCAAAATCTCTTCATAGCACTGCTTAGTGTTATAGTGAGTAACTGGGAAAAGGTTTGTGTATACCAGAGGATGAGAATCTTGGGGAGACATCTTAGAATTCTGCCTATTGCAATGCCTGTAGCCTAATGGTTAAATTTTACTGCTAGAGGAACTCTTACAAATTTGTCCCAGAACACATATAAAACATTTTTATAAAAACAGACAAAATAAATCCATAATGTAAATATTTATTAACAATGTAATAGACATACAACCATAATGTAAATATTTATCAACAAGGTAATAGACATACAAAATGTTATTTTCAAAAAATGTGGAAGTTAAAATTAAGTTACATGTTTTAATATGGACGAATCTCATAAATATAATGCTGAAAAAATAGCCAGTTGTAACAGAATTAATAAAGTATGATACCATATACAATAGGTATTATCTGCAATATATATATTAGGGATATCAAAGCAAAAAACTTCTATACATCATTAATAAAAACCTCATATAAATAAAGATATAAACAGTAATTCCACAGAATAGGAAACCTGAATTTAACATAAAAATATATTCTCACTAGAAATTTGGAAAATGCAAATTAATACAAGTAGATACTACTTCATTCCCATCTAAAGGCCCAAAACTATAAAGTATGGAAGGCCTTATGTTAGTTAAGAACCTTAATGGACACATGCATTGATGCAATTACTTCAGTTAAACATTTGAAAATCAATGTAATGCACCATATCATATGATCATATCAATTGATACACAAAGAGAATATGACAAAATCCAACATCTATTAATAATAATAACTCAGCTGACTGAAATACAATGAAACTTCTACAATTTGATAAATAACATCTACAGAAAAACTATAGCTAACATCTTTAATGGTGAAAGACAATGTTTTTCTACTAAGATTAAGAACAAGACAAAGATGTCCACTCTTACAACTTCTATTCAACGTAGTACTGGGCATTCTAGCCACTGAAATAAGACATGATAATGATGATGATGATGATGATGATGATGATGATGATGATGAATATATATATATATATATATATATATATATATATATATATATATATATATTTCCTGTTAGAATTCTGCATTTATCCTAATCAAAAGCCTCAGGATGCCTAGGCTGATAAAATGCCAGTCTCATCATCACCTTTAATAGCCCTCTTTGTCAGGATCCCCTTCTTTCTTAGAATATTACCAAATCCTGAATCCCTCTCCTGGTTTCCCTTTAGTCCTTTTCTGTCATTTTTCTTTTTTTCCCCTTGGCATAGGGCACCTCTCTAAGATACGGCTCACATTTGCACTTACCTGGAATTTGAAGACACTTCTGATGTTCAAGAGCTTCATTTTTTCATCCTTTTTCTTCCTGTTCAGCATGCTAGACAGAAATATGTCTTGATGTTATTCATAAATCTCCAGCATTTCCTCTGTATTATTTTTCAAAAAGAAACAACAGATAGATATTACTTTTCTACCTGGGTGTCTGGGCTCATGGATCCCAATACAGCCTCACTTTCTCTGTTCCTCTTCCTGTCTTTCTCGACTGTCCTCTGGAAAAATGGTGTCATCATGTCTCCTGTGCCTGCTTTGCAAGACTGAGGTCTGGCATGTTCAGGTAGATCTAGCAGTCCCAGCTGAGTGAGTGAATGGGAAATTATTTATGTAATTCATAATATCCATGATCTCCTTGATAGGTGTTTGTATAATTTTAGTGTAATGTAATGTGTGTGTGTGTGTGTGTGTGTGTGTGTGTGTGTGAGAGAGAGAGAGAGAGAGAGAGAGAGAGAGAGAGAGAGAAGCTTTACAAAACATGTTGTCTTTTGAGATTTAGCAATAGCTAGCTAGAGTAGGTGTTGCTACAGTTGTATTTAGCATGATAATTGCACAGAGACTACCCTACTAGACATTAAGGTAGTTCAGATGAGACATAAGAGAGCAATGATCATTTTCATAAACTGTAGAATATATTATAAAATACTAAACTAAAGAAGACTTCAATAAGTGGAGATACACATAGTCTTCATGGATTGGACGACTCAACAAAGTAAACATGTCAGTTCTCCCCTTATTGATCTGTAGGTTTAATGTAGTTACTATCAAAATCCCAGCAAGGATTTTGTAGACATAGACAAATTTATTCTAAAATTTATGTGGAGAAGCATACACTTTAAAATAGCTAAAACAATGAAAAATAATAAAGAGAAATCTTTCTGCCCAATATTAGGCCTATATATAATTACATAATTACAGTAATCAAGACAATGCTGTAAAGCAGAAGAACGGAATAAAGAATCAAGAGGTAGGCCTACATAATATGCCCAACTGAGTTTTTACAATATTCAAATATCAATTCAATGGAAGAAGCATAACCTTTTTAACAAATGGTACTATAGCAATTTTACATCTCTCAGCAAAACAGCAACAAAAGACATTGACCTAAATTTTACTAAGTTATCTAAAAAATCAATTAAAAACAGATCAAACACTTAAATGAAAACTATTAAATTTTTCAAAAAATAGATTTTTTTTAGAAATAGGGCTACAAAGAGTTCTTAAACTTTAGACAAAAACTGTAATCCATAAAATGAATGATTGATACATTAGATATATCAAAACTAAAAAAAAAATAACTTGTGAAATATCCTGTTAAGAAGATAAAAAGACAAGCTACCCAACAAAGGACTAGTATCTACAATATGTAAACAACTCTCAAAACAACAGTAAAAAAATTATTTCAATCAGAAAATGAGCAAAAGAGATGATGTTACATTTCATGTAGGAGGACATGTGGATGGCAAATAATCACTGAAAAGATGTTCAACCTTGTTAGCTATTAGGAAACTATAAATTAAAACCATGATGAGATATCACTACACACTTATCATAATGGCTGAAATAAAATATAATTAAAATGCCAAATGCTGCTAAGGATGTAGAGAAACTAGATCACTCACATTGCTGGTGAGAATATAAAATGGTACAGTCATTCTGGAAAAGTTTGATACTATCTTATAAAAATAAACATGTTATTATTATACAATCCAGCAACTGAACTCTTGCAAATATGTCTCAAAGAAATGAAAATTCATGTTTACACAAAACCTGTACACTAATTGTGCATAGCAGCTTTAGTTGTAATAATCAAAACCAGAAACAATCCAGATGTCCTTCAATGAGATAACGGCTAAACAAACTGTGGTACATCCAATGGTGAAATACTATTTAGCAATAGAAAAGAATGAAATATTGATGCACAAAATGATGATTTCCAGAGAATTATGCAAATTGACATTGACAAAAGCCAAACCCCAAAAGATTGCAAACTATATTATTCCATTTATATAACATTATTTAAATGACAAAATTATAGAAATGTAGATAAGACTTGTGTATTCTATGTTATAGGGACAGAGGAGTGATAGATACACTAGATGATATAAGGGATCCTTGTGGTGATGAAATTATTCTGTATTTTGACTGTATTAATTTCAATATCCTGTTTGCTATATAATAGTAATGTTTTACAAGTGTTATCACTGGGGAAAACTGGGTAAAGAGTAATAGGATCTTCTGTATTATTTCTTACAGCTTCATGTGAACCTGTAATTATTTCAAAATAAACATTTTAATTTTTTTAAAAAATGGTGTAATTAAAGGTTAAAATTACAGGCTCTAGAGACAGACTATCTGGGTTCAAATTCTGAGTTTATATCCTGTCATCTATTGTAAGTTTATTTAACCTCTCTGTACCTTAATTTCATCATCTTTAGAATAGGAATAATAAACTTTTTATTATTTTATTTTGATTATATTAACCAATGTCACCCTAATAATTTTAATAAAAATAAAATAAAATAAGAATAAGAATGAAATTTACCTCATAAGGAGTTACTTGCCCAGCTAAAATTAATGCTTGTAAAGTACACAAAACACTACTTCACACAAATCTATGCTCAATAAATGTCAGCTTTATTTACTATGATTATTATGGTTTTATACATATTCATGCTTATGAAAAATGTAAAAACTTGCATGGGATGGGTACATACAAACTGCTATATAAGGGTTACTTTAAGAGATAGAAATGGAAATAAGATAAAAGGTAAAACTTCAGTTATGCATATTTTATATTTAAAAAAATAAAAGTAAAGCAAATATTGCAAGTATTCAGTAGATAAATGTGGTTTTAGTTATTCTTTATCTTATTATAGTTATATGATTTATAAATTTATTTTATTCTTAAAAAGCAGGCAAATATATTTTATCTTTGTCTTATATATTTTATATTATGTATCTATTTTAAATTATTTTATTATTGTTTTATTTTTATATTTGCTTTAGAAGGATATTGTCATATAATTATGTATTCTTTGATGAACTTATTTCATAATTAAATCTTCAACATTTTTCAAAAATAAATTTTTTCAGTGCATTCTCTTGATTTTCAGTTACTTTATAACACAGAGTATACTAAGCCTAATTTTACTTTTTATTAATGACTTAAGAAAATATTATGAAATAGTTTATTTTGTTGTGTTAGTAATCAATAATATTTTACAGCATAATTAAATGTTTCAGTCTACTCTCTGAATTCTCCCAGCCATAATATTTTTTGACATGGTTGTTGATGTCCTTGGTTTCTTCATTCTTGTCAACTGTCACTCTCAGCCAGAGGCTTCTCTCATTTCTCTTTCACCCACATCTATAATGTTTTTTATTATAGCAAGATAATAAGGTTGATAAAAAAATTAACAGATCAACAATCCTATTGTATTTCAAAAAGTAGAAAACAATAAGTTCAATTTTGGTTATTATCCAGAAAATGCTAAGTAATACAAAATGAGATGAAACAATATTGTTTAAGAAAAAATTAGCAAAGGAGTAGAAAGTCATGAAAGAGATTAAACAATATGATCAGAAAGGGAGAAATAATAAATATTGGCACTGCAAAAATAAAAGAAATAAATAGTTTAAGAAATTGAGTAGTCAGCAGTCAAAGCAGAAGTATCCAGTGAACCCAAGTATACCCACTGGCTTTAGCAATATTTATGCCACTAATGATGATGGCAGAGTAATTTCAAGTGTAGGAGCATGGAAGCAGAAAACATAACAGAGGGTTAAGTATGGGTAAATTAAATAAAACTATGTTTAATTATCTACCAGTTATGTTTCATTTTGGAAACAGAAATAGAAACCCTTTAGAATATTTAAGACAGAGGAAATTTAATATTGGGAACGATTACACAAGTAAGTGGTGGAATTACTGAAAAACAGGTTATGATGAGGTAGCATAGATTAGTCATCTCAAAAGCTGCTTTTGCTGAAGGAATGAAGGTAAGAGATGGGGTTACTAAAGCCCAGAAACCAGGGTCTCCTGGAGGAAGTAGAAATCAATTCTTGTAAAAACTGGTGCCACAGAGGATAAGCAGCTGCTACTGAAAATGCTCTAATGGCAGAGAGAGGGAGAACTACCCTTTCTTCCCTTCTGATAGCCCCTTCTTCTGATAGCCCCTTTTTCTGATAGCCCTTTCCGCTGGCAGATTACAGTTGAAGCCAACTGATCTAGGAGTCTGAAAGAAATATTTCTCCTGGAGTCAGCCTTAATGTCATATAAAATGGGAAAAAAGAGGAAAATATTTGAGGACAAATAAAGGAACAACCAACAGGTTTTTATACTTGTCAACCTTTTAAAGACAAACCAAATTAGACGTCCCAGATGAGAGATTTTGTAGAACTTCAATGTATAATGAAAACTGAACTGCACTTAAAATATTTCAAAGACCGAGGCCTATGCTGTAGGTAAAATACCCATAATTTGAAGAACTTTTATCTTAGTACTTTTAATGTAGAAAGATTTAGCCTGACTTGAAATAATTGGGCTTGACATTATCTCTCATAATACAGAAAATCATCAAGAATTCTCTGCACAGAGTACACTCATAAAAAATTTAGAATTCATTTTATTTCTAATTAAATACTTCCTCTTTTGATTCAATTTTTTTTTTATTTTTTAAAGACTTGGGATAGTAATAAAATAAAATGTGTTCAGAAAATCACCATAGCCATAAGACAGAACAGCATGTAAAATATAATTTTATCATTTAAGTTACTATAGATACTTATCTATCAAAATGTTAAATACTAGCAAGCTAGCAAAATATGCAGGAGTATACAATTGTAGTGTGCATTTCTGAAGTTCTCACAGCATCCACTCTCCTCTTCCTGAATTCTAACAGAATCTTGATTTAGGTCAAACATTCAATACTCTCAATCCATGTGCTTCAGAGGACTCTAATCTCACAAATCCTGTTGGTATGACAGCCTGAATAGCTTAAGCTAATTAGCACATACTACCTCTTTGAAAATAGACAGAAGTGGGTAAAAGACATAAGTAGATAATTGGAGAGAGGGACAAAAAAGTCGGAGTACTGGAACACAAGAGCTCTTTCTTAACTTCTGTGAATTGTTATATGCTGTTGTGGAGCTCAGAACTGCCACAGTTATCTTGCTACTAGATTGCAGAAAGGGGTTGGCTAATATCAAGATTATTTCAAGAAAATAAAGCAAAAGTTATTGGCATGAGCCAAATCTAAAGCCTGACTTACAATTTTACTGCCAGTTATATGGGCAACTAAAATTCTTTATTATTTAGATCAGTTTAAGTTGTGTTTTCTTTCACTGGCTATCAAAAACAGCTTACTTCAATGTGTAAAATATGTGTGGGGATGGTACATATGTGTGTAAAGTGCATATATAAATATACATATGTGTTAGTTCCTAACCTTATTATATTTATACTTCATTTTTATGTACAATTTATATATATATTCATATATATGTAATTTTAAGCATTTCAAATATTAATAGATATTTTAAAATCTCCACATAACAATTTGTATGCTATATATCTATTCGTCACTTTATGTAATAATTATGTATGGCATATTAATTTTCTGGAAATAAATTTAACTAAGTAAAACTATTTGCACTCTTTCATTTCATATTTTAACAGCCAAAATCTGATGTTTTTTTACACTTGAATTGACTCACTTTGTCCCTTAGTCAGTCGTCTTAAACATATACAAATGACTCAACTTCTGCTTTCAGGACAATTAACTAAATAGAATTAATAAACCCTGCAATAGGGTATCATTTAATAACAAGATACGGTTTAAGAAAAGAACACTAGTGTTAATGCACATGATTTACAAAATTTTAAGTAGGTCTAATGGGTATCTCTATTCTTCAGTGAAGGAGAATCTAATTTAAAGTTCTTGGTTTGAAAAATGTAGTATACACATAAAATGGTATATTATTCAGCTTTAAAAAAGAAGGAAATCTGCTATTTGTGACAACATGGATGAATATGGAGGACAATTACACTAAGCAAAATAAGTCAGACACATAAGAGCAAATACTACATGATACTACTCATATGAAGAATCTAAAATAGTCAAACTCACAGAAGCAGAGAGAAAAATGGTGGTTGCCCAGGACTGGGGGAGGAGAAAACTGAGAGATATTAGTCAAAGGGTACAAAATTTTGATTATGAAAATGAGTAAGTTCTAGATATCTACTATATAGCACAGTTTTTATAGTTAACAATATTGTGTTATATATTTAAAATTTTTCATAGAAAGCAAATCTTATATTAGTTGTCCTTATCACAAAATAATGTTATTAATAGTAATAATAAACAAAAGGGTGGTAGGAAACTTTTGGAGGTGATGGATAGGTTTATGGCATAAGTCATGGGGATGGTTTCACAGGTTTATACTTATCTCTAATCTCATCAAGTTGTAGATATTAAATATGTAAAGATTTTTAGATATTAATCATACCACAATAAAGTGATTTTAAACATATAATTCTTGGCTTGATACACTGGCTTGGAAATGAAATGTGGGTTCACAGACGAGTATAAGCTCATTCATTCTACTATCTCTGATCATGTGACTTGAATGTGTTTTGTTACTGATCTTAATACTGGATTTATTTTGGTTTTGCATATTCAAGTTTAGAACTTTTCAAAGATATTTGTCTCATATATATTAATATGTGATTTATGTAAAAGAATATGTAAAACTTTTTAAAATATCCTGAGGGAGGGGAGAATTAATTTGATTTCATCACACCTACCGCAAATAGTTCTAGTTACTTTTTAAAATACTGTATTATATATTTGTTGAAGTATTTGGTAATAAAACAGTGCATGGTATTTAACTGCCTTTTTAGAGGGGATGGAAAAGGGAGAATTTTAGCTATTACTGGGAAAGGCTTATGAATAAAAATGTCAGTTTATTTTTAAAAACAAAGAAACATTTAAAGGTGAACATGTGCTTTAAAGAGGAACAGTTTTGCTGTGCATCTTAAATTCCTATAGTATTCTTGTTTGTAATATAGTAAAACTATGTATCAAATCGTCCATTCAACAATAGATCAAGATTATCTCTAACTTTTAACAAAATCTAAGTCATGAAATCTAAAAGCACCAATTTTCTACATTCCCATGTTATATGAAAAAAAATGTTTACTTATAACAAGAAATTAAATGTTAGGTAAGAGTTTAAATTAGTTATTTTATTTTTGGAGGAATCACTGGGATGCTAAACAGATCTGTTTTGAAAGAACTTAGTATTTATGCTTCCACAGGCATCCATTTTTAAAAGTTAATTTTCATAAAGTTGAGCTATCAATACAATGTGACCATCTGATACTTTTTTGACATTCATGAAGCAAATATTTCAAATGAGATATTATGTCTTGAGAAGCTAGGTAGCTAAAATAAAAAAGAATATGCAGTCTCTCTCTTCACAACTTGGCCTTTGATCTGACTCAAGACTCTTTATGCTTCTCTAAAACATAGGGAGGAGACTTGTTCTGGTAGAATTAAGGAAGGCAAGAAGCCATGTAATAGTAATAATTCCTTCTATATCTCATAATGTGGAGCTTTTAGATACCAACTATTTGATAAAGACATATGTGTAATACATTCTGTGGATTTTATCTCCATTTTTTTCTGCCAGTTAACATATTATTTTTCCTTTAAAAGCTCTAAAAGTTTCATGTCTGTGAACAAAAACAGAATATTTTACAGAGAAATTTCAAAGAGATTTTTTTTTTAGTAACGATGCACCCCTAGTGATGAAGTGTTTGTGCCAGGAATGATAAGGGTAGTTTCCCTATTGTTCACACAGCAGGCTGTCATCTTTTTCTTCTTAATAGGGAAAGGCCTTATCCTTGGCAATGCTGCATGAGTTTTTCAGTTACTTGGCAACAATAATAATTAAAAAAAAAGACACAAGCAATAAAGGACTCATCATCAACATCATGACAAATAGTTGTGCCTCAGCTGCTTTTAATAGCCATATGGAGACATTAAGTTTCTTGCTTTCAGGAATTAAATCTAATGCATATGATCAAGTTGAACACTGGTGTGTGAAACACTGGGAAACATTGTAGCTGTTATATGTGAAATAGTTTTTGAAAAAAAAGTGAATAAGTATAAGACAATCACCTAAATAAACAAACAAAGCACCCCTGGAATGCCTGGGACAGACACAGATTTTTCTGACTTAAATATCAGGATACATATTTTTGGTACATTCTATGATTACTGCCACCTGTGATACATACACATCAACTGTGTATATGATAATGTCTGTTGGTAAATAATTAATAATAATACTCGATTAAGAAATGTTTCCATTAATAATTGAGAAATTAAAACCAATTAAAGTTGGTTTACTAGAGTTTATAGATGGGGATGAGATAGAGAAATCAATAGGTAATGCTTAAAGGCTTTGCTGTGATAGTTCAATATGCTTTAAGAAAAAATCAGGTAATTATTATTAGAATAAAATAGAGTGGACAGTTTCTTAATGAATATAAACTTCAAAAAGAAAACATAATATGCAAAAATTGCAAAGCTGTCTACATACTATTTATAGATAATGCTCCTAAACTGAGTTGATCTAGGAAGGTTCATAGGGGTAAAGATATACTAAAAAAATAATAGTAAAACAGCTTTCCACTTTGTTTTTACTTTTTTTCTATCTTGTATAAAAATAAATAAAAAGTGAACAGTTAAAACCATCAGGATGTGGTGGTGGGGGGGAACCCAACATGGGATACAAACATTAACAAATTGAACTACCCATAATAAAAATCAATAGAATAACATATTGACAGAGGAGAAGAACTAACCTAAATAACTTTAGAAAACAGTAAAAACTGGATGTGAAAGAATAACAATAAAAAGAATGCACAAATGCTGTTACATAGTCAGTAAATGTGTTTCTCATAGGGATATTGATAAGACATTCTGAAACTAATTTACACATATACCAGAATTGAACAAATAATTAATTAAATTATAAATAATAAAACTAAGATTTCTACAGTTGCAGAAAAAATTATAAATAAAGAATGTGGGAAGGATAAAATGATTCATGAAGCATTGAACTGGAATCTGAGTGTCAGCATAAACTCATTATGCACACACAGTTATAAAAATAGATATGTATGTATACATGGGTTAATATACAAATATTTCCCAGAATTATCTACTGAGAGGGTCTAGCAACAATGACCTTCCAGTAGAAATTAACATACCTGGTGCCAAGATCTTGGTTTCTAAGCATTCTTCTTCTACTAAAAGAATGAGGATTCTTGGAGAAGTGGTTCTTCCAGGGCTGGGACAGGGGAAATCAAGCTGAGCTTGGAACTTCTTGTGGAACCAGAAAAAAAAAAGTTCTCAGAAGATATAGGGAGGAGGGCACTGTTGAAGGAATACAACATTAGGAAAAGGAGCTCCTAATGACCAAAGCTTTGAGCAACAAAATAAACAATGCTAGTATTGGATTATAATCAAAAGAATAAAAATTTCATGAGTCTATAACAATATATAAATACTTGATTAAATGTATACATGGAAGAGACATGATAACTCCTCTGTGTAGTGTAATTGTACTTAACAACTATATGAAGAAAAGAAATGGAAACCACTATTAGGCAAATACCAGAGTGGTGATTATTGCATGCATTCTTAATCTGCTAGTGGGTGCTAGAATCAGTGGGTTTGAGGAGAGGACATATGTATATAGTCTCAATTATCTAGCCCTATAATATTTGTTAACTACAGGAGAAATCATAATAACTTTACAGTGGAAACCCCTAGCAGAGTCCACCTTGACCAGGTAATCAAGAGCAATGGCACCAGTAATAAGATATATTGAAAACAGGAACCCTGTGATATGGTACACTAAGAAAGACATGGAACCATATCTATGGTTCTCTTTCCAAGGAAATATGAACTCAATCTGATAATGAGAAGACACCAGATAGGCCCAAATTGATGGACATTCGGCAAAAAAACTGAGGAACTATTGTAGATTGCAAGAGTCCAGAGAGAAATAACAACTAAATGCAGTGTGGGACACTGATTAAGATCCTTAAAAAGGATAATAGGCAGAAAAATGGTAAAGTTTGAATAGGATAGTTAATAAGGTTAATGTTATTAAGACAATGTTAATTTTCTCATTCTGCCAATTTTATGATAGTTATCTAAGATGTTAACATTGAAGGAGGCTGGGTGAGGGATATATTAAAACTACTATTTTTGCAACTTTTCTGTAAGTCTAAAAGTAGTTTGAAATAAAATTGCCATTATAAAAAAAAGTCAGGAGGACTTCTAATTCTGGTTGCTGTAAATAATTTTTTAAATAGGCAGAATGTATGAAGTGACTAGAAAACAGTTGGCACAAGATTATGATACCTAAAAGTAGGAGGGGAAATGAGGTAGGCTCTCCAAATCACCCTGTATTTATGCTTAGAGGCAATATCTAGATTGTGGTGCGGGGAGGAAAAGGCAAAATGGAGCATAATGGATTCACTGAATTGAGGACACAGTGATCAGAGTTTGGGAATAGTAAGGCTGCTGAAATTTGCAGGGCATGTTGTTAAAGAGAAGAAAGCTGGGTAGAATTAATGCTCCAGAATCTATAGAAGGGTCTCCTTGGGTCTTTCACAGGACATTAAGTTGCTTACATGAAGGGCAAGAGTCTATGAGGCTGGGCAAAGAGCCTGGGCTGGGAGACTTTTAAATATTGAATAGCCTGAGACAAGGCCCTCTTTGAACACCCAAAGAAATTCAGTGGAATCTCACAAGTCTAAGCTGTAAGAATAGAGCTAATGTAGCTCAAGAATAATGGCTACCATAGACCATCCTAATGAAGCTTAAAAATAGGCTTCAAAGGGAATAATATAATGGGTTAATGAATTAACTGCTTGCCTGAACTTTTTATTAAGGAAAATAACAAAATCTAGATGCTCACAATTAACATCCAGAATGTCTAAGATACAATAAAAAACTACTAGATATGTGAGGAAGCAGGAAAATATGATCCATATGGGGGAAAATATAACTTGTAATCAGGTGAAAAATCAGAGATCGTGAAAATAGCAGACCTAAAATTTATAGCTAAGATTAAACTTCTAGCAGACAATGTAGAATAGCTTCATGAACTGTAAGAACTCAAATAATTCTTAGACAAAATTCAGAAAACACTAGCACTAAAAGAAAAAATGATAAAACAAAATTCAATGATTTTTTAAATCAGCTGAACAAAGATACCATTAAGAAAATTAATAAGCAAGCCATACACTTATATAAGATATAGACAACACATATATCTGACAAATGACTTATAGCCTACTCAATAATAAAAATAAATTTAAAAAATGAGCCAGAAACTTGTATGGGAACTTCATAAAGGAAGATAAATACATGGCCAATAAACCCTTGAAAAATTATTCAAGCACATTAAGAACATTCAAATTAAAACCACAGTAAGACGAGACTATTTACCCACTAGAATGGCTAGAAATAAAAAAAGATTGATGCCATAAAATGTTAGTGATGATGTAAAACCACCAAAACACACATACATTGTTTGTTTGAGTGCAAAATGTTGTAGCCACTCTGAAAATTGTTCTAGCAGTCTCTCATACAATTAAACATACATGACCCTTGGATCCAGAAATTCCACTTCTAAAAATTTACCCAGTGCAAACATGTCTACAAAAAGACTTGTACACGAATATTCATAGCACATCTATTCATAATCGGTAGAAACTGGAAACAATCCCAAGGACCATCTCCTCATGGATGTGTAAACTTATACCATGAAATACTACTCAATAAAGAAATATTGCTCAAAAAGGAAAAAAAAAACCTCTTTTACATGCTCCAACATGAATAGAACTCAAAAACATGCTAAGTGAAAGAAGTCAGGCACAAAAATGAACACAATGTATGGTTCCACTTATATGAAATTTTAGAAGAGGCAAGTTCTGCTTCCAGTCAAAATTAGTAGCAATGACTTTATTTACCCTCTGCCAGAAATAACAATCACAAGAAAAATAATAGAAATGAAAAATATATGAAACAGTGATTTGCAAGACACTACATCACATAAAGAACAGTAATGATTCCTGAGATTTGGGAAATACGAGAAGCAAGCCCTATGATTGCCCCAGCTTATTGCCTTAAGAGAATTCCAAGGCCTTAGTGCAGGCAGAGGGAACCCAGGTAGAGCTTGCCATGTCCCTGAGTTGAAGAGATGTAGCTTTGAATTTGGCAGCCAAGGTAGCTTGAGTTCACAAGACAAAGTACCAGGGAGATGAGAGCCACATAAACTCCAGAGCTTGCATAAGATTGGCAATAGTTCCTGTTCCCAACAGTCAGAGTGGAAAACCACAGAGTTCATGGGCAATCAGATACAGTATTCAAAAGTGTTTTGCCTCAATAGTGAAGCAAGATTAACCATATACTAATTGCTGCTTTGATCCCAAATAACAAAGCTTAAAAACAAGAGCCAAAAAGATTATAGAAGCATTTTCCATCACCTAGCTTTCCTAGTAGTGGTTAAGGAACAGTGGAATTGTTTGGGTTCCAGGGCCCACTCTCCTGAGAGGAATGAAGTGTTGCTGAGTGGGCAGGATAATGGGCTTACAGTCTCACCTTCACCCAAACTTCTCTGCTTTCAAATCATGGATTGGACTTTGGGGAAGGCTTAAGTTGGAATAAGAAGTCCCATGTCTAAAATGTTTACAACCACTGTATAGCAGTTAAATATAGGTCATGTCATGGAACCCTGGCCTTCAGGGGCCTGTGCTCTCTGGACTTCATGGTCCTCTTCATGAACTATGGTCATTTCTTCCTCCCCAGGCACCCCTGATGTTCTTCACTAGCTGACAGTGCTCTTTCTGAATTCATTCCCTGGCACCTGATCATTCTGATAAAATACTTTTTTCTCAAAGTAAAGGGAAAAGCTTATTGAGATTTCTGAATTTTAAAGCATGCCCAGAGGAATTCTGTTACTAAAGGCATCACTGAAAAGATTCTTCTTTCTATGGATGAGAGATTAAGTTAATTTTCTGCTCAACCTACTTAGGAAATAGGGAAATTAAAATAACTGTGAGACAATATATTTTCACCCAGAAGTTTGACCAAAATTTAAAAGGCTGATAAAATGAAATGCTTGTGAGAGTATAAATTATTTACATGCATTACTATGTGGGAATATGAATCAGTATAGCTTTCTTAAAACAGAATTTCAGCAATATTCATAAAAATTTACAATCATCACATTCTGTTCAATTTAATCCAATTTGTACTTCAATATCTTTCCTATAAAACATACATATTTGCCCAAGAATTCATACTCAGTGATGTTGATATCAGTTCTATTAATCATAGTAACAAATGGGGAACAATTAATGTGTCCATCAGGAGGAGAATAGTTGCATTAATTATGGCACATACACTCTTCAGAATACTTGGGAGTAGTTAAATGAGTGAAGTGGATCTATAAGTCCTATCAGAGAAAGATCCTGCATTTATTTTTAGTAAGTGACAAGAGCAAGAGGCAGGACAATATGTACACTATTATCCATGTATATTAAAAACTCACAATGTATTTTTATAATACATCAATGTAAGGAGAAGTATAGAATACATTTTAAAACAATACACAACTCCTTAATTGTGGTTACTTCTGAGGAGAGGGGTGAATTTAGAAAGAGTGTAGTAAGGAAGAGGAATTGTGACTTATCAGTATTGTTAGAAGTTTGGGGCAACAAGACTATCTGTACTATTACCTAAAACCAATTTTTTTCTCAGGGCAAACAGAGATAAGAGGCAGTGGAAAAAATGTTGACATTTTCTTTTCTTATCAAGGATAGTGTGTCTGCCATGGAACCATTTTCCAACTCTTAGAAGGACTCCTGAGTTTTTAAGAATTCTTTCTATGTAGATGTTTGCTTATATAGTGGTTTCCATGAATGAGCTTTTCTCATCTCTTACTTATGGAAGAGGCTTTGGTTTTAACCAACAAGGTAAAGTCATTTTATTGGTGTTTGTGGTCAGTGGCCAATCTCAAATAATTCAGCCCATTAAAATTCTACTGCAAATATCGAGGTGTTTTCCAAAATCTCTTCTCTAATTTCAGGATTATATCTCAAGAACTAGTAGAGTCTGTGCCAAATCAGACTCTAAACAGCAGCAGATTTGAAAACACTTTGAGGATGTGGTGAAGGCACCCAGGGGAATGAAGAGGTGTCTAAACTTCACCATCCAAAGAGAACAATGCTATGGAAGGGGCTGCTGCTATCAGAAGTGTCCACAGTGAGAGATAAGATATGCAGGGACTGGGATGCTCTAAATTGGGGAGGTAGGGGTACAGGTTGTCTGCTCCACAAGGATCAGGGGGTGGACTCCAGAAGAAGATGCAAAGAAGAGCTGGCAGGTCAGGTTCCAGTCTGGACAGGAGGCTCATGGGGAAGACCCAGGGGAAGGGCACTGTTGTGCAGGAGAATGCTGGGCCCAGACACTTGGGCTAAGCCCAAGGAAGAGTCAGTGCTCAAGGAACCCTGGGGCAAGAGGCAGGAGGATCCGAGGTAAACGAAGCCCTCAGACAATCCCCAAGTTGTATTTGATTCTCCTTTTCACCTTCCTTCTTTAGGCCTGCTCTTAGTACTTTGGCCACAGGCTTTTTCTTTTGACCTTTTGAGAAACATCATTAAATAGTGAGAAGAGAAAGGAATTAATAAACATAAAGGCTGGGGGGAGTGGAACAGTGTGGGTTCAAGTGCAATTCAGACCAGGACTCTAGTCCCATTCCTGCCACTAGCTGTGTGAGCTCAGTAACTTACCAAACTCTATGAGTCTCAGATTCTTCATCAATTAAGTGGGTTGGATATATCCTGTCTTATAGAACTGTTGGAATAATGTAGGTAAGGCACCTGGCACAGTGACTGGTGTGCATTGAGACTTTAAAGAATGGGAACTATTGCTTTGATTTTTTGATTGCAGATAATACCAGCTCTCCTGCTGAGATTTTGGGGTTTTGTTTTGTTTTGTCATTTTTTTTTAAATCCAGGAGATGCCTGAGAATATGCAGTGCTATAGGACACTGAATACCAAGTTAGCCAAAAATTCTGCTTAGCAATAGAAAAAATGCCTTAGCAAATAATCCCCCTTAGGAGATATATTATTTAATTTGGATGTTGAGGAATTCTCATTTGGACATGACTCAAAACTCCTAAAATGTGTATCAAGAACCAACTCCTCCCCTCCCTCTCAGCTGCTTTTTAATCCAAATGACTCCTATTTTCACTCATTTAACCCCTACCAAAATCAGGCCCTCCCTTATAGTTTGCCAAATTTTACTCAAGATACCCTAGTTAAAATGCCCTTTTTATGGAGTTGCTCTGTTTCCCCCGGCTCAGGGCTAAGAATGCTAACACAGTGCCTTCTTGGCATCCCACCTTGAGGAAATATTACCCTTATTTATGAGAAATTCCCTGAAGATGATATGGATAAAACACCTAATCTGTGCACTGTGGTCATCTACACTGGGTCAAGGGCCCAGGGCACCTTCCATCCCTACCCAGGTGGAGATTTCTTTATGGTTTAATACATAATCCCAGAGTAACTTCTAAAAAAGTTCTCCTTTAGAGCCTTAGTTTCTCCACTCTGACACCCATTACCCAAGGGTCTGGCCCTTGCTCACCACCTTCACAACCACCTCTGACCCACCACCCACCTTAACTTAAAAATACCTCCTATTTAAAAACCTGAGGCTTCCCAAGTTCCCAAATTTTCTTGCCTTAGGATGTTTACACTTAACTGCTCTCACCTGGACCTCCCCCACTTACCCTCCCCATCTTTTTTATTTGTGTTTTTTTTATTTTTATTTTTTAGAGGATATCTCACCATCTTTCTAATGTGGTAGCTGCTGCTAAACTCTGTAATTCTATGGGCAGTGGGTCTGTCTTCTTTTTCTTTCCATCCCCCATACCACCATGGACCTTCCAAAGAGCAGATGCTCAATGTCGGAGGAATAAAAAAAAAAGTCAGTTGGCAATTTATTGTGATTTAATTTCTCATACATTCTTGAATAAATTAAACAAGTGAAGGTGTATAACTTTTATTTTATAGAACAGCAAAATACAAGGAATAAGGAAAACTAAGAATTGACCATCTTTTGCCTTTTTCTCTATTTTTTGATCTCAACTATTTTACTGCTAATTTTTTTTCACATTTCTAAGTTAATGCCTTTTCCTTACAGTGCCATGTTTTCTTGTTGCAGATCACTAAATAATATGGAAGGTTATTCATTTTGTTTTATTAAACAGCAAAACTCTTACTCTTAAACCTCATAAGCAACATTAAATATGTAACCAGTATCATTCATAAACTTAGATTCTGAAGCTAATTAAACTTTTTAAAGATAACATTTGAAAACTTTCAACAAGATAAACGTATGCTATCCATGTAGAACAGGAACACAAATATAATATGCGCTGTAATCTCTCTAGTACCACCTAAGCTCCCTAGCATAAAGTGAGGAAAGTGCTTTAGATTTCATTAGTGGTGGGAGAAGCTGCCGAGATTGATTCTGGAAAACATATTAGCCATGGCCGCAGGATGAGTCATAGCTGCAAATCTGGCCCGTGCTCTGTCTTCTTCATCTTGCAGAGCTTCTTCGTACCAGGATGAGAAGGCACTGGGGACCGTATTATGGATCTTAGCCAAGAACTTCAGGACTTGCATCTTGCTGGTCTCAGCATGGGCTCTTGGTCCCCACAGGAACTCAAAGCGGGGAGGATCACTACCCCACACCTGGCGGTATTCCAGGTATCTTTCCTGCACAAAATCTTGAGTGATGAGCTTCTTGGGCTCCCCATGTATGAAATGCTCCTTTCCAGCATATATACCCATCACATTAAGCACTTCCCAGATCTCCTCCTCAGTGGCGCAGTTACCCTTCATGAAAATCACACAAAGGATGGTCATCAAGAGACCCATCCTGGGCATGATCTCCTCCCCTCTCAGCATCCCATCATAGGTGTGCTGCAATTTGCTAATAAGGGCATAGCAGTGCCCCATAGAGTCGACTTCCTTTATATCTATGCCAAAGGCCAGCACCATTAACTCAGAGGCTCTCTTAAGGATCTCATGGAAGTGCTTCTTGTACTTTTTGGTGACATGGTTTATCATGTCTTCCTTCATTATGGGCTCCCTAATGTTATACTTGCACAGCATGAATTGCACCAACTGAACTGCCTTCTGGTCTAGAGGGTTTCTGCAGGAACGATCCATGCTGGGCAGTGCCTGAGCAGTACTTGGTCTTTCCTCATCTTGGCCCTTGGCACCTGCATCAGACTTTGTGTATGAAGCACCTGCAAAAGCAGTTGTAACCGATGGGACTCTTCGAGACCCCTGGGGTTTGCTAAGCGACCCAGTGGCAGAGGAGCTCTGGGGATTACCACCAAAAGGAGGAGAGGGGGAAGAGAGGGACTCTTCTTCCTCTGATACAGTGGCCTGAGCACCCACTGGATCCTTGGATCCTTCTCGGGCCTGGCGGCGTTTCTCCTGGGCACGGAGCTTACTCTTTTGACCCCGAGGCATGATGACACTGGTCAAGGACAGCAGGCAGGAGTTGGGCAACAGAGTAGGCAATGAGGGCACCTGAGGAGGGAGAATGAGATGGTGTGTGTCCCCTCAGCAGGGAGGTTCCACCTCGGCTTTGCCCAAGGCTGCCTCTGCAGAGTGTGAGGGCAGTGCTCTAGGAACCCCCAGGGCTCCTGTTCTAGTCAGCTTATCTCCTGAGAGCCCTACAGAGCATGTCAGAGTGTGCCTTATGCTGCAGCCTGCCAGACCTCCCTGGGGCAAGTTGGGGCTGGCATTTAGGAACATTCACATTTAGAAACATCATATTACCTGTCTGCAGGGCCGAGTCTCCTCCCCTCTGCAGCTCCGAAGCTAAACTCCTTGTGCCAATGTCCTTACCCGCTTGAGACCTTGAGGAGGAAGTAAGAGAGAGCCTTAGCTGGTCACCCCTACACAGGCTTTCCAGAACTGACAACAAGAGCAGGGTTTTGTTAGATCCCCTTTGTCCTGGATAATTAAGGTTTCCAGTCTTCACTCATGTGGCCACCCCCATTAGACACCAACCCCCACCTCTCGGAGTTTGACAGCCCTGCCAGGGGTCTCCCAAGGTAGACCACAAGGGTAGAGATTTGTGTGGGGTTGAGAGTACTCTCAATCCTTACTCAGAGTCCTCTCCTTGATTCTGAATAAAGCCTGGGATTTTTCTCTCTTTGATCTGGGTCCACCGGTCTCAGGGCAAAGTCTTCATTCCCGAACACCTCAAGACAGATCTGAGGGGTCGTTGGTCTTAACAGCCATGCCTCGGGACCCAGCGCGGGGTGGATCAGGACTCAGCGCGGGATGGATCGGGGCGGCATTCTGTGAGGTTTCTTCTTTGTTCTGTGTGGGCGGGGTCATGTCTCTGCAGTTCTAAGCGTCCACACCTTGACTTTCAGCATCTCCTCTCCTCAGACCTGAGACCTTGGGAGTGGAAGTCAGTCAATTGGCACCTCATGCTGACAGTTCTGCCCTGGGCTTCCAGGAATGAAAGCAGGGATGAGGCTCTGTGCGAACTCTTCTGTTCTGCAGGGGATTGTCGGGTTAGCCCTCACGTGGCGGTAGGGAGTAGGGTGTCCTGCTGTTGCCTGCTTTTTTAAAGGCTCCTTGTTAAATACCAACTCTCTGAAAGCTCTGAGTTTTTCCATATTGCAAACCTTGCAGAAAACGAGTAAGAGTCTCAGGCTAGAAACAAGATGGGGAAGTTGTAGTGCAAGGCAGGGTCCCAGGACAGGTGGTGGCTGTAAGGAAAAACACTGGTCCATAGCATTTGTTTTTCAGCTGAACTTAGACTTTTGGAAACTTTCTACTCTAAAAGATCTCTTTTCTAAGGGGAAGAGGCTGAACTGCTCAGTCGGTGCAGTGACTTTTATTTGTTGGCCCTCATTCACAGTAAGAAATATAGTTACATCTTTAACAAGTGTGTGTGTATTTATTTATGAAAGAATACCTACTCTTGTTTAGTGTGATTCATTCTTTCCATTCCTTTTATTTAATAATAATATTTTTTTAAAGGCCGCAGTCCTAACCCTCTAAAGAGGTTTCAGGTAGTTATTGCATAGCTTCTGGACTCATAGTGTTTCAAACAACCCCAAACTTTGGTGCTGGCCTGGCATTACCCCATGGTCCTGGCTCAGGAGTTCTGAGGAGCTGTCTTGGGTTTCTTCAGTGAAGCAGTAGAACTTCATTGTCCCAGGGCACACTGAAAAAAAAAAGGGCTGAACTTTAAAATCTTTCCTACAACTGATGCTGTCATTTGCCCCTCGCAGGCTACAGACCAATCTCAGCTTCAGAGCATGCCCACACACAGGTTTTAGTTCAATACAGACTTATTTTATCCCAGGGTTTTCTCATTTTTGTTGTTTTGCTGTTGCTGATATTGTTCTTCTTTTTTTAAATCAATTTTTATTTTATGTTAGTTTTAGGTGTATAGTACATTGGCTAGACATTTATATAGTTTATGAAGTGATCTCCATGATTACTCTGCTGATATTGTTCTTTCATTCTCCCTTTTATAGTTTCTCAGGGTTGATTTTAGGCACCAGCAGTCCAAATCTGGTAGCCATATTGGAAGCTACAGGTGACACAGTATATTCATCAGCTAAGGCTGCCATAACAAAATACCACAGACTGGGTGTCCTAACAACAGAATTTTTATTTATCATAGTTCTAGAGGTTAGTATTTCCAGATGGAGATGCTAACCAATCCACTTTCTATAAAGAGCTCTCTTCCTAGCTTTGCATATAGGCACATTCTTGCTGTCTTCACATGGACTCTTCTCTGTAAATGCCAGAGAAAAAGAGAGTGATCTCTAGTGCCTCTTCCTTTCCTTATAAAGATGTCAGCCATATTGGATCAGGGGCCTACCCTTATGACTTCATTTAACCTTAATTACCTTTCTAAAGACCCTATCTCTAAATATAGTCACACTGGTTATTAGCGCTTCAACATATGAAATGGGGGGGGGGGCAGGGTGGATACGGTTGAGTCCAGAGCAGGTAGTAAATCTGTAAAAATGTAAGGAGAATTGACATCTTTAAAATATTATTTTTCTTATAGTTCTAAAAAAGATTGTGTACATTTTTGTTAGGTTTCTTCTTAGATAATTTTGGATATTGCTGCTGTTGTTATTGGAATATTTTTATTAATTATCCTAAGTAGTTACTGCTTTTGTGCAGCTAAGTTTCTGATTTTGTTATAGTATTTGGAATCTCATTGATTTGAATATTTTGAGCACTGGTTCTTTTGAATTTTATAATTATCTTCATCTTTTCAATATTCTTTCTCTTATTTATTTTGATACCCTTAGTCCTCTAGTTATGTATTCCAGTCCACTTTAAACAGTAGATATGGTATGCATCTTTGTCCTGACTTTGATGGAAATGCTTGTAACATTTCATATTTATGTAAGTTTTCTGTAGATTTTAGGAAGCAGACATTCTCTTCAAATGTTATTTTGTTAAAAGTTTTTTTTTTATTTTTTACCATGAATTGGTATTGAATATTTTTACAAAGTATTTTCTGCACCCTTGTACATGATCAAGTACATTTTTATCCTCTATTAATGTAGAGAAATTCCAATTGACATCTTTTTCTAATGTAATATCTTTGCATTTTTTGAGCTCAATCTATTTGTTCACCACTATATTGGACATGCTACAAAATTATTTAGAATAGATGTTTCTATGTGAGTGTGCTTGGCCCAAATGATTTTTAACTCAAGGTATTCTTATCTGGTCTTTGTAAAAGTCAGCATACCTGTTAAAATGAGTTTAGTAATTTCTCATCTTTTTGTATGGCTTGGTGGAATTTGTATAAGATGGCAATTAATTTTCTCCTATTTGGTGAAACTGGATTCCAAATCAGGTTGGTCCTGCAATATTTTAAGGGGGGATGGAAA
This sequence comes from Macroglossus sobrinus, assembly GCA_004027375.1. Lineage (NCBI taxonomy): Eukaryota > Metazoa > Chordata > Mammalia > Chiroptera > Pteropodidae > Macroglossus > Macroglossus sobrinus. The sequence goes on along the minus strand of PVKZ01002820.1, from coordinate 5,374 downwards.
GCTAGAGTTTTTGTATTGTTTGGTTAAAGTTTTCTATTTCTGCCTGGAACAATTTGGTCAATTACATTTCTTCTGAAATTGGTTCATTTAACTTAGAATTTAAAATTTAAAAACATGTTGTGTTTTCTTTATTTTGGTTTAGAAGAACACATAACATTTGACATACTATCTTAAAAAAATTTTAAGTGTGTGTTGTCCTTCTTCAGGATATTTATCCAAAATAATTGAAATCAGGATCTTGTAGAAATATGTGCACCTCTGTGTTCATTGCAACATGTCCACAATAGCCAAGATGTAGAAGCAACCTAAATGCTTATTAGTGGGTGAATGTATAAAGAAAATGTAGTATAAAGACATCATATTTATAATAAACATTTTCACTATAGAAATTATCAAGGTATACAACAGTATAGAGAAAAGTATAGTAAATCCAATATACCTGGCACTCAGCATCAACAATCATCAATAGTTAAGAGATAAACGTTTGATAGGTTTTTGCTTCTTCATTGCAAAGCCATAAAGGTGACACTGTGTACTTCCATTAGGAAGAATATAATGTGTGTGTGGTGTGTGTGTGTGTGTGTGTGTGTGTGTGTGTGTGTGTGTGTCTCCCTTTGTGGTAAGGTTGGAAGTTATTGATGATCATTACCTTTATCCATTAATCTGTTAGAGGCTGCAGGATGGTAATTCTCTAATTCTATCATTCCTTGTGAGTTCATCACCTGAAATACTTCTGCAGGAAGAACCTTTCCTTCCTGGTTTACCATATGGCTACCTTGAGGTAATAGTAAAACATATTTATATATTCTCATATTAGATATTTTCTGCACCTATATTTTGGACAGTTTTATTTAACATCACTTATTTCCAGTTCTTTTTGTAAGTGATAATATAAAATTGCATATTCTATAATTTATGAACTGGCTTTGCTTAGTTGGCTTTAATGTTTATAATTCCTTATTTCTGCATTTAATCACATTATTTCTTATCTTCTACTAAACTTTAGGTTTACTATGCTATTCATTCTCTATTTTCTTGGATGTTTATAAATATTTCTTGTCTCCTAATAGATCTATTCAAGCCTATAATCATCCCTCTTAATACCACATGGGCTGTATCTCACAAGTAGTACTACAGAGCTTTATGTGTATGTTTAAATATATTACAACTCAAATCTATTTTTCTATGCCATGTGGTAAAAAAATAAATATAATTGGCCATATATAACAGTAAAGGATTGCATAGAAACACAAAAAAAATCTCTATATTTAACCCAGAAGAAATTTAATGCAATGTATTGGTTATTCAACTGATGAACAGTTACACAGGAAAGGAACAATAAACATAATACTTAGCAACATGAGGCTGTGACTCTCACCTTTGGGCTCCTGGAGCCTAAAAGTTGATGTTCATGGGATCTAGAACCATAATGGGCCAGTATAATGAGGGCTAGAACCAAGGAGAAGATGTAGCCATTGAAGGAGAAACCACTTGATGCAGAAAGAGAAAAACATGAGTTACTCCTCTCTTTCTTATCTAAAACCTTTTGTTAGTACCTCTTTTTGCCTAAAATAAGATGACAGCCAAATATTGGAAAGCTTGGGATTTACAGATTCAGCCCATGTATAATAAAGAATGGAGCAGGGAAAGGGTAAAGAATTGTTGAGGGCAAATAGGCTAGGACTAGCATAATACATGGACATTAACAGATTAAATGAGAAAAATCATATCTAAATTGATATAAGAAAATACTTTATAAAAATAAGCGTTCATTCATGATAAAGAAGATATGTTATCAGATCAGATAAAGGATATCCACCAAAACAGAACAAAACAGAACAAAAACAAAATTAAAAAATCCAACAGAAAAACAACATAAGTAATGTTGAAATGTTAAAAGCTTTTACATGAAAATAGAGTAGACAAGGATACCTGGTATCACCATTTCTAGTCAAAATTTTACTAAAAATTTTACATAGTACATTAATAAGAATCATAAGGAATCGAAGGGATAAGGATTAGAATATAAGAAACACAGTTTTTATAATTAGCAGATGATTAGACTGTGTTTGATAAAATCTAAATGAACTAAAGATAAGATGTTCAATCATCTAAGAAAGTTTATAACTATAAAAAATGCTAAAGTCAATCAGGTGAAACCAAAAGACACTATACAGTAATAGAAGCCATATGAAATAATAAAGATCACCGGTGAATATAAGTAAATATAAAAGTCAGCATAATTGTATTCTGGTATGTAATGACTCTTTTTGTTTCTTATATAATTTAAAAGACAAGTGCATAAAATAATAATTATAAATCTTTCTTAATGGGCATACAAATGTAAAGATGTAATTTTTAGAAAAAAAAATAAAAACCAATATCCCTTATGAACATAAATGCAGACATTCTTGAAGAAAATAATAGTAAATGGAAACAAACAATTTATAAAAAGGATTATACACAATGACTTTGTGGGGTGGATCCCAGGAATGCAAGGCTAGTTTACTATAAGAAAATCAGTCAATGTAATATGCCACATTATAAGAATGAAGGAAAAAAATGATCATCTCAGTTGATGCAGAAAAAGCATTTGACGATATTTAACATCCTTTCATGATAAAAACACACAGCAAACTAGAAATATAAAGTAAGTGCTGAGTATAAGAGAGCCCTCAGTACTATCTCTGCAACTTTTCTATAAATATAAACTATTTTAAATTTATAAGTTTATTTAAAAATAAAGAATTTTCAATAAACATAAGTACTACAACTTGTGGTGCATCTAACTAGTGTCCACCAATGTCCAATTCTCCCTTTCAGCCACCCTTGCCTGGGACCTTCCAGATCTGACAGTAGGAGCAGGGCTCCATGAAGACCCCTCTGTTCTGGCATAGGTGGTTCCTTCAGAACTCACTCAGAGCCCTGGTCTTTTGTTAGGGCCTGGGACCCCTCCCTCTGCTGGCCTGAAGCCAATACCTTGGTCCAACACTATTAGCAAACTAAGTACCACAGGGGGCATTCAGAAGGTGCTAAATCAAGTGATTCCTGACCCTGCCTATAAGGGCTGAAAGCAGGGGTGGTACTCTGTGGGATACTCTCCAATCTGGAGTGGGTGGTTCCCTCAAACCTCACTCAGGATTTTTATCTTACCTCCCGTCAGGACCTGGATTTCTCCTCCATCTGCTGACCTGAGGCCTCTGCAGTCATACCAAAGCCTTCACTACTCTAGAAGCCAGAGGCAGAAATAAAGAGAAGACACTTCATAAGACTCCTGCATAGGGCCTCCCAGGGCTGACAGCAGGGGTGGGGCTCTGAGCTAGTCACACTGTTTTAGAGGAGGAAAATCCTCAGTCTTCACCTAGGTTTCTAAATTTGACTCATCATTTTGTAATGATATGGCCCCAGCTTCATTACCGAAAGGGCACCATACATAAAAGAAGAAATAGCCTTCTCCATCAAGCATCAAGACAGTTCTCAGCCCTGGAATGCTGGCAAGGATGCATGGAACTCCAAAATAGTGAAAAGATGTAGTTCCCAGATGCCATTAATAACATCACTTGCTGGGTTATACAGAAGAGCCAGCTATCTCTGCCTGATATTGGGCAGGGCATATTTTAAGGTAGGAAGGGCTATCAGGCATGACTCTGGTCCTTTCATCGAATAGATCTGCCCACTCAGATTACTGTGCAACTTTAGGCTGGTGATAATGATTCATAGATTCTTCAAGCCTTTTCCTGGAAATTCTCCTGGACCCTCCAAGGTTCCACAGGTTCTCTTCTATTTTTTTCCCACTATTTGCTAAGCTCTGAATTCAGAACCCTGACTGCCAGCCTGCTCTGGGCTACCTGGACTTGGTATTGTTTGTGGTCTCTCCCATTTCTGGAAAATTATCTACCCCTCAGGCCTCCTAATGTTCCCCACTAATTGAAGATATCCTGTCTAGACTATTCCCTGAGACCTAAGTCATTCAGACCAAATCCTTGCTTCTTAAAGAAAATGGAAAAAAGTCTTATTGACATAGAATTTTAAATCACCAATCATATATACCCCAGTACTCAAGATATCTTGCAAAAACCCTGCTTTATGTGGATAAATAATCATTTAATGATTAATTTTTGAATAACATAATTAGAAAACATGTAAATACAAAATAAAAGAAAAGTGAGAATACACAGTTAAAATTGATCAAATAAGCCATATGATTTCATTCATAGATACAGAAAACAAACTGATGGTTGCCAGGTGGAAGGGGGGTTGGGAGGATGGATGACAAGGGGAAGGGATTAAGAAGTACAAACTGGTAGTCACAAAACAGTAATGGGGATGTAAAGTATAGCATAGGGAATATAGTCAATAATACTGTAATAACTAGGCTCGGTATAAGATGGGTACTAGAATTAGCAGGGTGATCCCTTCATAATTTATATAAAAGTCTAATCACTGTGTTGTACACTTGAAACTAATATAATATTATGTGTCAAGTGTAATTGAAAAAAATTTAAAATATTTTAAATTGATTAAATAAAATGCCTTGAAGCTTTAGAATATTCTCATATATTAATATATGAGAATATAAATTGGTATAGCATTATTGAAAGAAGAATATTAGCAATATTCAAAAAGAATTATGATTGTCATTCTACTACCATTTTAACCGAATATTCACTTCTGTCTTTACTACAAGAAAACATCCACATTTGTCTAATAATTTATGTTTCATGATGTTGATATCAGTTCTATTAGTTATAGCAAAAAATGGAAAACATCTTGTGTGCCATTGAAGAAAATGTTTAAACTAATTATGGTACATACAGACTTTAGAATACTTGGGAGTAGTTAAAAGTGAGATGGATCAATATATACTCTCACAGAAATATTTTGCATTTATTTCATTAAGTGACAAACACAAGAGGCAAAGTAGTATATACATAATTATCATATATGTTAAAAAAAAAACTTCATATTGTATTTTTCTCGTAAATCTATGAAAGAAAAAGCCCAGAATATATTTTAATATAATACATACAACATTTTTAATTTATGATTTCTTCTGAGAAGGGCTGAATTTTAAAGAATAAAGTAAAGAATGGAATTGCTGATTCATCTGTATTTTTAGAATTTTATTAACATCAAGAATATGTTCACTATTTCTTTTATAATTAGTATATTTAAGTAAGACTAACAACAGAAATAGCTGTGTGTTATTCAGGTAAGTAACTGCTAGTGGACATAAAAGAAGAAGGCTGAAATCTGAATGACTTAACACTACAAGAGTTTATTTCTCATGCACATTAAATCTGACATGGGTAGGCAGGGTGTCCGCTGTCAAGTGGCCCAGGATCCGGGCTACTCCCATCATGTGACTCCACAT
>PVKZ01002819.1:50400-184898 GCA_004027375.1 Macroglossus sobrinus | reverse complement strand
AGAAAGAAAGAAAGAAAGAAAGAAAGAAAGAAAGAAAGAAAGAAAGAAAGAAAGAAAGAAAGAAAGAAAGAAAGAAAGAAAGAAAGAAAGAAAGAAAGAAAACAACATAAATGTCCATCAACAGGGTACTGGAAAAATACATTACGGGTATATCCATTCAGAGGAACTTTGTGTAGTTAATAAGTAGAGTCATGTAGAAGAATATAAAATGACCTAGAAGATATTTTGATGCAATTTAAGTAAATAAAGCATATTTCAAAAGCGTATTTAAAGTATAATTCCATTTCTTAAATATTTATATGTATTTGTGCAAAGTGTTAATTTGAGCTATTTCTCAGTAGAGAGATTGCATATGAAGAAACTGAGATTCAACAGTTTAATTGATTTCTAAAAATTCATGTGGCAAGAAAGCATGAGACTAGATTTCAATCCTAAATATTAAAATGTCAGGCTTCCAGGCCTGGGCTCTTTTTACTACATTTTGCTGCTTATGAAAAATCTGCATTAAGTTGGCAACCCCAACATCAACTGATTTCAGAGCCAATTCAGTCCATTTGTTAAATGTTGGGGAGACTCTCTAGCAGTCTCCCTAACTTCTGGTAATTTGTTGCCATCTCTGGAGCAAGGCTTCCAAGCTCAATGCACTAGAATAAGTTCACCAGAGCAGAGGCAATGGGCAGCCAAGGTGGTCAGTGTATCTTTTCTGACAACTCTTTTAAAGGCTATGTAAATAATTGTTTATTGAGATAGGGTATTTTTTTTCTCCAAAAAAGATTAGATTAGGTGAGTTCCTGGGAATTCAACATTCTCTAATTCTCATTTCTACTTTTCTAGCCCAAACATAGGCTGATTTAATTTCCATTTCACACAAACTAAGGAGAGGAGGTAAGTAATATAGTTGGCACTTGATTTATGAATTTTGATTGAAGGCGTGATTGATAAATCTTCCTACCTTGTTTTTCTCATTTTCAATCTGTTCTCCCTTTGTGTTACAGGCAGATGCTATGATAATTTAATGGTTGGAAAAATGGTATCAGATTTGGTGATGGTGATAGAGGAAGAAAAAACTATTACAATTAATACAGCATATGAACTTTGTCAAAAGAGAATGAAGTCAACTTAATGAGAATAACACTTAAAGGTAAGAGAGAACATACCAACCCTTGAAAGACCTTAAGAGACTTAAAGTAATAAAAGAGTAAATCACAGAAAATGAGATCACTGAAGATAATGAGCCAAGGTAAAAGTATAACACAAAAGTGTGAGTTAGTCTTATCCACTCTAGTGTTGGGCATAACAGAAAGAAAATGAGTAATCTATCTATAGAGTAATGGATTTAAAGTTAGAAAACTTTGCTTCCATTCCTGGCTCTAACACTCAAAAATTGTGATATTGGTGAAGCGATCTCACCTTAGTATTGCTCAATTTGCTCATGTGTGAAAGATTGTTGTGTATATAAAAACAACAAAACAAACGAAAAAAGAATGTCCTTGAAACACTGTAAAATGCTATGCAACTTCTAGTCATTTTATTATAATCATTCTCTAACGTGACAAAGAGTTTATTAGTCTCAGTAACCAACAGAAGTTCCAATGGTATTGAGAAGATCTGTTCAACAAAACATTTTTGACTTTTGTGTGAAACAAAACAGTGATGCTATTTTTTTAAGCCAGGTTATGGGGCATGTAAATCAACTTCCACAAATAGATACTAATTAAAAATAAATTCAGACCGCAAAAGAGAATATCATCAAGTGACAGGATTTATTTATCTTCTATCAGTTGGAAGAATATTAAGGAGCAAGATGAGCAGTGAGGAGAGAAAGAGTTTGGGAACAAAATAAATTTGGGTCAGTGCCAGCTTCCTAACTAACTTTGATTCTGGGCAAATTATGTACTATCTCTGACCTTTCAGTTTCCTGACCTGTAAAGTGGGTAAAATAACAATAATAGTAATTTTGCAAGGTTAGATTAAATTAAAATAGGCAATATAAAGTGACTAGTGCAGGGCCTGGTCACGGTAAACACTCAATTACTGCACATTTTTAGTAGTTTATGTATTTGTTTACCTATGTTTTCCCTAGTCCATTTCTTTCTTGGATATCATCTATCTTGTAGGCTCCTTGTATTTACTAGACAACCCGTACATGGGACTCCTTTAAAATTTTTATTTAAACTCCATCTTTCCTCCATTGTAATAAAATTACTGATTATAATAAAATTATTCATTTATTATCCTGTGTTAAATTATTTTATTGATATTATAAAGGTATCTTATAAAATTTATTATGTAAGTACTTAAGATATGTAACATAACTGCTGGACCTGAAATTAATCATAACATTTAGAATCACTGAACCAAGAGGAAATCAAAAAGAAATGAGAATAGAAGTTAAAGGGAACTTTAATAAAAACTAACCACCATAAGATTTAATGATGTATATAGTATATTAATTTTTATTTTTTATATAAATAATTTTCAGGATAGAAATTTACTTCTCATGACTAATAAATGTAATAACTTGTAACCTACTGAGGAAATCAGAGAGCCTTTCTAATTTCCTTACTTCATTTCTTTAGAGTACTACCGAAACAAACTTTCAATAAAAATGATCACTTTTAATTTTTCTGGGTGGAAAAGAATTAAACCTAAACAATTGTGTCTGAAGGTTATTTGAAAATTAGCATGTTGTGTAAATATGTGTGTGTGTGTCATGTTATTCAATTTATCTTCCTTCAGTAATTCCAGTCATTTCTCCTTCTACCTAAAAGGATGGTAGCCCTTTTTGGCCTAGTGAAATTCTATTTATCCAGTTAAATGTAACTTCTTCTGGGAATTCACATATTACTCATTCTTCCTTGTCACCTTAACACCAAGTAGAAATAGTTTCTTGTTCTTCAGTATATCATTTTGATTCTACCATTAGGTACCTGAGCAATTAAGGTCTCTACCTTTTCCATGTTTCCAAGACACAGCACAATGTTGGGAATATAGTTGGCACTTGATGTATAAATTTCGATTTGAAGGTAGAGATGATTAAACTTCTCTTCCTTTTGTTTCTTATTGATCCTGTCTTAAAGTTTGTAATGTGTAACAATGTGGTTCTATTTTTTTTAAATTAAAGTATAATTGACATACAATGGTATATTAGTTTCAGGTGGACAACATAGTGATTGTACATTTGTACACCTTACAATATGATCACCACGATAAGTTAGTAATCATCTGTCACCATACAAAGTTATTACAATATTATTCACTGTATTCCTTGTGCCATACATTATATCCCAACAACTTAATTATTTTATAACTGGATATGTGTACCTCTTATTTCTTTCTCCTTTTATACCCATCCTTTCTCACATCCCTAAAAATGAGAACATTAATTTGAAAAGACATATGCACCCCTATGTTCATTGCAGCACTATTTACAATAGCCAAGTTATGGAAGTAAGCTAGGTGTCCACTGATAGGTGAATGGATAAAGAAGATGTTTGCAATTGTAAGAAATAATTATATATGTATATATAATTCAGCAATAAAAAAAGGAATGAAATTTTGTCATTTGTGACATGAGTGGACCTAGGAAGTATTATGTTAAGTGTAATAAGTCAGACAGAGAAAGACAAATACCATATAATTTTACTTATATGTGGAATCTAAGAAACAAAACAAACATACAAATGTGGTGCTATTTTAAGAGTTGAGAAAGTTGGTTAGAATTGGGGATGGTGTTGGAGGAAAGACAACCATTTCGTTTCCCCTTTCCATCTACTTGCATTATTATTTCTAATGATGTCACAGACATTTCTATTCTAATCTCAAGAGCAATATTCTGACAACATTATGTCAGAAAAGAATACATTTGAAACAATTTTTAAACAATACATAGAGCACTGTGCAACTTTCTCCACCAAAATCTTGAGGCATTTCTTTTACACTGTTTTTATCTTCCCATGAAAGATATGAGGCATCTTATGAGGAATCTTTAGGAAAATTTTATATTAATGGTCAGAGATTCCAATAAAGCCAGCCAAAATTTTGTGAAGTTCATAGTGTAATTAATTCCTGGAGTCCTTCATTTTCCAGTCCTATAATTTGTGCAATCACATTGAATGTTCAAAGTATACACTGCTTTTTAAAGTCTTTCAAATACTCCGGGCACAGGCGCAACTGACGAGTCACAAGTAGAACTGATTATCCCCACCACAAAGATCTTTGAAGGAAACTAAAAGCAAACACCATATCTTTTTTGAATCCAATTTGTTTAAATTTCTACACACACAACTCCCTTTAACTAGCCATCACAGCAAAAGCCACGGCGCACATGTGCACGTGCGCACACACACATATACACACACACACTCACATCCCAGCAGCAGCAGTAGCAGCAACAGCAGCAGCATGGAACTAACCACACAACTCAACAGATGATGCAGACAAACTTGAGTATAAACCAAGATTTTTCTACCTCTTTTCATAACAGGTTAGTGCTGGCCCTCAGTGTTGGTGTACAGTTTTTATGGCATGGGAAAATAGGGATGTTTCTGCCCTATAAAAATAAATGTGTGAAGGCTTTAGTTTGAGCTTACACAATGTCAGAACGTTTTAAAGGCACTGGCACAATACAAAGAAAATAAAAAAAGAAAGAACCCCACAAACAAATATATCACCAAAACACATGGCAAGGTACTAAGAAAAACAGTAGTAGAAAAACAACTGGTTTCCCAAATGATTTATGCAATAATTTTCAACATCTTTCTGAAAAATAAAGAGTAAGAGGAACATGGCACTGGATCTTTGGTGAACATATCTTGTCACCAACCACCATTCATTATGTCACTTTCTCCCTGCAAAAGGAGAAAGCACAGACCCTTCATTGTTCTTAATCTTTTAAACCTTAGAAAGAGCTAAGGAAAAGAGCACAGCAACACATGCACTATCTTTAATAAAGAAATGGATACATTGAATAAAACCAAAACTATAAAAATAATTATCCTTCATTTTATAGATAATAATAGATACTTCTTTTCAAACCTTAGCTTGGTACGTATAGTTTTTCACATACGACACCTACTTTAGAAAGGGTTGAGACAGAAAGATAAGAAGGAACAAAGTCCTGAATTTGAATAAAGCACTACCTTGGCTGTTATATCACAAATTCAAGGTGGGCAGTGGGGTTAGAAACTGGGAACATTTCTTAATTGGACTTAAGCATTTTTAATTCCTCAAAAAAGAAAACTTACCACATTTTGTGCAAATTTCTCAAAAGACGTTCTGCGATCTATTGAGTGTCCCGACTTAAATGTGTTGGGTGGGGGAGGGGGCAAAGGGAAACAGAAAATAAAAAAAAAAAAAAGAAAGCAAGGAAAACAGAGCAGAAAAAGAGACGATGAAATGATGCAAGGGCAAACCCTGTCCTAAACCCCAGACACTAGCAAGGCAGGAGAGCCTCTAAGAAGGCCTTTTGTTATATCAAGAGCTCTCTTTTTATTGGTGATTTTATTTTTGACACCAAAACTCTTCTTGTGAAGACAAAATGTGATTTTAAGCAAAATTAAACTACACTGAAATGAAGTAGATATGTGAAGGTTTTATGCTGACATTTATAAAGTCTAAATGTTTGAAAACTTAGGGGCATCGCTTTAGAATTTCCTCATAATTTTCTATCTGTTTTAGATTCCTGTTGATAATAGCATTAACTTTATAAAGCACTGTTATCCAATAGAACTTTCTGAAAGACTAGAAATTTCATTTTATGCTCTCCAATATTTTAGAAGTCTTTAGCTATGACCATGGAATACTTAAAATTCGGCTAGAATTTTATGTAGTCTTAATTGATTTGATTTAAATTTAAATAACCCCTTATGGCTAGTGGCTGCAGTATTGGACAGGTGACTACAGAGTATCTATTCCAGTTGTAAAGGCAATGGATGTAAAAAATCCCATAAATCTAAAATAAGGATCATGAATTATACAAAATTACAATTTCATATCAAAATTTCAAGAAGCTATGAACTTTTTTTAACATTAAGAAGTAATGAGTGATGTTAATGTTTATATTCAGATTTTCTATATCCTATTCTACTGATGACAGTGAGACTTTGATTACAAACATTAATTAAATAATGTGGTCCACTGCAACAGCCAAAATATGCTTGGCTACGATCTTAGGTGTTTAAAATTTATTGTGGGGATAACAAGTGTTTCTAGATAATTACCAAATAAAAAATATTCAGAAGCAAACATTACCATGTTTTGACAACTTTCATTTAAAAAATGTGTAATTTTAGTTTTGAAGTATGTAGTTGAAAACATACATTCTAGTTTACTGGGCAAAGAACACTCTCTTTAAGTTTTTTACCTAATGACATTGTTCTTTTCCTTTTTTTATTGTAAATTTTGATTTTCTTGAACTAAGCATACAGAACACTAACATGAAGCATGAAAACGGCTTCTAAAAAGCTTTGTCAAGCATGAACATCTACAGAAACATAAAAAAATGAATAAGCTTCAGCAAACAGAAACAAAAACAAATTAAATAGCTCTTAAAAATGCAAAGGTTTAGCGGAGGGTTATGGAGTGTATTCACTTACTATTTATTTGTCCAATACCCTGGGCCCATGGGAAGGAACTATGTCAAATAATTATAACTGAGAAGAGATCAAAAAAGGTCACAAAAAACCATTACCTTTTTCTTTGCCTGTAGAAGCTCCTGATAGGCACTGGATCTTATAAAACGTGGGTATGAATCACTTTTCATCAATTTGTAAATGTGCTCCTAAAAATAAATAATGGTCAGGTGCTTCTTTATTATTTCTCATGATGTGAATACCTTTTATATACAGAACATTTAGATCCTCAAATTTATTATTTTATTCACAAATCAATGTTAAACTAATTTAGTAGCTATAAGAAAAGTAAATCATGTTCACTCCTTTAAAAAATAAAATTTGGTTAATAGAATGTCATCAAGTGATTTCAAATCAAGTAGTTGATTTATATGGATTACTTAAAAATATAAATAAATCTGTTATCTTTTAAAGTTACTCTGGGTCAAAAGCGAATGATGTGAGATTAAGACTGAGTAATCATCCTAGATACCTTTGGCATCACATATACTCAGAAGGTTCAGACTGCGCATATGAACCATCTCTTTTTGGTGCTAATTATATGGAAAATTGTCATCTACATCCACTTTAAGCCAGAGCATGAGTCAAAATAAATTGTGTGATATTTAGTGGCTATATTTCCCAATTTCTGTGCTTTTATTTTTATCATTCAATGGCAAATTAGGTAAATATTAAAAATGTAATCTTAATGGTAGACAAAGAAGTCGAAGAAAAAATGTATTTAGCCAAATCAATGTTGTTAGCCCAATTTAGGAAGATCCTGCTTTGGCGATTGCAGCTCAAGGGATGGTAAATGCCCTTTGGTTTTTCTAGTCTAGTGAAATAGCAGTTAGAAGTAGAGTTTTGAACTATTTGAGAGTATCTGAATGTTCCAATCTCTTCTTATTTGGAGAAAATACATATTTTTAGAAATGACTCAGTTTCCCTAGTTTCAATGTCATCAGTGATAATTTGGAGATACTGAATCTACTTCAAAACATTCAGGATTGAGCCTCAACATCTATCTTAAGTTTCCATCCCACAGAGTGTGGTGCAGTTGGAGCTGTATCAGAGTTTGTCGTTGGAAAAGTGGAGCATGTCTTATTTTGCCGTCAAGCTTTTTGAATTCAGATACTATCTTGCTCAAGATCTATCAGTTACAAAGTGCAAATTTAGACCATTTTATTTATCTCTGTGAGCCTTAACTTTCTAATGTATACAATAAGGTTGCTGTGAGGATTAAAGGGATGATAAATGGTTACCAAAAGATGGGGCTGTGCATAGTAAGTGCTCAAGTATAATTGTGTTTATGCCAGGCACACTTGTAAGTGCTTGCCTATATTTATTAATTTAATCCTAACAGAACCTCGACAACATTGGTAGCCATTCTCATATTCATTTTAAATATGAAGAAACTGTGACACAGAGGAGTAAAGTATTGCAAGAGGTCACAGAGCAGAGCTCAGACTAGAACCCAGACCGTTTGGTTTCAGAATCTGCTTTCTTAACCATTACATTGCATCTCTTCTTAAACAATGGCAAGGAATTTCTATTATATTTTTGGAGACAGGGTTAAAACACACACACACACACACACACACACACACACACACACACACACACACACACTGGAGCTTAACATCTGAGCTTAATTGAAAGAGAAGCCTAGTGTCAGGTAGTAATGTTTTCTATAGAAAACTATGCCTTTTCATGTTATAGAAGACCCACTTGTTAAGCAAAATATCTTTAAATGGCAGAGATGACACAAAATGTTCTTTTAAGATATCAGAAAGGTCATTCAAAACATTTTACACACTGTTGGCTCTAGAAAAATGTTTGAGAATTTATTTTGAACTGGAAGAAAGATAAATAAGCGGAGAAGTAAGCAGTGTGGACAGAATTTTTTCCCTGCTCTCTCTCATATGTCTCCACAGAATGCAATTGTTTCTACATAGAAGAAAACGCTAGTGCCAAGGAGAATGTGCAGTCAGTAGCTATTTCAACCTGTGTTAGTTTTCTACACTGTGGCTTGTTTTCTTAAACCAAAGCCAAGGAGAAATGCATTTTCTATTGAGAATAAAAATAAAGAAGGACATTTGTGTATCTCATTCTTCATCTTCTATATTTTATTTTAGTAACATTTATTTAAAATGCAAGATACTTTCTAGAGTTAATATTCTTTTCTAAAACTGGTTTAAGAAATTATGAAGTATCATGTTCTGATTTAAAAGCCAATTTTCAACACATCATTGGGAAATAATATTCTCTCACTTTTTTTTTAGAGAAAGTGGATATTAAAATTGTTCTTAAGGAGGCAATTATGTCTAGTTTGAGAAAACACTAAATTTTTTTCTTAGAAAGTTAATATCTTAATATGAGTTTTCTTTTTTGCAGACTAAAAAGAAAAAAACTTGAAAAATGGATAAGTGCCTGAATTTAATTCTATCATCAAAGGCAAAACTGGTTTGAATTTGCCATAACTTTAAACTAATTTAGTTTAGTTCTGACTATTCATAATATTGAATAATTTAGGAATATCAGAATCTTAGAACCTTTACGTTAGAAGACATCTTAAAGATTTCAAGTATGTATTACTGTGGTGGGGTCATTATTAGAAAAATGCTTGCTCACATATTGGGTGAGAAACAGAGTAGAAAATGAAGTAAATGTTTTTAAATATTTCATATATTCCCCTTTAACAAATTTTCATGTAAAAATATACAAATTTACAAAACAACCTCAGGCTTTAAAAACAGGTCACTCCAAAGTAGTGTCTCTGTTCTCTTCTAGGTCAATTAGAGTTATTTTAAATACAGTTATCTAAACTGGAATATTAGACATAGCTGCCAATTTAAATTTTAAAAAAGTATCTCAACTACCAACTGTTCAAGATCACATATTAACATAACTTGAAGCCCCACACCTGTACCAACCTGAGCATCTTCGAATGTGTATCGTCCAGGCTCCTTCACGTTCTGTGTGGTTTTGTCATAGCTCTTAGAATCCAAGTTAATAGCACTGGGGGCTCCTGGAGCCAGAAATTCTTGCCATATTTCCTGGACACGGGAGGGGACTTCTCTAATAGGCCTTTTCTTCAGGTCCTCTACTGCTAGCCAGAACCTGTGCAGAATGTGACACCAAGTATTTACTCCAATGTCTCATAATCTGAAAATTCCTATATTATTGAGTGATCCTACAATTCACAATGATGCATAATAATGAACTCACTTTCTCCGAGGGCTTCCTATATCAGGCCTTTACTGATTTTTTTATTAGTTGTATTCAAAGGTATAAAAAATTTTGGAAGGAAATATTAGAAACAATCTCTTTTAAGTATTTGCTTCTAAAAGCAGATCTGCCAGAGCTCTAATGCTATGCAACCTTAATTTTATTGAAGCAAAGTAGCATTGCTATGGAACCATTTATTAGCAAGAAAGAGGAGTTTGGAGGATTTTAAGGGTAAATGGCTTACAGGATATGATTGGGGGATAAAAAAATGCATTACACTGTATTCTTTGGCTCTTTTGTCCATTTGAGCAATGAGGCTTAATATGGGGAGGATTTTCTGCTCTACCTGGCAAGGGAATTACAGGAAAGCTTTACTGGAAGTAAAAGAGGGCTGGGAACAGATCAGAAAAGGATCTAGCTTGAGAAATCAGGGCAAATAACTAACTTTAGGCTATATAATTTAGGGAGTTATGGAATGACAGAAGCAGCAAGCTTTCGCATGCAATGAAGGGCTTAAATTTGTAGAGTTTTCATAGCACTTCAGAGGTTCTGGGAAAAAAACATGAATACATATTGACTTACTTCTAAATGTATAAATATGTTACACACACACACACACACACACACACACATATATATATATATATATATATATATATATATATGTATAATTTTAGTAAAATATATATCCTGAAGGGAAAGAACATTAGAATATATTTTGGTTGATAGAGCAAATAGAAAAGTCTAATTATAAGGGGTAACATTGTATTAATGGGTTTTATTTCTTTAAATTTTGCTGTATGTGGTATCTTGTCTATTACATCTAGAAATAGTTACAGAGGGAAATATGTATACCAGAATTTGTTAATATAAAATACACTTGAAAGAGGAACTACTAGCTCTATGTTATCCTCAACAGAGACTGCCATTGCTCTGATGGCAGGTGTGATTATACAATGGAGAAGATGGTCACGGAGACAGAGGCCTCTATAGGCTATTGTCTCAAGAGGGGTACAGGTAATAAGCAGCATCTTTGTAACTGTTAATTTTTAACTTGGGTATAAATGAAAGGTCAGAAATAAACAGTAGAACTCCAATTAGAATATCAAATACTGCTCACTCTAGTAATTTTCCAGTCTCTAGATATTATTTTCCTATAGATAAACATAACAGTAGGTAATCCAATTTAGACAATGTCTTATGCTTTCAGAATGAAAGGCTCAGGACCATTTCTTCCTAAATTACAGATTTCGATGCTGTAATCTAAGAGGAATACCATGTGCAATCTGAGAGACTCTAAGTGTTATATAACTAATGCTCATTCAAGTTTATTCCAGCACACTTTGAACACATCAATCAAAAGAAAGTATTTGTTTGTAAAGGACTTATAGAGAAAAAGGTGGCCATAGTACAAGGAGGCACAGGAGAGGTTCTCAAGAAATCACACAAACTTGATAGTCTGGGAATGCAGAACAGGGAGGATCCCTTTCGGTTGGACAGGCCCTGGGCTGGAAAAGGGAGCTCTAGGAAGCTGTTAGAGATACAGTGACATCTTAAATGGACTTGGACATATGAATAAGATCCCAAAGAGATGAGAACGTAATAATAACAACACCTACACAAATGTGTAGGTGCAGGCTCTATTCTAAGTGACTTAGCTATATTAATTCATGGAATCTCTACAACTCTCTGGAGTACATGCTATTATTTTCCTCCATTTCAGAGAAGAGGAAACTAAGGATATGGGGATAAGGCTACTTATTTAAGGTTGCCCTCTGTGAGTTACATAGCTGGGGTCTGTCCCTGGATAATTTGCAGCAGATGACATGCTCATAACCACTCCCTCTTATGCACCCTAGAAACATTATTGTCTTTTTCATCCTCAGCATTTTGTTATAATCTTTGTAATATATTAGTTGAATGGAAACTCTTCAAACCTCAATTTCTTCATCAGTAACATGGGATGATAATGCCTATCTCACTGGGTTTTCATTAGATTTCATGAGATAAACTATGTAAAGGACACTTTTGAAGTCCCTGACATATTTTCAGGCACCCAAAAATAAAACTCATACACCTATGATTACTTAGTAATTGATTCTACTTTATGTGCTTCACCTGAAAAAGAAAAGAGCAAAATGGAGACCAACAGAGAACACAGGTTACATCAGAGGAATAAGTATTTAGCAATAAGCAATATTTTGTGACTGTCTCCATGTCCTAATACTTGAGGAAAATGCTCATATGGGTGCCACACTTCAGTAAACAGCAGGTGCTTAGAGGCATGTGGCTCAGATAAGATGCATTGAGATTTATTTAAGCATAATTAGCTCTGTCAGCTAATTGGACTATTTTGTCTCTCTCGGTCTGTGATGTCAGCCAAATACAAGCAGTGGGGCTCATATTTGGGGAGCAGTGGGCAGTAGCTTAGTATTGGTTTATGGAAAGCCTAGGATGCAATTACTAGCAATTTGACTTGGACAATATGCTTAACTCTCCCCAAACATATTTTACATATCTGTAAAATGGGGTAAGAATATTTACATTTCATTTCTGTTGTGATGATTAGATGTGTGATAATATAGCATGGCATACTTGTAAAAGTAGTAGGTATAAAGTTTATTATGGTATATAGTAATTGTTCAAAAATTTTATCTATTTCTATCTATCTATCTATCTGTCTATGTATGTATGTATGTGTGTATGTATGTATGTATGTATGTATGTATGTATGTATGTATGTATCTATCTATCTATCTATCTATCTATCATCTATCTAGAAGGGAAACAGAATAATCATATGGTGGATATATGTATATATACAGAAACTAGTATGGGATAGAATTATTGAGATAAGAAATGGATAAAGCTTCAACTAAGGAATCAGCAATGATTCGATTAATTCATGAACCAAAGTTTGCACGTGCTATTCCTGCTGCCCCAAAGCTTCTTCCCTTTTCCTTTCCTGTCTGGTTATCTTCTTGCCATCCAAATCACAGCCCAGGAGTGGTTTTCTCCACGATGCTGTTGCTGATCCTCAGCTCTAGGTTAGCTCACCCTCTGTACTTCTCTGACCTAAACACCCATCATTTTGTGCTGTAATCTGTTTTCTTCTCTGTATTCACCACTAGGCTGTATTTTTAATGAGATTAGGAACCATTTTTATTTGGTTAGATAATGCTAGCGAGGTTCATTACTTGTTTGTTTCTTCATCACGATACTCACAATGTCAGCATATTTTTCAAAAATTTATAGATTAGAGAAAACTCTGCTTCCCCATCCATCAAAATACCAAAAATATCCTTTATCTATACTTTATTTTAATATATTTATAAATTCTTATAACAGTTTATTTTAGACTGTTTTTAAAAATATTTTTACTGTATAAATTTGATTTATTTGTACTCGATAATTGATGAGGTGACCTTAATATGTAAAATGTTTTTTAGCAGACCCAGTAAAAATTCTTAGCACCTATTAATCTCATAAACTTGAGAAGGTTTCTCATAGGCCTGAAAGAGAATGGAAAGCTGCATCCCAACCATCCATGACAGACGCACATATATGATTAAATTCTTCCAGGTTTTATCTGTGGTCATCATGCTTACTCCATGGGAAATCTGTCAAAGTTCTATGTATTTCAGAATGTTTCATTGTTGGTATCTGTTAAATCCCCTGAAACAACTGTGACAATGCCTGGCATTGCTTAGTTCCAATAAAAAAAAATTACTGAGATCTTTTAGTAAATGAATTTCATAGGACTGTATACAGTCACAGGTAGCAAATTAGAGTATCATGTTTCAATAGAATAATGAATAAAAGAATTCATGGAAAAAACAATTTTATGTAGTGGAAAGTTATCACTCACTTCAATGATCTTAAACATAGCCATTAAAATATATTCTACTGTTTCACATTTAAAAATTTAATTTCCAGGTGCTAGCAAATTAAAAAAATTTCAAAAATATGTAAGGATGACATTTATAACAGATGGGAAGGATGCACATCCTTCTTTCACTAGAAGCTTAATGTGCTGCTGCTCTCAACCGTCCTGAGACTATATTCTACTTGCATAGTAAATGAGCTGTCTCCATAGTTCTGTCTCGAGTTATTTAATACAGGCACTCAATCTATTTTTCTAGAACTTACTTGAGAAGTGATATGCTAAGAAGATCAATATCGATTTAAAAAAAGATACTTTAATTTAACTGTCTAAATATTATTGACCATTTTCTACCTTATCAAACATTAGCCTAAGTATTAAACTTCTTTGTGGAGTCTATTTCAAATGAATCAGATTTATACAGTAAAAAGATTTTTAAAAGACAGTCTAAAAATAAACTGTTATAAGAATTGATAATGTTGGACAGAGTTTGCCTTGGTTACCTTTTTCTTTCCTCCATCAAGTGGCAGAAATTCAATGTGTTCTTATCCTTTTCCTGATGTTGGTGGGACAGTAATTGGTCTGTTAAATTCTAAATAACCAGAATTATCAGAGATAGGTATCTCTGGTTTAAGATCTAAAGAACATGTCTTACCTTAAGTTTTCTGAGCTGAATTCTGACTCTAGAAATTTAAGAAACTGTTCTCTCCCAACTGGGTCTTTCAACGCTTCATCCATGCCAAAACCCCATCGTTTTACCCTCTGCTGGCTTGGTTCTTTGCTACAGGAGATAAACAAAACCAAATACATTCTTTTCATTACAAGCCCAGTTTTCTGCCATTACTTTTGCCCTCATAATCATAGATAAAGTTCCTATCTTTAACTTTCAGGGAAAAGGAAATCTCTGAATGATGACTCTGCATGAAATTATAGCGAGGTGTAGGTTAGGCATCAATAATAATGTCTAACATTTTATTGAACATTAGGTGCTAAGTGCTCTGAATGGATTCTTTCAATTTTTTCAGGAACTTTATAAGATAGGTACCATTATAGTTCTCATTTAATGTATGAAAAAAATCAAGGTACATTGGAGGGTTATAACTTGCCAATGTCAGACAGGTAATAGGAGGTAATATTGCAGACATTCTGACCACAGAGCCCAATTTCTTAGCCACTATGCAATGCAATCTCATGGTGGTACATCATCCTGGGAGAAAATGCATTGGGAACCCAAAGGCCTAAATCCTAGTTTATGACTCTGCTGTCAATTAAATGTAACCTTGCCCTGGTAGAGTAACACCATTTTGGGCTTCCAGCTTTCTCATCTAACAGATCTAGAACTTACAGATGAAGAGTTCTGCATTTGTCAAGCATGTAAGAACCATTGGATGGACACAAGAGAAGGAGAAGATTCATAGACCAATCTAGAGAAGTGCTACAGACTTCTAAAGACTCTCTCTGCAAAGTGATATGCAATGATCTTTTTGTAACTCCATCAATATTGATGCTATAATTTTTCTTTAGCTCATGAAAAAAACCAGAAGCCCTAAATTGTGCCTCTTTTTTTTTTTTAAGTCAGTCTCTTGTCAGTTGCTCTTAGAGTGTTTCTGGATGGTCATTTTATTTTAAAATTGAATGTATACTGTCATACTAGTATTAGGCTTAAGAAAGTATTAGGCTTAAAAAAGCATTCATTTTATTTGAATAGATGGGCCTTTGTGACTATATGAATTTTCAAGGAAGCTAAAAACAATGAGCTAAATTTAAAGAACTCTGATTAGTGTATCTTGAAATAGTTAAACCCCTAATTTTGTGCCAATCCTTCTGGAAATGCAAATATTAATAGAAATCCAAACATCTAAGGCTTCAAAAATCATGATCTTGAATAAGAACTTTAGATCACAAAGTAAAATTACCTTTATAACAAATCAGCTGAAGGAGTCTTCCTATTTTGCCTAAACCCTGAAATAAGTGAAATATTTAAAGGGAAGAGAATATGCCACTTACCTTGCTTCAAGTTCCCAGAAAGTGGTATCGTCAGATAGCCATGGGTTAGAAGGGTCGGGTGGCACAAGAAATGGGTCATATTCTAAATACTGTTCCGTGTAACTTAGGAGACTAGAGAGAAAAAAAATTTTCATCTTCCTTAGTTTTATGGCTAATGTTTTATACAGCTCAAAGTAAGGGGCACAATATAAAAATGTCTAGCCAAGGAATTCTTGCTTGCTTATAGAATAAAATCCAATGGTGGTTTTCACATTTCAATAACTTAAATGCATTGACTTATTGTGCTTCTTGGAAGACAAATGTGGCTAAGGATTCTGTTTGTCTACATGTCTGAGCCATATAAATCAATATCAATCCATTAAAATGAAGCAAAATGGAAGTGGTCGGAGGGTGAAGGGTGGCCCTATGGCCCAGTTCCAGTCCTTGGACAACAGTCTGCCCACAGACGAACTGAATTTAGCCAACTTGGAAAAGAGGTTAAAAAGGAATTTTTGTCGAAAGTATTTATAAGAATTAGTTAAAAGGAGTGTCATTGACTAAAAATATTTTTTAAATATATATTTAAAATTTTTTTAAAAGGGAGCAAGGACAGGAAGGAAGTTGAGGAGGTAGGATGTGACAATGCTCCAAAATGAAGAACATGAATGCCATTAAAAATAGATTTAACTAAAGAAATGGAAAATACCTAAGATCTAAATTTAATTCAAATTCTGAAGTCATGTAATAACTCAGTAACGTGAATGTTAATATGAATTTACAGAAAGACTCCAAGTTGCCAAAAGGTAACTTCCTAGTTGAAAGTGTAATTTCCCCCAGGAAGAGTGAAAAGATCCAACTCCTGGGAATTACCTTCTGTATTTGTTTCTGGTTGCACAAGGACTGGACCTCTAGAGCTTTTAGACAATAATGATAATTCTGTCATTTAAACTACAGCAAAACAGTTCTTTGAGAGTTCTCCATGTGCAAAAAGGAAAAACAAAATAACATTTCTTACAGGGTTTCAATTATTTATCTCAGCTCCCCTCCCAATAATTCTCTTACCATTTAGAATACATTTAATTGTCATATGAAAATTTTAAATTTAGATGAACATCTTGAAATACTTACCTATCAGCAACTTTTGACATTTTTAACCGATGTCTATCTAACTGTATTTGCCAATATTTTATCTGAAAAGAGAGTTAAAGTAGTTACAGAAGTAGTAACATTCTCACAATTTCAACTCTGATTTCTGATAGAGTAGGCAATTGCAAATGAGAATATGTTCTAAGTAAGCAAAATTGCAGTCCGTTTAAAAAATCAAATGAGAGAGCTCTGAAAGAGTTAAAAAATTAAAATCTATTTGAATGTAAATATAACCAGATCACTTTAGAGCAGCAATGAATTTGAACATTCTGCCTGCTTTAACAAAATGTAACTTTATTTTAAAAGTGTTAACAAGGCATTAAACATTTATTCATGGTGAACAACCAAATCTGAATCACATTTACCCCCTAAATATTGAATTTAGATAATAAACGATTTCTATTTGTTACTATAATTTCAAAATAAACACTGCTTCCTAATACTATCCCAACAAAGCATCAGTGATATACATTTTGGGAATATTTAGCACCTTTTCAAGAAAAACACTCTTATGGACACAATCACACATGAAAAACTTTAAGACTCTGAATTACTTTTCCTTCATGACAATTATAAATATACCAGTAAAAAAGGTATTGATAAATCATATTACTATAAAATATAAGGGAAAAGAATAAAAAGGGGGAAAAAGCTTCATGACTGAACCAACCAAGAGATTAATTATTATCTGATATAAAACACTGTTGTTTGCTTTGCAATGTTGCTTAAAGACAAAATTACACACACACACACACACACACACACACACACACACACACACACACACACATATATATATACCATGAATGCATTCTAGTGTTGATAAGGGAAAATTTCAAGAGGTGTATAGATATAGAGGTCAGTACTGTAAAAACAAGAATAAGCACTCTTTTATGAAGGTGATGCCACATGATTGGATACAGAAAATCCACGATTCAGTGTTGCCAAACACGTGTCTTCTCCTCCTGTAAGACAGAGGTCTGGAGTGCAAACTAACTCTTGATAATACAGGCTTCTATAAATCAATGTGTGTAACTTTTAAAAATTGTAGAGAGAAAAGGACTTGCGGAATTAAATATTAAAGTTGTGACTACATCTTAAAAGTAGACAATTGCATTACCTTTAACTGCAAATTTTCTATATGAAATTGTTAACTGTACAAGTAACCTTTAAAAATATCTACTATTAACATTCACCATCTGGTTTTCATGGTTGCTACTCTGTAAACCATTAACAGGCTATTTTTATAGGTTGACCCACCTGTTGTTGTAACTCATCTTCTGATGGTGGTTTAGTTTCTGGTGTGGGTGTGTGGGTAGGACTGTGACTTCTGATATCATTTTGTAAACCATAGACAGACTATATTAAATTAAAAAATATATATGTTAGGACAAATACCATTAGTAGTCACAGACTTTCCAAAAGGTAATTTTGTGTTATATATTCAATAAGGTAACTTTGCTGCATATTTAATTAAGCTTCTTATCAAAATTCAAAAGGCATTGTTATCATAAATATCATTTGAATATAAAATAGAAGCATAACTCTTTGAAAAAATATATGGTTAGGTTATTAACTTTGACAGAATAATTGATTATATGGAAAGAACATGGTAAGTGATAATAAAATTTGGGGGCTGAGAGCAGTTTTAGTTTGGATGTGAGGATGAAGGATGAGGACATATTACAACTGCATGAGCCTCACAATATTAAAGTTACCAGGTAGGTTTCAAAGAAACTCTTGAAATCAAAGGAGGGTAAATCCAGATGCTTAACTGAGCCAAATTTCAGAACCATCACCAACCTTATCAGAATCTCTGAATTGAAATGTGTTTTTTTCTGACCTGTTATCACTTCTACATTTGTTCTCTTACTGCCAATCTCTTGGCTCTTTACACTGACCCTTTGGACTTGTGTTTTTTTCCATTATGTCTTTCCATTATTTTGCTCTTAACCCTTCTTTCACAGATTTTTACTTGGGTTTTTACCTATCTAAATCATGCAATTCAAACTTTCTTTGATAAGTCCTTTGATCACCTCTCTCTTGTTCTAACCCCAATCTGGAATTCAGTTCCTATCACTTGGCATACATTTTAACCACATATGCTGTGAATTAATAATTAACAGGATAGAGAGAAATGACTTGAACTTTCTCTTTTTTCTCTTTTTTTCTTTTCCTTTCTTTTTCTCTACCTTTCATTTATTTATTTAAAATTTAGTGAATATTTACTGTATTCTGAATATAATTAGTGCTATACATTAGGGATATAGAAATAAACAAAGAGAGAGACACTTCTTCCTCTGTTGGAACTCATAATCTAATGAAGGGGAAACATGTTATACAAACAATCACACAAATACATAAAAGATTAAAAATGTGATAAGTATTAGGAAAGAAAAGAATAAAAAGAGCATAGGGCCTGGAGCACAAGGAGTCTTAATTTTCCTTGAAGAAACAGAAAAAGTATTCATGAACTGCTACTAGCTATATTTGAACATGATTAAATAAAACAACTTTCAGAACTCTGAAATAACAGTTGAGGTTGATTTTTAAAAATTGGACAAATGAACGATCACTAATTACACAATAATTATACTTTCCATTGTCTGCTATTTTTTTTTCAGTTATGTCACATTAATTTTTGATAAGAAGAATTTAAAAAGTCTCCAAGGCTTGAACTTTCCATTTTTATTTACCTTGGTGTAATTTAAGTAATTTAATAAGAATATACAGTTTATGTAAAAAGTGCTTATAAAATAAGATAGCTAATAGTTTTAACAGTAAGTTTTTGGATAAGATGAAAAATAATTAAAAAGACCACTAGAAAAATACCACAATTTATGGTGTCATTGAAGTAAAAAGATGCCAAGTTTTATTTTATCTCCTCATTTCTATGATTATTTCAACATGCCTGTATTTCACATAGACTTCACAAAGTTCCACATAAGACCCAACCACTGGGAAATGTCATTTAAATCTGTCTTCCAACAGCCTGGTTATTGATTCTGAGGTGACTGTGGAGTTTCCTTTTTTTTTTTTTTAGTTACAAGTGCAAGTAAACACCAGGAATTCTCTCCTTTATCAATCAATGTGCCATTTATTTCCTGAGGGACAGTGATAGCTTATAACTTTGATTCTTGGCTAGAGTAAAACTAGCCCTGAATAATGCAATTTTATGAACAAAAGAGCTAAGACAATTGATCTTATTTTGGCAGATAACTTGTGAGAATTATTTGCAATGCAAAAGAATTTTGAATATTTTAAAATAAAGAAATATGTTAAAATATTGGCACAGGGTGGGTGGGATAGAGATAGCAATAGGTAGGGCTAGAGAGGAAGAGGAAAGAAATTGTCTGAATGTCAATATTTGTAGCTGGGGAAATCAAATTAACTGGCTGAAATCTATTTTAAGTTTTAATAGCCAAACTAATTTACTAAATCAAGATGCTTTGTCTTGATTAACGTGTTCTTTTATTCCTCATGGTGCCTAGATCAGCACTTTTCATTTATAGTACCAACCAAATGAATATTGTGGTGTTTCTATGAGAATGCATTTTGGATGAGGTTAAAATATAAATAGGTAGACTTTGAGTAAATCAGATCACTCTCCACAATATGGATGGGCCTCATCCAATCAATTGAGGTCTGGAATAGAACAAAAAGACAAACCTCCATCGAGTAAGAGGGAATTCTGTTCAGCAGATGACAACTCTTCCAGCCTCTGGCCTGCTGGCCCACCTCATCAGCTTTGGGTCTCTCCAAGACTCTACAAGCACTGAGCCAATTCCTTAAAATCTATCTCTGTCCCTTTGTCTCTCTGTCTCTCTGTTTCTCTCTCTCTCTTTCTCTCCACCCATTCCATTGGTCCTGTTTCTCTGGAGAACTCTGGCTGATACAAAGACTGACATATTATAGTTAAAATTTTAAAAACAGTCTGAAGAACATTAGGTACACAAAGCTTCTTAGAATTTGCCTAGATTAGTTCATTTCTTTCTGGTTATGCTATATCATCATTCCTTCATTGAGACTTGAGAGTCTACATATTACCTATTCTTTTGTACTTTGATAAAGACAGATTTAAAAAGATAGATTTAAAACTTGATTAATCCCAAATATTTAAAAATATCTAAAATCAGATATACATCTATGATTCTGTTCATATATTTGATAAACATGTTTGAATTCAACAATTAAATGTAACATTTTAAACCCTGTGTTCTTTGGTTCATGTGCTAGATTATTGTGTTAGGATTTATTGGGTTATTTGTTTTTTATGACACAGTCACAAGAAATATTATTTAAACTGAGTCACAAAGAAATGAATAACGACTCTGTTTGCTAAGGGCAGCACCTGTTTTTAAAGTATAGTCCAAGGGTTCTGCTTCCTTACAAGTAGCAATGTAAGATAGAGGGTGATCTCATAGCTAAGAGAAAAAGTCAAGGGCACAGATCATTTCATAGCAGAAGGCAAAAGCAGTTTCTAGAGGTAGTAGGCTGGCCTCTGCCATTCCTGTTTAGGGCTTGCAATCCCACAGCACTGCCTGTTCCAGGGACAAAGCTGTATAACTTTCAGTTAATGATGGAACAGTTTGCTGCTTGTTGACAAATTATTCGTTGATAAAGTGGTATGACAATTGAGAATCGCAAACCATTTACATTCCCTTGATAGCATGTTATGGAATGAGTCGTGTCTCTCTAAAATCCATATATTGATGCCCTAATGCCCAAAGTGACTGTATTTGGAGGTGGGGATCTATAATGATGTAATAAAGGTTATAGCTTGGGATCTTAATCCAAGACATTGAGACACCAAAGTGCTCACGTGCTCACGTGCTCATGTGCTCACGTGCTCGTTCTCTGTCCCCACTGCCCTCTGTCTCATATGAGAACATAGTTAGAAGGTGGCTGTCTGTTAGTCAGGAAAAGAGCTCTCATTAAGAACCAAACCTGCCAGCACCTTGATCTTGGATTTCTAGTCTTCAGAACTGTAAGGAAATTAATTTTTATTGTTTAAGCCACCCAGCCTGTAGTATTTTGTTGTAGTAGCCCAAGCAGACTAATATATAACACTTAACAAAATCACGTAATTATATATGTATAGACATTTGTTTGTCTGCTTGTTTAATGTGTGCATTCTCCTTAGTCCATGAATTGTGGGAGCAAGTTCAACAAGTCCCATTTACCACTAAATACTTGAAAACCAGTACATGCCTGGCTCAAAGCAGAGACTTATTAAATCTGCTATTAAATGGATCATTCCACTTCCTAGCCAAATGTGAGCGAAAGTAGCAGTGGTGATAATTCTAAAAGACAAATCAATATGTGGCTTAGAGTCCTAAAGCCTCCTATGTAGAATAATCTTCATGAAGATTCTAGCAAACTTGACACTTCTGTCTATGAGAAGTTTAATTTGCTGAAAGATGAGAAAGTCAGTATTCTCAAACTGTTAAACACAAGGGCATGCATGCTACTTGCTGTAGCATTCTTTGGAACTTTATTTTTTCTCTGGTAATTTTAGTGCTATATAGGTCTGCCGTTAGGTAGCCCCTGCAGTTCTACCATAATCGATTCACAGGAAATTTGACTGCAGCTGAGAGAAACAGAGCTCAATGATTCCATCTCATCGCAGCATGCACTAGTTTTGCCTCATGTTTTTATATTATTAAACGAGTGCTGATGCTATATGAAGAGTGACAGTGTCAATTCCTGCTTTACAAACTTTCAGAAAGAATGACACCACATGAATGAAGCACTGGGTAAGACATCAGCATTGAATATGGTGTTAAAAAGGGTGGAAATGATTATTATTTTTAAGTTCTAGCTCATTAATCTCTCTACTTTTCTTCAGAATCAGAGCATATCTCAGCTGGTGGCTGTTGGGGAAACTTGATACAAAGTAAGATATTATAAAGAGTAACTCTTCAAATTTCAGAAAGTAGTGAGAGGTGGCTTAATGTACTTTTTAGAGAACTGATTACATTTTTAATCTTGTTCCCAATGTTAGTCGCTGGTACACTCAGGATGTGTTGTGAGCAGCGAATGAAAGGAACTGAGGAAGGACTGTCACTGGGGCAGAGATTGGGGGGTGGCTCCATGGGCCTGTTTCCCTCTGACTTTTTGCCTGGGTGCAAAAGCTTTTGAGCAGGCATTTGAATGGGTTCTGTGGAACTTTTCCTATGGATTCTAACCATCAGGTAAACTGCCGTAAAGAAAGAAAAGTTACTTGAACCTGGAATAGGGCCTTTGAATATGATAGATGTGTTTCTGGGGATGGAAGAAAAAAGACAACAAATAAATAAAACTACAAAAAAAAAAAGCACTGTTTTGTGCCTACTTTAGGGACACAGAAAGAAAAAGCCACAGAAAAGGTCTAGAATCTTGTGGAATGCTTTAGTCCAGGGGCTCCAACCTCGGACAGTGTCCTCAGTGATTGTTACAGGCCAGAAGTTCTTATGTGCTCTTTTATGTTCTTTATGGAGTCGATAAAAATGTCTTCCATATGTGTGTGTTAGGTACCACTACTGTGTGTTTTCAAAACATTATTTCAACTATCATTATGTTCTGGAGAGCTTTTTCGTCGTTATGTGTTCTCATATAACTGACCCTGGACATGTAATTACTGTCTTGTGGTTGTGTCACAACATTCTAATGTTAAAAGGGGGGTCCTCAGACAATGTCCCTTTCTCCTCAGACTTTTCTCTAAAACTGCCCTTCTCTCATCAGTATCACTTTGTCTCAGATAGTCTCTCCATCTAGTTTCCCTGGACTATAAAAGAAATGTCTTCCTTTGCAGATGACTCTTCTCTCTAACAGCAAGAGGAGGGGTCCTCAGCATCCTTATTCCCTTCCTGTCAGAGCCAGTCCTGTCACAGTCACCTATGTGCATTAGGATGGGGTTATTTTCTCAGGAGAGAAGAACCAGAAGAAGACCTGGACTTGAACTCCCAGATTTTCTTCTAGCCAAGCAACAAGGAAGAGCAGGGATAATATTCAAAGGTGCTGTATGAAATGAGAGAAAATACTTTAATGACTGACGCCCTGTAAACAGTATATAACTCATTACTAGGATCACCCCAACAAACGTTGATTTTACCTTTCGTGTTTTGTGTGGGTTTCTCATTCTGGATGACTTCTTAATGTCCACTTCAGTGGTATTTACACACCCAGGCTAGAAATGGAAAAACAGAGAGACAAAAGGAATCTTTGGATGTGAAGCTTTTGATCAGTGCATTGATGACTCGCTGTCCAGAACCTGAGGAGTTGCCGTGATGACCAGCTCTGTCTGAATGGCTGCTCCTGTCAGCAATAATCAGTAATAAAATATGTTGCGCTCTTAACGCTTTGCACGACTTTCAGATCCCGCTCTTGATTAACTCCCTGAGAAACAGGAAAAAGAGAGGCATGGGCTTGGTACATGAAAGTGAGGGTTGTTATTAGTAGTTGCAAATAGGACAGATTTAGAACAAGAAAGTCCAGAGACCAAGTGGAGTTGTAGCCAGCCCCAGCTGCTATCTACACACAGCCTCGTCCGTTGAGCCCTCTCCATATGCCACTGTTATTAGATGACTACTTCCTTCCCAAGCTGGATAACTACAATCAGTTGAGCCAGCACTAATCCTTGAGTAGATTTTTTTATGATGATTTGTGAAAAATTCAGTGATGAGGAATACTGGTTTTCCAAAGACAGAATGTTCAATGGAGACTGTGGTTAAAATGGGGAAGATGAAAAAAGAAATTGGTAATCGATATACTATGCTTCTTCCCAGAAATTCCCAATTTTTTTCTTCTTCTTCGGGCAGGAGAACCTTTTTAAATTGGAGCAGGTGGGTGCTGGAGAAAAAGTGTGGGCAGCCTGCTCCTGGTTTGCTAACAAAAGCAGGAGCATCATTTTGCTGGATTTATTGCTCTGTTGCACAAAAATAGAGAGCTGTAAGGCTTCTTATGTGTTTGGAGAAAGTGAAGGATAGAGTCAGGGAGTTAGAAAAGAGAGAGAGAAGAGAGAAAGAGGACAGAGAGGGAGAAAGAGAAGAGAAAAAGGAGAGGAAAGAGAGTGAGGAGGCGGGGGAGAGAAAAGGAGATGGAATCATATCTAGGAAGGTCCTTAAATATCGCTTTTCTTTTGGAAGTGATGGAAGCAGAAGAAACACATGGATTGTGTTTACTTTCAAGTTTTGGTGCAGAATGTAGGGATCTCTAATTACAGTAAACTATACTATGTTGTGTGTCTCTGTTCAATTTCTCTGTTCTCCCTTCCCCCCCACCACAGATTGCAAAATTATTAAAACATCAGATATCCTTGAAAGTAACTACTGTAAAACTGTGAAGGTGGAAAAAGGCTTTTGAGAGTTGGAACAGAGTTAGTGGAGAAGAGCGAAGCAGCAATAAGCTGTTTTCCACCATTGCTGGTGAGCAAGGAGATTCAATCTTTTTACAATGAGGGCATAAGACATTTTCCTTAAAGAACCCTCTCCTGGTAGCACAGCTATTGCAACAAAACTCCACAATAATATTGTAAGGCATAAAGAAGTACACGAGAAAAGTATATTTTCTTTTTTCTTTAAAGCATATTTTCTCGATGTTTTCTATTTTGATTACATTTGAAATGTATATACTGCACACACACATACATTGTACTAAAACATTAAATCAATTGTAAATTTGGTTCGCATATCTATTTAAGAATAGAAATAGTTGGTTTAGCACCATGGTCTGTCTGGCAGTGTAGAGGAATAAAGAGTACCCACCTGGGTGGTATGTATTTGCTAATTGATACTAAGCAATTTACTTAAACTCTCCCAGAATCATATTGGTCAATATCTGATATTCCAATTAATTTTTCTGTGGCTCATCTGGGCATCAGTATTTTTAAAAAGATCTCTAGTGATTTAAATAACCAGCCAGGATTCACAACCATTGATCTAGATGTAACAAAGATAATATTTGAAAATATTAAAACAACATGTTTTCATTTCCTATTCAATTTACATTTCCTTTCAGCCTTCCACCCCTGAGTCTGAGTCTGAGTCTGATAGGGAAAGGAGGCACTGAAATTCTTTAAGCTCTTATCAATATATCCAGAGCCAAAAGTGGCCAGATAGATCGTAGAGATTTTCTTCTATATGTTGAAGGGTGGGGATAATGAAGATATGATACACATGGAAGAGAAGGCATGTCCTTCCATCGCCTGGAGAAAAAGAGAAGTAAAGGTAAGAGGTAGAGCTCAATAGGTGTCCCATTTTTCTCCTCTGAGGAAGAAACTCCAAAAGGAGGAAAGGGAATGAGTGACAGAAATGTCCAGACAACTATGGGGCTTGTGAACTTGGGGGTGAGAATGCCGGTCCCATTCACCTAGGAGAAGTCCCACGTGGGATTGTGACCAACACAAATGCTTTCAGTCAGTCAGGCGTTGGCAAGAAAGATGAGCCTGCGCCAATAGTTCCTCCTCTGGCTCATGCGTAGCAGGTGAAGGTCTAGAACACGTTGCGTGACCCTGCAGTAAAGGGCACAGTTTCTGAGAAGACTAGTGAGTGGACAGGAGCCTGCAGCTGGAACAAAGCCCACAGTGTGCAAGGATTTTAAGCTGGGAGCAAATTTCTGGAATGCACACTCCAGCAGTAAGTGCCAGAAGATGAGAGGGTACCTTTGCAGTAGCAGTCCTGAGACAGGACTGAACCAACATGTCTAAAGCAGAAATCAGCAAGGAGCTGGAAGCCCAGTGGATGCTTGGCCATTACCCCTCCCTGCTCGAAATCACATGAAAACAAAACCTTTATACCCAAAACTTCTATCCAAAAACAATCTTGTACCGCAGTAGGGAAAGGTGAAAGAAATCCCAAAGTGCGATCATTTATCCAAAAGTGATTGAGTTATCTAACGGATGATTTACATGATTGCAGAGCACACACATTGAAACCTGTCTTTTAAATGGGTTTTGGAGGAAAGCAGATCAATTATAGAAAAATACAGAAAATGTATTTTCTTTACACATATGAGGAGTATGAACTAATTAAACTTGCAAGCTCCTTCCTTAATAAGCTGGAATTCTGAATCAATCTTGTTGCATACCAGGTGGGATCACTGACAAATGGCCCCAGAAATTGAGAGCATAAAGTAGAAATAATTTTTTCCACTTTCATATGGATATATCTGACTGTAGCCCCAAAGAGAAATATAGTTTTCATCCTCAAAGTTCAATATTGTGGCCATTTAGTGAATGAGCCATTAGCAGACATCTAAAATTCTATCTGAACTAATTGTTAACACCACTAATGAGCAAATTAATAAGAAAATATTGATTCTAAAAGTAAACATTATTAGCAAATGGACCCTAAGATAATGGTTCATAACTCTGTCCTTATCCCAGGCAAATAAAATCTGCCAGTTCAAAATTTGTTGCAAATGGCTAAATGGTTAAAATCATAAGCTGCACCTGGGATGCGGGTCTCAGGGGTCTTCCAGTTCTCTTTCATTTCTGAAGAGCCCTTGAGACAGTGGTTAAGCAGATCTCTAACTTAAATAGGGGATTCCTGAAGCTTACAAAAGCTTAGATGCCCAAAGCTGTTTACTATATTTCTGAATAATTAAGGTCACGACCTAGTTTTGATAACCCATGAAATAACTGCTTTTAGAAATCAGGGACTGTGGTACTCAAAATATGGCAATAGTTGTTTGAAAATTTTTTAATTTTAATTCAAGAAATATTTATTTCTGCATTTGTCAGATTATCTGATAAATGGTGAGATACTGAAATGAAGGGATGATCTATACCTTAATAATCTCCTAATGTAGAAAGGATGACACGTGAATCATCCCAAGGTGAAGCATAGGACAGGATGGAAGTTAGCACAGGGCGTCATATGACAACAGAGCAATTTATACATCCATTCTTATATAAATTATATTGGCTCTCACCAGCATGACATAAATATATTTTTTAAATTTTGTTTTAAAGCCCTTTTTCAGCTCAAAAGGTCATGTTGTCCTTGGTTATTTAGAAAAGGCAGTTATCTTTCTGAAGCATATATAATATTTACCACTAGCTGGCGCCAGATCCACATTAAATGCATAATTTGGTTTTCTGCACTGCTAAACCTATCTTCCCAATATGCCAAAATAACCAGCATTACCAAGTAGGCACTCAGTAAACATGTTTGAATATACACTATTTGCCAGATATAATATTAAGTAAATAGTATTGAATGTAAGAAATAATAAAATGTTATTTACATCGGCCTAGAAAACAATCGTAAGTTTTTTCTAGCGATTTCAAAGTGAATTTATTGTCAACAGAATTAAGCTTGTTGTAACATTACTATAATATTATTTATTAAAGAGTGGCATTTAGTGCCTCAGAATTTATTCCTGAAGAAACAAAATGTTCATCTTGTTGAGAACTGTTACTGTCGTGGCATTCACGTAAGTGTCTTAATAAGTTGAAAAACAAATGCTGGAATTTGGGGGGTTGTTATTGATATTTTATTTAAAGGACTCTAAGTACCATTTAATTCCTCTCATGGCGTAATGCACTGTTAGTCACTGAGCAGAAGGACACTCATGCTCGGCATAATCTGGGGTAACCTAATGGCTCTTCGGCCAAGAGCAGTGCTGAGAGGCAGCGATGAGAACAACTCTCTCTAAATTCCATCATGTGTAAACTGGGCAAGTCAGTGTCCTAAAAGGCAAATGAAAGGGGATATAAAAATAAGGTGGCAAATAGAACTGAGAGTAAGATATATGCATGTTTCTGGAAATATTTTTAAAAGACATGATTCTGAGAAATTAAGATTTTGAATGTATATAATTATGTTTAAATACACTTAAATTATTGAAAAAGATTTATCCTTTTGTAACACAGTACATTTTAAAAATTTTGATTTGCAGTGTACTCTACCTCAATTAAAATGATTCCTTACCCTTATAGAAAGTGATTATAGGTTTTAAAGTGTTCAATCTCAGTATATTTTTTTTAAGATCTAAGTCAAGCTTTCTGTTTCAGGGCACTTGCCAATTGATTTAGCCTCTCGTCCTTTTAGCCCTGCTGACCCATCCTCTTACTAAATGCTTCACACAAACTAAAGGAAGTTCTTTGTGACAACTATCTTGGATTTCCTTCTATCTGCCCTCTTCTATAATATGTACACATCTGATTTCCACTCAATTGTATTTGCTGGCTACACATTCTTGAGTATGTAATCCCACTCTGATGTACACTACGAATGAATTCCGAATCTCAGAGAGAGGCTACTGGTGCAGAGGGAGGAGAATGTACCATGACATCAGAACAGGAGAAAGTGCTCAGGTTAGGTAGAAAGTGTAAGCCATGGTCAAGACTTAATTATAAAGACTTTAATTATAAACATAAGTAAAAGCCATTGGAGGGTTTAAACATAGAAGTGACTTGGTATGACCTACATTTAAAAAAATCAGTAATCCCTTAACAAAACTTAACTTGAAGTAGATCATACACATAAATGTAAAATGCTAAACTCTAAAACTTTTAGAAGATAATATAAGAGAAAATTTAGGTGACCTTCGGTTTGGTAGTGATTTTTTAGGCACTACATCAAAGGCACACTCCATGAAAGAGATCACTGATAAATTGGTCTTTATTAAAATTAAAAACTTCTACAGTCAGAAAGTCCCTGTCGAAAGATTGAGAAGACAAGCCACAAACAGAGAAAGAACATTTGCAAGTGACACAAATAATAAAAGACTATTATCCAAACTATACAAAGAACTCTTAAAACTCTACAACAAGAAAATGAACAACCTAATTTAAAAACTGAGTAAAAGATCTGAATAGAGACCTTAGTGAAGAAGATAAACAGATGGCAAATAAGTATATGAAAAGATATTCTACACGATGCATCCTTAGAGAATTGCAAATAAAAACAATGACTAAAGACCACTACACACCTATCAAAGAGCATGCTGAGGGAAAGAGAATAATTAACGAAGACTCCTAGTTATTGACAAAGGGGTGAGGGAGTGCCATTTACGGAAATGAGAAAGTCTGGGGAAGAAATAAATGTAAACAAAGACAGAAATCAAGGAGTACATTTACATGCAATTTTGGTATTTACTGAATTCTCCAACCGGGAGGCAGCTCTTTATGTAGAGTCACTATCAATATCATGTGCCAGGACATTTCCAGTATAAGTGCTTGTACAAGAACCTGCTCCTGGCCCAGCCTTTTGCATCATCATTGCTAACGTGGAGCATCCCACTGGACAGGCAGCATTAATAAATAATGGCCAGTTACCAACCAAGAGCCTCTCGCTTCTCAGTGTCTCGGACAACATTCTCCTAATCTTCTCTGGTTGAAATCAGGTCACTTCCATTTAACATCTAGGGGCTGTCTGTTCCCCTTGCCATGATAGTCTCTTTTTATAGAATAGTGGTTGTCATACAGGCACAAGTACGAACAGATTGTCACAGTTCTCAACAAGCTACTGAGAGGACTCGGATGGGTGAGTTTCTTGTAGCTTCTTTGAGATTGCTAACGTTGCTCATTGTTCATGTTTTCTTTTAAAATACTTAAAATATTCCCAGCTGGAATTGCTTTTATTTAAAAAAAAAAATCACTGAATAGCAGCTGAGTTGTCATACCTTGAGCAAAAAATGAGATCCTGGAGGAAGAGATGAAGGCCCAAGGCAGGTGTGCATACACCATTCCTTTCTGTCACACTTAGCCTTTCATTCACGCCAGTGACTGATCGCTCTCCCTTCCTATGACTATTTTTCCTTATAAAATGCTATTTGTAATATGAGAACATACAAAGATTTTTCACTTGGGAGATAAAAGAGACCCTTAGATTTAACACACACCACAACTTGCCTGCACCGTAGGGTCCTGGGCAGGCATCCCAGTGGAGTAACCATCAGTGGAGTAACATTTTGGTTCATACTGGGTGGTTGTTCCTCGGGGATCTCATTTATGGGAGGGTGAGGAGCAACACAGAATTGTGGGATTTCTGGTCCATGGACTTAATTATCATCAATGCCTTAAAATTTTTTATTTAAACTTTTAAGCTATTTGTTGAATGTAGGAATGAAGGAATGAAACCTAGATCAGCTTTCAGATGGCAATGAAAATTTCCTCAGTGTAAAAATTTAGTTCCAAAAAAGTAGGAAAATTGATTAGTTATCGAACTGGTGAAAGTAATTTTTAACTTGTAAATATTACTGTTGTTACTATTGGTGATTTAATGGCATGCCAGAAGGGCTGAACAGAATCAGATAAAAATCCTGACAGTATAAATAATTCACAGTAAGTTTAAAAGGCAAACAATAACCATGGAACAGTTAAATATGACAGGCTCATGAAAATCATCATATATTGGAATTACCTTGGAATTACAATACAGCACTGAATTCAATAGCCTTGAATTACAAAGGATATTTCTATATCCTTCGTGTATTTCCTAAGTCACATGCTCCCAAATAGGAAAATGTCTTATTTCCCTTCACAGGCCAGACACCCAGGGAAAGTTTGCCTAGAACAAACACCTAGGCTTAGTGAGACATCTGTAAAGAAGATGTATTTCAAAGACACGCTCTGTTGAAATAAACTTGGTTTTCAAAAGTAGGAAAAGATAAGTCCTTTATCTAGTGGTGTCAGAAAAGAGAGTGTCATATAAAGTTATTTTTCAGATTACCTACTTTTTGCTAAGAGCCAAATCTCTATTTTAATTTTACTGTTAGGGAAAACATTTCTGCATTTTTACACAATTATTTCCAAAGCAATGCAATTTTTTTCTTCCTGATTCAAGGTCATTATTGGGGACTATACTTATTTTTGCCATCCTTAAGACAGCAATGCCTGTGAGGCTAGATGGTCCTAATTCTTAATGCTTTTTTAGCTTTTATGTCATTTTATGCCATTTTCAGAGTGCCTCTGCCTTCTCCTTGTCAGCTGTCACTTTTTGCTGCTTTCAGTGTCCTTGCTTCCAGCACCACCCCATCATTCTCTTATTTGTCACTTGGGTTCTGACAGCGGTCAGTAAAGTAGACAAATACTACTTTAACATGGTGTCTCATAGTTTAGCAAATGAACTGATCAAAACACAGGAGTTAGAGTGTGAGAGTATGAAGAATTACTTTGCCTTAGAATTATGAAATTCATTTCCTTGGCTGAGTTTTCAATAGAATTAGATTTTTAGATATGTAAGGTAGACAGTATAAAACCTGTGACAAATGAAATATAGACAAATTCTTATCAAATCTTTTGGAAAACTTATCAGGACATAAATATTGTACAGACTAATTAAGTGAATCAGAATAGATTACATCAAACATTTATCTGGGGTTCAAAGATAGGGAATGACATAAAGAATAGGAGCTGAAAATTAATTCTATGCTCTGAGTGGTGGGAAGAAAGCTAATCAAAGTGAATGACTGGGCAGCGTTCCAAGGCAGTATCTTTCTCAAATCCTCAAAGTGAATAAAGATGCACTCTATGGGAAAAGCCTTCTAGACACAAAACTAATTTTAGTTCAGTTTGGCAAAAAGGGCAAACAATGTCCAAACGAGAACTCTTAATTTCTCTCGCCTCCAAAGAGAGACATAACTCCCTTTTTAGCTCTAGCTACTCTCTGTAAATCCCATCATTACCCACAAAGATAACCAAACCTGGCCTAGGAGTCAGTCATTGCTGACTCTTCTCTCTCCCTTACTTCTTACATTTATTCATCAGCAAATTTTACTGAGGCAGGATAGATTGCCTAGGGACATCCCCTCCCACCCAGGACCAGACTCCAAACTTTTCCCTCTGTTCTTTGTTTAGCTGGCCCTCTCCCTATTTTAGTTCTGGCAAGGGGAGATAATGAGATAAGTCCTTTCCAGCTTATATGCCATCTATGGCTGAGCTCTAACTTTTTGGCTAATTACAATATCATTATAATGCCATGTGCATTGCAAAGAATGCGACTCCCATCATGCACCTCACACCATGATGGTTCTGGAAACACCAAATAAGAAAGAGAGTATGGGAAACTGAGTCCCCCACTTACTGGGAAGAGACAACGAGGCTACATCAATAGCACAGCTCTGGGCCCTACCTCGTAAGCCATCCAGTCATCCTTGGTGTGACTCACTCTGTGTGTCTGCCTGTGCTTCCCTCCTAAGTGTCTGCTTTTGCTTTAATAAACTTTGTGCTTTCTTGCTTGTTGTTCATCTGGCCTTAAGTTTTCAAACCTCATTACACTTAGGGTAAAAATCTATACTCTTTTCAAACCTCATCACACTTATGGTAAAAGCAAGCCCTCTGCCACGTCCTCCAAGGTGGGGTGTAAACAGCCTCTGTCTACCTTTCCAGCTCCACTAGCACCTCTCTGATTTAGCTCACTTCACTCTCAGCCTCACTGGCCTTTCTGTTCCTCCTATGAACCAGGTTCTTTCCTTCGTACAGGAAGCTACCTCTCTCCTCAGATATGTAGTTGTCCCTTTGCCTTTTGAACTTCACAGAGGCCCTACTTGCCTGGACTGTTCTCATGTCTTATTTTTGTTTGTTTATTCTTTCTTTCTCTACTGAAAGATAAGTTCCTCAAATTAGGGACTCTGCCTGCTTTGTTCAGTATCTGTCGCCAGAGATGGAAATTTCCTATACCTAGTAGGTGTTTAATGAATGTATACTAAATAAATGAATGAGTGAAATTACAGATTTTACATACTAGTTCTTTCTGAACACTACCCATGTTAAAAATACGAAATGGGTCTTACTTACTTTTTGGGGGGTGCGTGCACATGCATGTGTGTGTGCATGTGTATGCATGTGTGTATGTTCATGTGTATGCTTGAGAACATTGGTACCTATAACAACTTCCTGGTCAATTGGTCATCGCCTATCATTATTATCATGCATTTATTTAACAGAAAACAAATAATCTAGTTCTTTAGTTAAGCGTAAAGAAAATATTTCTAGTACATAAAAATTTAGCTCAAATGTTTTTTCTCTTGCAATATAATTAATCTATGAGTTGATAAATATAAATAGCTGATAGCAGATTGCTTTCAGAATATGTGGGAGTTGACTACTTAAAAAACAGCAGTACACTGGGAACTTAAAAAGGCTCAGCTCTAGAGAAGGCAAGATAAGGACAAAGAGAGTTCCTCTGCCTTTGACATTTTGTTTCAAATTGTCTCTATTTTGACCTACAAATATCCAAGGACAAACAAAAACTGTGCCCTGTACTTTTTTCCTCACCTGGATGTGCAAGGGCACAGCAGAGTCAGAATAAAACAACTGATCCATACAACATAATAACATGAATAGGATTTTGTCTTTTTAAAAACACATGAATTTTAAAAATATTAAGTCATTTAAACCATGAACACTGGTAGTCTTTTCATATGTTTGTACACAGGTCAATTTCTTTCATCAATGTTTTGTAGCTGTTTTTTTTTTTTAATATATAAGTTAAGTTTATTCCTAAGGTTTTTAAAAAAATTTGGTACTGTTTTGAGACTGTTTTTCTAATTTTCTTTTTAGATAGTTCTTTGTTAGATATCACAACCCTTGCACACTCTTGGTGGGAATGCAAAATGGTGCAGTCACTATGGAAAACGGTATGGTGGTTCCTCAAAAATTAAAAATGAAACTACTGTATGACTCAGAAATCCTATTACTGGACGTTTATACCCAAAAAAAATGAAATCAGAATCTTGAAGAGATATTAGCACTTCTATATTCAATGCAGCACTATTTACAATAGTCACAGTGTAAAAACAAACTAAACATCCATTGACAGAAAAATAGATAAATTATAAAATATAGGTGCAATGAAAAACCATTCAGCATTAAAAAAAGGAATAATTGTAATATGTGACAACTTGGATGAACTTTGAGAACATTGTACTAAGTGGAATCAGCCAATTACAGAAAGACAAATACTACATGTTTCTTCTTTTATGTGGTATATAAAATAGCCAAATTTACAGAATCACAGAGTGAACCGGTGGTTGTCAGAAGCTGAGGTGAAGAAAAAACAGGAAGTTGCTAATCAACAAAAATAGCATTTGGGGTGAGAAAAATATGCTCTAGAAATCTGATCTCATGTTAAGTATTCTTACCGCAATAAACCAATTAATTAAAAAAACAACATGTGAACTGTAGACATAAGTTTAAAAAGCTTTATTTCCTAAGAACTCATTGTGTTTTCCATTGCTCTGTATTATGAAATTGAAGATTAAAGTCCCCTATAGAAATCTGCATTCAAGATGTAAAGGAATAAAAAGAAAAGGAAGATAATAGCTCTTATATCATGGACTACTTTGTTATTTTACAGCCACAGACATTATCTAATATGATTTTCATAAACATTTTATAAACTACACAAGTCAACCACTATGAATTGAAGCATAATATAGAGGACTTGAACATTGGACAAAGACATAAATATTTTCTGGTTGAACCTAGCACCCAATTCATGATTTCTTCTGACAACTTCTATGATAAGGGCCATTCAACCTTAGCTTGAATGTACCGTTTTCTGAAATAACTATATGAGGAATATTTAGAATATAGAAAATCTTTGAATAAATCTAAGTCACCATTTAAACATTATATCACTTTTAAAAATGTTACTAAAATATAAAAAGAACAAAACAACATGACTACAAAATAGTTAAGATCATGGGCTATGTATTTTTGGAAGAGTGAAGTAATCTTTCTAAGTCTTGGTGTCCCCTCTTATGCAGTGAACATAATAGTGATAGTACTAGACACACTGTATGAAATAATGTTTGTTAACAGGTTAGCATTTTTTCCGACACCGAGAGCATGTGAGGCACACATTGGCTGCTATTATTATGAGCAGTATAAGCTGATGTAAGAATAATAGTCACATCACAAGGAATTGAGTCTACCTTGTTTTCAGATTGTCAGGATTCGAGAAAGTTGCTGATTGAAAAACAAACAAGTTAAACTACATTGAATGGAAGAAAAGCAACAAACTTTAGCAATTTAAGGCCAGATATCATATTTAATAAGTAAATGAGTTAGCATGTTTGTGGGACTAATTATATGATGGGGGTGGAGGCAAGGGCGCAGAACTCAGTTCAGTTCAAAACTCTTGAGATATGTCAAATCAGGCACCAGACTAATACATTCGAGTTTCATTTCTTAATGGCAGCTTCAAATTTTTCACTTCGCAAAGGGTAACTACTAACTTTTGAAAATGTGTAATGAAAGATGTCTTTATGTTGAAATTTCTATAATGAAATATAATTTGTTTAGAAAAATACAGTTTTTGACTGTGAGAAAGTACACAAAACTATTAAGAAGGAACTAGCATAGGAGGAAAAGTTTTTAGAGTTTTCTGGGATTGAGATAGATTTTTTTCTTATTCAGATTGGTTTTTAATTTTAATTATTTTTTTCTTAAGAAAGAGAAAGTTCACTTGAAGCAGATAAGAGAACACAGTGTTTCTTTCTTTTTTAAAATACAATTTTTGTGCCTGGGGAAAAGCAAATGAACGGTGAGGGGGAGCCCAAATAATAACTGTTTCCTGTGAAATCAGAGTTCTTGTTGGCCTCGTGAGAATATTGGCAGATTGAGACCATTCATACCCACCACGACTGGAGAGTCTTATAATGGAGACTGTCAGGTGAGGCAGACCCTCACCCAGCATGGGGGAACGAGAAACCATCTTTCTTTGCTCAGCCAGCCACTTACAGACTATGTGCATTCATGTGTGTGCATATGAGTATGTGTGTGCACGTTTTTACCTTTTTACTTTGATATAATTTCAAACCTATAGAAAGAATTGCAAGAATGGTTCAAAGAACTCCATAAACTTCTTCCAAATTCTTCTACTGTTAACATTTTGCATTATTTACTCTCTTTCTGTCTATATTTAAAAAATTATCTATGGAGACTTTCTATGGGCGAATAGAATTCTACTTCAGCTGTAGTCAGAGTGGACCTTGAGACTGCCTTCCCAGTAGCACATCAGAGCTGGAGGCTGCTATTCCCTTCCTGACACTTGCCCAAGACCCTGAGATGAATGCATGACACCGTCAGTACTTGAGATCAATATTCTTCTCCACCCACTGTCCTCAGAGGTGGCTGATGGCGCTCAGGACCCCACTCCCAACGTCAGTCCAACCACTACTCACATGTTCAGTGTAACAGAAATAAACAGAGCAGAAATCTGGGTGCATCACTTTGAAAAGTTGCCAACCCAAAGGATATAGAAGCACCAACTTAATAACAGGGAAAGCAATTTTATTCTTGCTCTACCCATGGCTTACATAAATAACATCAGGTATTACATAATAATAGGACGCTACTGCCAAATCTATTTCAGAATAAAAAGAACAGGCAGGATAAAAGACATAGCCAGGGGAAGAGAAAAACTTCACTCATAGTGAAGGCTCATAATAGGCACATTATTTTCAATCTAAAGAAAGAGATCAGAATAATAGAAATGTTTTTTTTTTCCTTAATGTAAAAGTTTAAATTTGGGTTAACATGTTTTGGATTTTCTAAAACAATTTTAAAAAGTCAATAACGTGATCAGGTCCTGCTGTAGAGGGGACAGGTCTGTGAGCGTGGGCCCTTTTGACCATCGAGGACACAGAACTGCATCATGGCTACTGAATTCAACATGTTTCTCATGAACCCCACAAAACTCACATTTCAAAAGTTACAGTAAGAATATCACTGAGACATTTAAGAAAGATATTAGGAAATATTAAAGTTCTGCTACTACTTAAGTTTGATAAAATCTATGACAGAGACCTTAATCTGTAGGTAATAAATTTTGGGGGTCTGTGGAAGGAGCTGGGCTTATGGGAGGCACTCCCTCACCTGCCTTCAGAGAGCTCAGCAGAAAGAACTCTGCCACAGAGCCCTAGGTTGTAATGGTCCCACCCCTGAACTTGCTCTTTCCCTCTGTGAGTTCCTCCTCCTCAATCTTTGTCTACAAGAACTAGATTGAAATCCTTTTTTTCCCCTGAATATTACTTTTTGGTGATGAAACACCTACTTAGTCGAGGCTATTTTTCTGGTGGGCAAGTTCTGAATGAGCACATAAAATTATGCCTGAAAATTATACGTAAAGTGTGATTTTAGAGGCAACCCCACCCCCTACATCTATAGACTACTATACCTGCTAGTGAAAGCCCAGAATCAGACCTGCGGGTTTCCAAGTTTTACACCTATTGCACTTCTATGGAACATTCCACTTTGTGACTTTCCCAGCAGCTTAGCATGGCTGATAATACTTAGCTACCTCTCAAAGATGCCGTGACAACAAATATATACTCTCCTTGGCTTACTTCAGAGATAGAGCAGATGTTCAAGGCATTGTAGACCATCTAACACATGAAAAGTTCATTTAATTGACAGAAAGAGCAGAATATGCCACCTTGGGATGTACCG
The DNA here is from genome assembly GCA_004027375.1 of Macroglossus sobrinus. Lineage (NCBI taxonomy): Eukaryota > Metazoa > Chordata > Mammalia > Chiroptera > Pteropodidae > Macroglossus > Macroglossus sobrinus. The sequence goes on along the minus strand of PVKZ01002819.1, from coordinate 146,662 downwards.
CTTTGGCATGTGGATTATTTAGGCTGAAGACAGTTGAAGACCAGCAGACTCAGGATGAAATTTTTACTTCCCCCCTTAACTGTCTAAAAGAACTTAGATCAGAGACCTGTACCAGAAAGAAATCTATTGCAAAATATATTTTTTTATATATAAAAGATTTATTTCAGAACATGGCAAATATTTGTTCACTAACCATCTACTCTTCTCAGCTTTCTGTAAATTATCTTCTTCCCCTTTGAGACCCCAGATTTCATACCCTCTTCTCTTTAAATCAGAATAGTATATAAGCCTCAATTACTTGACCGTTAGAAAGTCTTATATTTTTTATGGGACTCCCATATGCATGAAATTTGCCTTTTACTCCTCCATAACCATTTTATTTCAAAAAAAAAAAAAAACCTATTTGATGTGTACACATCCAGCTCTGATACCCTGATGTACTTTGCAAATTGACAAAGAAAGATTGCATGCTACTTAATAGAGATAACATGGGATTGTGGAGAGAATGCCAGGTTTTTAGTCAAAAGTAGGAATTTGACTCCTAGCTGTCAACAAAACTCAACTCTTCAGTCTTACTTTCTTTTGTTTATAAATTAAAGACAACCATTTCCCACTCTACTAGGTCTCTGTAAAGAATAAGCGACCTAATCAATGTAAAAAAAACTTTGGCAACTAGAAACTACAATAAAGCTTCTAAGCAATGTTCGTATTGTCATCAATAGTAATTCACTTGTATTGTTGTTATTCACATCTTGTAGAGAGAACCCACAGGGTATACATTTCACATGTGTTTTAGTTGAATAATGTAAACAGAGGTACAGCTTAAACCGCTAAGTACCTGGAGTGCAGGAACAATGCCTGGAATCAATGAGCTCATGATAGCTGACAAAGTTCTCTTGGCTTGAATCTGGTCACTAGTGCTTTGTTTTTTTTCAAATGTCAGAGCTTTGTGACGGAAAAACCTGTGTGGTTTAAAAACTAAGCCAGTTTGTTTAATGTCATCGAAAGAACTATATGCAGGGGAGCAGGAGAGCAGGAATTATGAAGTCACACATGAATTCAAATATTTCTATCAAGTGTCCACTATGTGTCTGACACTGGGTTGAATAGAGTCAGATACAAGTGAAGCCTGGCCTTTGTCCCCTTCAGGGGACAGCTATTATCTCACATGCATCATCTCATTCTCAGTAACAAAAATCATTTGTATAAGGTGATTTCATATTCATCTCAAAATGTTGCTGTGTTCAATATTGTGAGAGGAACCATTAGCTCTGTTTTAAAATTTTGGAATTTAAAGTTGAGAAAATTTAAACAACTTGCCTATATGTTAATATAGTTATGGAGAGGCCTCCTTTAATTTAGGAATTAAACTAAATGTTCTTTTCTGGGCATTTAGTAAGGAAAGCATGTAGGGTCAGTTCTCTCCCCATTGATCTGAAGCTCTGTGTCTCCACCTTCTGCTTAGGGATTATTTAGAAAGGTGGTTTTATCAGCATTTGCATGGGTCACCCATGGCAACAACAGAGATATTACTAATGCTAGAGTTTATTCATGGTCTACTTTCTTTGTTTCAAACCAATTTTCAAATTCTTTTCATGGTCCAAATTCTACTGGAGTGGTTCTCTGAGATGGTCTCTAATGATCTCCTCTTCTAGGTGGTCACACCCTGAGTAGTCCCCATACTGTACTAGAATTGGTCTGTGTGAATAATAGGCTATAGGAGCAGTGATGGCATGATAACGTGATGGTATGTTACTTCTGAGACTGGGCTTTAAAAGACTATGATTTAGGACTTAGGGCTCTCTTTTCATCTTAGGGTGTCACAGGGGAAGCAAGCTCTTAAATATCTTTATGTAGACATCTGTGTGGTAGAAAATGGAAGCCTTCTACCAACCACCAGGTGAGTGAAACAGATTCTCCAGTCCCTTCAGGTGGCAGCAGTCCAGGCCACAGCTTCTCTGCTATCTCACAAGAGACCTTGAGCTAGAAACACCCGGGAGAGCAATTCCCAGATTTTTGACTTTGGAAACTGTGTAAAAGTAACAAATGCTTGTTGTTTCATGCTGCTAAATTTGGAAGTAATTTGTTATGCAGCAATAGGCACTAAGACACTTATGTTTCAAAACTCAAATTCAGATTTTCTGATTCCCAAAAGTATTCCCTGTTTATGCCAAGTCAAAGCTATTGGCCAACTTTTCTGCGCTCCCTTGCCCATTGTGTTCTTGTCTCTCTTAGAAAGTGTGATTGCCAAAATAAATTTAATTACCAATTATTGAACAATGACTATGTGCCAGGTGCATATAAGCAATTTACATATATTGTCTCAATGTATTCTCAACAGACCTATGAGGTAGGTATTTTCATCTATATTTAACAAGTGAAGAACCTGACATTTGAAGACATTTAGTAGAATTATACACCAGGCATTAAATTGATATGGTACTCACCACTGTCCACATGGGATAACCCCAGTGGATACCTGAAACCAAGATAGAAGTGAGCCCTATCTACACTATGCTTTTTCCTATACTCACATGCCTATGATAAAGTTTATAAATTAGAGACAGTAAGAGATTAACAATAATAACTAATAATCAAATAAAATAATTATATTAGTATCCTGTGATAAAAGTTATGTAAATGCCATCTCTCTCTTTCAAAATATCTTATTACATTCTACTCATCCTTCTTCTTGTGAGATGACATAGTGCCTACATGATGAGATGAAAAGAGATGGAGACATGGAACAAAAGGATGATCTATGCCCTGAGCAGGATGGAGTGAAACAGCATAAGATTTCGTCACATTACTCAGAATGGCATACAATATAAAATGTATGAATTGTTTATTTCTGGAATTGTTTTATTTAATATTTTTAGTTCATGGTTCACCATGGGTAACTGAAATTACAGAAAGTGAAACTGCAAATTAGGGATGACGAGTGTATTTGAGCCAAGCCTTTTAGCTGCAGTTGCTTTCCTGATGCACTATGTCACACTGCATGGCTGTGCTAGCTCCCCTTCAAGCCCTCGGCATTTGAGACAGAGAAAATAGAAACAGAGAGAAGCCACATTACTCAGAGCTTATGCATGGTGAGAGGAATGGGAATAGAGGTGAGAAGCGTGACATTCTTCTCTGTTAAGCTTTGTGTAATCTATTGTTTGGATATCTAGCTCATGGCAAAATGCTGCTTTATCCTACCCCTTTTTCATCATAGAGGTCTACATCAGAGAAATAATGTAATTCTTCATGAGGCTTTCTGAATCATGGAAATGTATGCCAAAATTAATATCATTGCCATTCTTTACAGTAAAGATTTTATTACAGAAATCAAAAAGAAATCTAATATTAGCCAATCTCACTTTTAAATGTCCATGTCAAAATCCTAAATAAATAAAAACAAACAAAATCCAATATCACATTAAGAAAACACATCATGAACAATTTGAGTGTATTCTGGTATTTCAAGGATTACTCAATATTAGGAAATCCATTAATTGAACTCACATTTTATTAATAGATATAAGGAGAAAAAGAATAAAGAGCTTTAGAAAAAATTAATCAGTTATTCTTACTTAAAAAACAAAACAAAACAAATCAAAAATAAACATCCTATACCAGCAGTTCTCTTTCAAGGGTTCTGCAAGATCAAACTATTTCAATAAAAATACGGTAATATTATTTGTCTCTTTCACCGTCATTCACTTAAAAGAGTACAGTAGTTTCTCACAGGTTATGTGGCATGTGATTTAGAAATGGATTAATGGGAGGAGTAGATATGAGAATGAATGCAGCGATGTTCTATGAAGCTAAAGACTAAAGTGTAAATAGTTGACATAAGTGAAGCTATTTTAAAATGAAGCCAGAGCAGCAGTTCCCAACAAAAGGCTTCAAGTCTTGCTCTTTGAACCTTCAGAAACTTTGAAATAGACAAAACGACCTTTAGACCAGGCCACACCAAAACTGTCTTCCAAACAACTGTTTGTAAAGCTAACAGAAAATCAGACATTCTGACCACAAGAACTAATGATTATGAGTTCTCCCAGAAAGTACAGTCAGCAGCCATGCATAGCTAAAGAGTAACAACAGCCTGTCAGCACCAGTAGAAACCCGTTTTCTTCCATTCATGCAAATTATCATCTTCCTTTTTTCATTAAAAACCCTTGCCTTCACCCTGTAATTAGAACATTATTTGGGTTTCTGTTTCAATCTGTGCTCTCCTAAATGTAATTTGTAATCCCAAATAAATGTATTGCCTCTCATTTCAGCCTTTTATTTTTAGGTTAACAAAAGTGATTTGCAAAAGTGTAAAATAGTGCCGCTTCTTTCACTAATTTTTTTGATAATTAAAATGTGCCATTTTTTCATTAAAATTGTGCAAATTAATTAATTATGCAATTGGATTCTCATTATTTTGAATGAATCAACAAATACATATTTTTTAAATTTCTCAGTTTTAATTCTTAATTTGGTAAAAACTTATGATATTGTGATTTATGTTAAGAAATACATATTTGGTCTTCATCCCCATTTTTGGCAGAGCTCCTAAAACTGAATTTCCTAAGTATTGACCTTAGTAAAGGTGTCTTTTGTTTTATTACTGAAGTGCCTTTTGGACCCACCTGTGGACGGGAACTGTGTGCCAGGAGTGCCAACCCTGTGATTTAGAGGGTTGGAACTTTCACTCCCACCCCTGATATTTGGAGAGGGAAAAGGGGCTGCAAGTTGAGTTCATTATCAATGACCAGTGAATTAATCAGTCATGCCTCTTTATAAAGCCTTTTTAAAAACTCAAAAGAACTAGGTTCAGGGAGCTCCCGGTTGGTGAATAGCTAGAGATTTGGAGAGTCTGGAGAGGGCATGAAATTCTGCACCCCTTCCCACGTGTCTTCTATCTGGCTGTTCTTGAGTTATATATCCTTTTATAATAAACTGGTAATCTAGTAATCAAAATGCTTCTCTGAGTTCTGTGAGACACTCTAGCAAATTGATTGCATCTGAAGAGGGTGTTTTAGGAACTTCTGATTTATAGTTAGTCCATGTCACAGATAACAACCTAGGCTTGCATTGGCATATAAAGTGGGTCGGATGGGGTTCAAGAGAGGTTAAAGACTGTCGCCTTAACCTGTGGAATCTCTGGGTAGATAGTGTCAGAATTGAGTTGTTGGTCATGCTAGAAGTTGTGTGGAAAACCCCCTCCACACATTGGAAATTGAGTTTCAGAAACTAAAGAATAACAATAGACAAAAACTCTGAAACACACAATAATTTTTAGGATCGAAAAGGAGTAGTAGTAAGACCAAAGTTTTTAAAAATCGTACCTATATAAAATACCAGTTAATTTCCACTTAAATATATAATTTTTTCTTTTTAATTATATAGTTTTTAAAGATACAATAGAAAACCCTGTTTATAACAAAATTAAGAGGAAAAAAAAAAGAAGAAACCTAACAAGAAATATGTAAAAGCTGCATGAGAAAATTTTAGATGCTCTTGAAAGACACAAAAGTAGATAAACCAATGGTTAGGATGACTCAACTTTATAAAAAAGTCAGTGTCTCCAAATTTAATGTGAATTTAACAAATTTAATTCAAATGCCAAAAAGTGTGTGTGTGTGTGTTTGCTTGTTTTCTGATGCTAGACAATTGGTTCGAGTTCATATAGTAAAATGACTAAAAAAAAACCTCTAAGAAAAGTGACCCACAGCAAATAGGGATAAAAACCCCAAAAGCTCTGTTACTGGGCCTTTGAGCCACTCTCCTTCTGCTCGGTCCCCTTCCATGTCTGGAAGTGTCCTGTTGCTTTATTCTCTCTTCTAATAAAGCTGTATTTCAGTGTCTTGCTAAATTCTTTGTTCGAGACATCATGAACCTGGATGACGCATCAAGAAAGGGACCCCATTCTCCCATAATACCATTCAGTATCAGGGGATCTCTGGGGATTTAAATGTTGCTTTAAATGCAGCTTTTCGGAAACTCAAGATTTCATAAAGGAGAAGACCACTTTTAGGTCACCTGGATTATAAACACTGTCGTCTGTAATTATCCTTATCGGTGTGGTGAAATATGAAGCGTTAAGGTAACCACACAATCACATATTTTTTTCTAGCACATTTTTAAGTATTTTAAGGTGAAGAGATAAAATGTTTGACATCATATGAATAAATAAGATATACTTGTATGTTTTAAAAGGTTTCTAGACCTGATATTCTCAGGGAAGAAAAATACAACTACTAAATACATTGTCTCCTGAAGAAAATATTATTTACTTTGGTGAATAGATTCAAGTTATGATCAAAGAATAATCTTATTAGAAATTACCCTGGTGGAATATAGACATTTTTAGGGGAATTTTTTACTCAAGATAATTAAACATGTTATCAATATTATAGATTTTAAAAAGGGGTTCCATGGAAAGTAAGCTAACAGGGTGATCTGATCACAAATACCTTAGAGGGCAGGTCATGATGGATGGTCATGATCTCCCTCCAGGCACATAACTTTTTAGTAAAAGGTTTATCTTTGCCTTAAGGAAGTTTTGTCCATTGTTTCTCTGCTTCCAGGTTTAAATATTTTAGAAATTAGCCTTAACCACACTGAAGAAAGCACATAATCTTGTTAACTCTCCTATAATCCAAATCCTGCCTTGCTCTCTCTTACCTTTCTGTAATCTTTACCTTCCCTCCTTAATTTCAAATTAATCAAAAGAAGCTGCAAAACTGTTATTCTCTGGAGCATTTGAGAGCTTGCTCCTTTGGTATATGTCATCAGTTTGGCTCAAATAAACTCTTACAAAAATTCTCTATAGGTTTGGACAACATAAAATAATTATAGCAAAGTTGTATTATTTTTTATGATAGAACTCTCTCAAATGTAGGATTAATACAAAAATGGATAGAGACAATTTAGGTGATTGCTTTTACATATGTGAAAATCACGCTCTAGTCTTATTAAATTCCACATCATTGACTAAAGGAGAAGTATATATTTCACATGCAAAATTACAGACTTCAGTCATGGGGAAAATGTACAATCAAGGAGCAATCTTCACTGTTAATAATACGACAAGAATTTAAATCTGAAGCTCCTTTTCCTCTCTTGCTCCTTTGCTCCTAGTGAGCTTACTATTATATATAATCTGTAATACACTGAGTTTAAAATTCAAATTGATAAAAAAAAATATATACTGTCTCTTTTATTAAGTTGGTTGGAATATTATGCTCTCAAATTTCAGCCTGAAGTCTTCTATTAATAACGCTCCAGTTGCACCTTCTCCTAATGAGAGGAACTGAATCTTAGATGTGGAGGGATGTCCAAGCAATGACCCAGGAGAGGTGACCCTTATGTCACAACCCTGGACTTTTCAGAAAATAGAGCTCTGTTCTGTGATGCCATCCAATGGACAATTAAAAGGATAAAAACATTCTTTATTCAAAATAAATCTTTTTTTTGTATCTAGGATAATTCTACTTCTTTTCTTGTGACAGCTGCTTATATACTTGAAAACAGATGAGCTGTAAGAAGCACCTGGCTTCGCTGCTCTAAACTTCATTCCTCAGATCCTCTCACTTAATCTCACACATTTTATCACCAATCCCCACCCCGACACTCAATATTCTGCTTACTCTTCTCACAAGATGGCAAGTACTTCTACATTTTACCCCCTAAATGCAGTACTTCAGGTGATACCATACATCCTCCAGGTTGTGTTTGTAATATTTCAAAGCGTAGCAGAGATCTGCCTCCCTTTGGCCAGATATTATGGGTTAGATAAATAGATCTAAGAATATTTTGTAATGTATAATTTTTCAGAGTAGAAATGTGACACATATTTTTGTAGAAAATTAAAATTACCTATGATATCAAATATCCCAGAATATACATATATTTAATTTTTATTAAAGTATAATTGACATACAATATTATATTTAGTTTCAGCGGTACAACATAGTGACTTGACATTTATAGATGGTACAATGTGATCTCCACACTAAGTCTACTACCCATCTGTCACTGAGCAAAGTTATTGACTATATTTTCCATATTTCCCATATGTAATATGATTTGGATCATATTACTTATAACTTTATGTGCAGAGAACTTAATTTTATATTTCAGCATAGTTTTTCTCTACATCTTTAAAATTCTTTGAATTTTTCATTTTGAATGGTTATATAATATCTTATCTTGTGGCTATGTCCTATTTAACCACCTTTTATTATTGAATACTGTGTTTTCTTTGATAGCTTTGGATAAGTTACTCTACTTGTGCAAAAGATTTTAACTCTTTATTCATGTCATTAAATTATTTTTCAGAAAGGTAACACAAAGGGGTGTGGTCGGCAAAGCTCCTATCAAAGCAGCCACAAGATAAAGGCAGGCACATAGGCCACACCCAGGGAGTACCACAACTAAATCCTCAGAGTAGTCAGGTCAGGTGAAAAGACTGCTGCTCTCAACTTCTCCAGCGCCTTCCACCACATCTTTGGATGTGTCATAAATCATGGTTAGTGAGATGGGAATTAGTAGTAAAGAGGCTAAACAAGAAAAAAGTAGAAACCAACAACTGCCTCCTTCCTCACTTGTAGAATCTAGGGAAAAAGAAGCCTCAATTTTAAATTAGATATGTTCTTGCTCATCAATATTATGTCTGGGACTTAATGTGACTATAGAACACTTCAACAAAGAGTGACCAGAGAAGTCAGGGGCCCATAAAGGTTTTTGACCAGGTCCTAGAGAAGAATTAGCTTCACAGAGTAGATTTAATAGGAGGAATGGAAGCCTAAAAGTTACTTTACAATCATTGTCATATACCACACCATTTTCATTCAGCATGTTTAAGCCACATCTTCCCTATATTTGATAGCTTTTCATAAATAAGTAAAAGATTTCTGTTTCCTAAAGTCCTTTTCTTTTCTCATGATAATCATAAGTAACCAATTACTCAAGCATTTCTATCCTTCCCAGAGAACTATATCATCACTCTATTATAGATCCCACTATCATATTTGCAAGATAGTTATCTAGTTAAATTTCCATCCCACTCATCCCTGGATTAGAATTTCTCAATCACAGGAATAGTGTTTTATTTACTTTGTGTTTTTAGCCTGTAGTGCGGCAAACCCCTATAAATGTTGGTTGAAAAATATGCTAGGTAAATGAATCAGTAATGGAACACATATTTTTTAAATGAAAATCAAAGAAATTTAACATTTTTACTTTATTCCATTTTTTCATGTCAAACAATTCTCTATTTATTGTATATTTATAAAAATATATTCCACAGGGGCAATAAAGTCTTGTGCTATATTCAGTTGTTATAGATGTACTCTTAATTTTTGACCATGACTCAAAATAACATATGGGGGGTACACATTACAGTGGTATAACTAATCCTTAAGAAACAAAATTTTCAATTTTTCTAATTTTCTGAAAAAGTATTTATTCTCATTTAGGAGAGACTGCTGGCAAGATCTCCTAACCCAGTATTCATAGGAAGAAAGTTATTTTTATTATGAAACATTAGCTTAATTCTTCCAATAGATAAAAAAAATAAAATCTGCAAGTCATTTTTATGGAACTCCTTTTTTTTTTTTTTTTTTACCACTCTTATTGTGTCAAAATGCACCTACAACATATGGCAAATAAAATTAAGGTCACTGAATAAAACAAACACCAATTAATAGGCTTCATTATATTCTAAGGTCATGATTATACAGTGCACAAAAGCACAATAAAAAAAACCAGCAAATTTTCTAGAAGAATAGACTTGATGTTATGTAAATAAAATTAATTTTTACCTGCTGATATTACCATATGACACTTGTATGTTTGTGGTCAGAGATTTTGTTGGGCTCATTACTCCTATGGCATGCCCTTTATTTCACTTTTTTTTTAATTACTAAGCTTTTTTTAAAAAATAGACTATTTTTGAGCAGTTCTAGGCTACTTTCATTTAACTCCATAACTTTAAGTTTCTTATATGTCATTTTTGTGCCTTGACAACTCATTTTTTTTCATTGCTTAAAAATATTCCAATGTATGTACATGCCATAGTTTTCTATTAAAGAACATCTTAGTTGCTTCCAAATTTTGATAATTGTGAATAAAGCTTTTATAAGCAGACATACAAGCCTAGGAAGTGCAGAGAGTCCCAAACAAGATAAACCCAAAGAGGCCCATTCCAAAAAGCACCATAATTAAAATGGCAAAACTTAAAGACAAAGAGAATCATGAAAGTAGAAAGTGAAAAGTAGCTAGTTAATTACAAGGGAGCTCTCATAACAATGTCAGCTACTTTCTCAACAGAAACATTGCAGGCCAGAAGGCATTGGCACAAAATATTCCAAGTGATGAAAAGCAAGTACCTACAATGAAGATTACTTTACCCAGGAAAGCTGACATTTAGAGTCAAAGAGCAGATAGAGATCTTCTCAGCCAGGAAAAAGCTAAGGGAATTAACAACTACCAAACTAGTATTACAGGAAATGTTGAAGGGAATTCTTTAAGAAAAAAGAATGGGGGAAAAAAAGAGAACATAAATATGAATAATAAAATGGCAGTAACTGTGTACTTATTAAGAATCACTTTACATGTAAATAGATTAAATATTCCAATCAGAAGACAAAGGACAACTGAATAGATAAGATATGCCATCAACAAAGGATTCACTTTATATCAAAATACACACAAACTGAAAGTAAAGGTATGGGAAAAGATATTTCAGGCAAATGGAAATGAAAAAAAAATCTGGCATAGCAATATTTATATCAGATGACATAGAGTTTAAAACAGACTATGAGAGAAAGAAGGACATCACATAATAATAAAGAGATCAATTCAACAAGAGGTTATAACCCTAGTAAACATTTATGCACTCAACATAGGAGCACTTAAATATATAAGGCAAATATTGGTGGAGATAAAGTGAGAGACTGACAGCAATACAGTCATAGTAGGGAATTTTAACATCCCATTAATACCAATGAACCAATCTTTTAGAGAAAAAATTAATAAACAGTGCCCTTAAATCACACACTAAAACACATAAATTTAATTGATATTTTTAGTGTTTCATCTCATAGCAACAGAACATACATTCTTTTCAAGTGCACATAGATAATTTTCCAAGGTAGAACACGTTAGGCCACAAAACAAGTCTCAGTAAATTTGAGAAGATTGAAATCATATCAAGTGTCCTCTCCAAGCACAATAGTATAAAACTAGAAATCAATTACAGACAATAAAAATAAGAAATACACAGACACACAGAGGCTAAATAACATGGTACTACACAACGAATGAGTTAACAATAAAATCAAGAAAGAAATTAAAAGATATCTTGAGGCAAATAATGAAAACAAAACAACTCAAAATTTATGGGACACAGTGAAAGCAGTCTGCAGAGGGAAATTCTTAGCAATATAGGCCTACCTTAAGAAATAAGAAAAACCTCAAATAAGCAATGTAACTTTACACATAATGGAACTATAAAAAGAAGAGCAAAGTTCAAAGTGGGTAGAAAGAAGAATTTATATAGTACATAGTACATTCTACCCAAAGTCATCTATGGATTCAAAGCAACATCTATAATTTTCTCAAACTATTTTTTATAGAAATAGAAAAAAAAAACCTGTGCTAAAATTTGTATGGAACCACAAAAAGCTCAAAATTAGTCAAAGCAATCCTGAGAAAGAATAAAGCTGGAGGTATTCCACTTCCCGATTTCAAAAGCTATGGCAATCAAAACAGTATGGTATTAGCATAAAAACTACACATAGACCAAGAGAATCAACAGCTTGGAAATAAACTCACTCATACATGGTCAACTAATACTAGACAAGGGAGTCAAGAATAGTCAGTGGAGAAGAAACTGTCTTCAATGAATAATGTTAGGAAAATCAGATGTTCACATGTAAAAGAATAAAACTAGACCTCTATCTTTTACTATTTGTAATAATTAACTCAAAATGGATTAAAAGTTTAAAAGTAAGATCTAAAACCATAAAACTTATAGGATAAAACATAGAGAAAATATTTCTGACATTAATGTTGGCGACGATTTTTTGGGTATGATATTTAAAACACAAGTAACAAGAGCAAAAACAAACAAGTGGGACTACAGCAAACTAAAAAGCTCTGTATAGTAAAAAAAAATCAATAAAATAAAAGGCAACCTACAGAATAGGAGAAGATATTTGCAAACCATATATTCAATAAGAGGTTACTATCTAATACATATATTCTATAGCAAATAATAATTATAATAATAAAAATAAAATAATAATAATAATAATAATAAAAACAAACAAAACAAACAAATAAAACCACAGCAAATCATCTGATTAAAAAATGGGCAGAGGACCTGCATAGACAAGAAAATATTTAAATGGCCAGCAAGTTTATGAAAAGCATAATTAATTATGCTCAACATAATTAATTATCAGGGAAATGCAAATTGAAACCAGAATGAGATATTACATTATGCCTGTTAGAGTAGCTACTATCAAAAATATTTTAAAAGAACAAATGCTTGTAAGAATGTGAAGAAAAGGGAACCCATGTACAGTTTGTGAGATTGTAAATTGGTGCAGCCACTATGTAAAACAGTGTGGAGGTTCTTCAAAATATGAAAAATAGAACTATCATATACAATTCCATTTCTGGGTATATAGTCAAAAGCAATAAAATCACTATCTCAAAGAGATATCTGTATCCACATGTTTATTTGCAGCATTATTTACAATAGCCAAGACATGGAAATACCCAAAGTGTCTGGAAAGAACCTAAGTGCTCACCAACAGATGAATGAATAAAGAAAACATGATAGATATATATTCATAAATCATAAATATATATGTGAATATCTATATTAAGCCATAAAAAGAAATCCTTCTATTTGTGACACCATAGATAAACTTGTAACCTGAAGGTATTATGCTAAGTAAAATAAGTCAGACAGAGAAAGACAAATATTGTGTGATTTCACTTATATGTAGAATCTAAAAGAGCCAAACTCATAGAAACAGAAAACAGATTGGCAGGAGGCAAGGGACCTGCATAGACAAGAAAATGTGGTCAGTGAAAGGTGAAGGTGGTCTAAAAGTATAAACTCTCAGTTATAAGATGAGATCTGGGGGTGTGATGTGCAGCCTGGTGATTCTAGTTAACAACACTACTATATATTTGAAAGTTGTTGAGAGAGTAGATCTTAAAAGTTGTGAAACGATGGATGTTAAGTAAATGCGGTAATCACTTCACTATTATTGTGTTGTAAATCTTAAAATTATTATTGTGTTGTAAATCTTAAAATTATATGATGTTACATCAATTATATCTCAATAAAGCTGGAAAATAATTTTAAAAATGCTAAGATAATACAAAATTTTATGTGAAAGTAAAAGTAAATTATAACTAATTTTTCTATTTTGTATTTAGGATTTGTTTGACATTAAATCAGAAAGAATTCAAGGATATTCATCTTTATTTTGAATATTTTAATGAAGTAAATTTTTACTTCTCCACTTAAGTAATTTTACTCATGAAATATTTGTGAAAATATTTGCATGCATCAACTCTAAACTAAGAAAACTTGGAAAATAAAGAAGTTGATCTAATTCTTGTTGCTTTAGTGTTGGAAGGACCTCTAAAAATTACTAATCTTACTCTTTATCTAATGACTACTTTTCCTTTATCGTATTTCTGGCTAATGATTTCCATTCTATATTTGCATTAATCACTTTATTATTAAAGATTGACAATAATCTTTTGATAGTTCTGAATATTAGAATGTTTTAATATTAAGAATTTATTTATTTTTAGTTATTTTCACATTGGTTTTATAGAACCCAAGATGGGATATAAGAATAAGCTTCATTTCAACTCAACCTAATAATATTTCAAAAATATGAAGCTATATATTCAAGGGTCTTCTTATCTTCAAGGTCACTAATCTCTCTAATAATTTCACAATTTTTTTTTGTTTTTGTTTTTGACTTTGTTCCTCTTAAGTTCAGCTACATTAAAAAATAAAGTATGATTTTTAGAACTGGACACAAACTCCAAAACTGAGTCCCTTTAGCACTGTGACAAGCACAAATTTTATTTTAATTTAACTTGGTGGTAAAATTCTATTAATACAAATTAATTTTACATGAATACAAGGCTAATTAATTCATTAGTCCTTGAAGAGGCTTTATAAAAATATTGAAACATTAAATACACAAATCGACCTTAATCACAAGTTATTTTTGAGATTTACTATTATTTAGTGTATTTCTTCCACTACTTTCTTGAAGAGTTATTTTTTTGGCAATTCTATCTGGAGTCCTAGACAACTGAAGAGTCTTTGTCAGTGTTACCACCATTTTTTCCTATAGTAAACATGAACATGTTTAGAGAAGCTAAATTTATTTCATAAAGGTATTAGGTGAAACAGAATGATTATATAGTTTTAAGTGACCTCATGATTTTTAAAAAGTAAAAATCATACTACATATATTTTCTACAACTCTAAGTATAAATTAATGTAATATAAATTTTACCATAAAATCTGAAAATATACTTTAAAATTTTTCAGTTACTTTTTGAGATTTTTTTTTTTTACTACATTTCTGGCTAATGGGGTTCAACCTATTTTTGATTAAATAAATGCCAGAGTCAAACCAGATTAAATCAAAGTAAATGGAACAAAATGAAATATAGCAGATCACCTTTACTTAAATAAAGAAAAGTATAGGAGGGATGAACTGTTCTCTGTTTCATTTTTTGAAAGGTTTAATAGTGGGATTATGCAAGACAAAATACAATTTAAAAATTTAATAAATAATACTGTTATTATAACTCCATTTCTAAATTTTGAAAACAAAAATAATTTATATATTGATGAAACTAAATCAGTCCAAGAAAATATAATTATTACTTAAAAGTCTTTTAATTACATTGTGTTACAAATTTATGAAATTTGAATAAAGAAGTTATTTTAATGAGAATATCAATTTCTAGACTTTTAAACTTTCAGTGGTTATTTCATATTTTTATAGTCTTTTTCAAAGCTAAAATAAAAATAGTGGTATACTTTCTGATTTCTTTCATATTCTAATGATTTATGTAAACTAGATATATTTTTACTAGATATAAACTAGATATATATTTATATCTTTATAAAAATTTTAGATCCTTCTTGAAATAAAAAGCATGTAAATTGTACAGGATTATTCTAAGTATAGAAAATAGTACTTATTAGGGCAACGCTGTTGAAACTTGCCCTTTATTGTGCATATTGTGTAATCATCATTGACCGGGGTGTTGGGTTCCTTTAGATAAGGGATATGTGGCCCACAATGTCTGAAAGATGCCAAGAATGCTAGGCTTTTGAAAATGGCAAAAGAAATTAAAGAAGAATATTTAAAAAATCATGAGTAAAATACACAAGAAAAATATACCCATAATAAGAGGCTTTAAACATAGCTATATCACATATGGAATATTGCTATCTAACAATTCATCCTTTTTTTTTTTTGCAGGATGGCTGAGTAAATTTAGGATCTCTCTTTTGCTATGGGTGTTTTATTTGACTGGAGCTCCCCTTTCTTTGTGAATTAACCTGTGCATTAGGAGTTATGCTGGTTCCATGCTGGCTCTGCCACTACTAGCTGTGTTTACATGGGCAAGTCATGTAAGTACCATAAGCATCTGCATTTTGCCCAAGAGAACAAATGGTGCAGTCATACCTATCTCATTAAGTTTATATGTCATAAAAATGCTTTCACTGGATATGAATTTTAGGAATCAAGGACGATGTTATAATCAAATTTTTATGCTCGACCTTAGAACAATGCATGGTACATATGGGTACAGAATTAATAGTATTGTTACATGATGTTCCATATTGTAGGAAGGGTGACATACTGAGGTTTGCTCTGTTCTATGAGGGTGACATACTGAGGTTTGCTCTGTTCTATGGCTTTTGAAGGAAATAGTGATTAGTCGTTGCATTAGCAGATGGCTCCAGTACTGACACACTTAAATAAAAATGTTGGAGACAAAGGCTATACCCTATACAGTTCAGAAAGTTTCATAGGTGGGTAGGAAATAATTTCTTTGAAAAGGAGAGTACACAAACAGACTTGTTCTAGGTACAGTGGAAGTTCTAGGCACACTGAGGAAGGCCATGTTAATATAATTCTTTTATTTTCTAAATCTAGGAAACAGATTTCAAGTTTCAGAATAAAGGCCTAAATAAAAATAACAGTGTAGGGGAAATAAAGAATTCAAAAATAAAGTTAGATACCAAAAGAGAGAGCCCACAGATTAGCTGCCTCAATATCAGTAACTAGCGTCAGTGAGCAGCAGCCACATGGGCCAGTGGTGAGGGAAACATACCTATTATGGAAGGCATAATGAATCAACACCATAATGACAACCTTGGTGTTGAGTCAGGGTCGGCTCCTGTCATGTAATGTATATGCAAATTAATGATGAGGCTGAAGGAGCAGGAAGACTGCTGGGGGAATGGTCTCAGAGTTATTTTGGTTGTGACCTAGGAACTAAAAAGAAAGGTTCTGATTCTCCTTGATTGTGTTCTGCTAGATGGGTAGACGCTGGTGAAACTGACAATGCAGGCATTACATTCACTTGATCTGTTGTTCAGTTTGCTTGTGCTATCCTTTTTCATGTTCCTCTCTGCATCTCCTCACAAAGAAAGTTGAACATTTCTCTTCAATATGTCCAGTGATATTCCAGCTGTCCTTAATATAATCTCATTTAATATTTACATCAACATTGCAAAGTAAATATATTTCCACCTTATAAATGAGGTTTCCAAGACTCAGAAAAGGTAAATAGTTTTCCAGGATGGGCTTAGTAAATTATGGGCTCATGTCTCTCTGACTCCAAAGCCCATGTACTTCCCACTCTGCCACATTCCTTTTGGCCACTGGTCATTGGCCAACATGATGACAAGTGAACAGTCTGCCATACACTGGCACATCTATTTGCGAGGTGTGATGTGCAATGGTAAGCCCCACACACCCCAGATTAAACCTGTGGACCATCAGAAATTTTGTCCGATATTTTCCTATGCATAATCTAGGATTCTAGGTTGCTCAGATAAAAATAACTTGGTGTCGGTAAGTAAAATTTTGACCCTGTTTGGAAGACATTTACATTTTATAAGATGACTTCCACAGCGTAAAAAGAGTCTTTTGTTACTGTCACAGTCAGAATAGGCTGAAACTCAGTGATAGAAATAGCTGTTAAAACTTTGACTATGGGATATAATATTTCAGCTCTAAATATATGGATTTAGAATTCATTACAATAGCTGCAGAATTGATTTTTAGATATAAACATAAAAGTGTAGCCATCCTCAGAAACTGTCACATACTATTTCTATATCACTTTTTTTTTTGAGGAATGGTTATCTTAGAAAGCTCTTCTTATCATCGCTTATTTAACACTACAGCCAATGAATAAATATAGATACAGCGTCTGTGTTTTTCTTTGAAAACAGTCATTGAAAGCTCTTCTAAGAGTGTCCTGCTGCTAATGATCCTGCCAGCATCATCTTTGTAAATTAATCCTCACTAAGGAGACAGAACTCTAAAAACAAAAAACAAGGCAGCACCGTTTGGCTACCATGGCCTGTAGACAAGTGTCAGCACTTTACACATTCTTGAGACCACTTCAAAATGTTAGTTTTTCTCAAAAAGGCCAATGCAACATGAAGTTGTAAGAAAAATAATTCATTGAAGGTAGAGCCTCTGAGGCACACAGATAAACTAAAACTCATTTTTTTTTTCCTCTAGAGAACAAGTGATGACCAAGTATTGTATAATATGTTTATTTCAAGTGATAGAAACCCCCTCACAGGCATCTACAGTTGAATCAGGGGATGGAGCTCATGGCTGTAGGGTGGTTTCTGTCTCCAAGCACTCCTTAACATGACTTTCCAGTCAGAAGTCTAGTGAAGGGTGCAGAAGAGACCCCTTGGAAAGAACTCATATGTACTCCTTGCTGTGAAGAAACACAGAGGACAGGAGCCTGACTATCAGTGGTTAGAACAAAACACAACTGTGAACAGGTTCTGCTTGCAGCAGGGCACAGTTGGAGAGCAAGAGACTGGATGAGTAAGTCAGGTAATGGAACAGGGAAGTGTGTTGAGGTGAGATCAGTTTATAATAGGTCTTCAAATAACGTTTTCATTCAAGGTTGTTTCATTATATCATTGATGAGATACCCTATGAACTCAACTCTCATTTATATCAATTAGGCTCTGGCAGAACTGGCTTTATTATACATTGTTTCTCTTAAAGTCCCAGAACTTATTGACAACATTAAGTTGTGTTTGCTATGAAATGGATGTAGACAGTGCAGGGGAGTGGTCATGCAGTGAGTCTTCTTGGGTTGCCAGAATGCAGGCCATCATAGTTAAAGGAAGCTAGAGATGTGTCACCAGAGGTTCAGGGGCATGGAGTGGATAAACACGGGGACAATGTATTGGCCAGTTTCTAGAGATCATTTAAAATTAATCAAAAACAGACTCACAAATATAGAGGAAACTCTGGTGATGGTTAGAGGGGAGTGAAGTTGAGGGGCTGGGAGAATGGGGTGAAAGTTTAAAGAAGTACAAATTAGTAGTTGATAGTTGGTCATCAGGATGGAGAGCACGACATAAGGAATGCAGTCACCATTAATGTAATGGCTAGGTGGAGAGCCAGAGGAAAGAAAGAGCAATTAGGGGGATCATTTTATAAACTATATAAATGTCTAACCAATGCACTGTGTACTTTAAACTAATAAAATACAATTAAAAAAACAAACAAGCAAAAATCCTGCTTCATATCCTTGCAATACTTAAGCATATGGCTTCATAATTCTTTTCACTGTTTACAATAAAACTCAACCTGAATTTTGAGCAGAAAAGCCAGTTAAATCTCAATTCTAGTCTCTTGCAAATTCAAAAGAGAAAAACTCAAAGATTTTAACAATTGCATTGCTATCTGAAACTGAAATGGAGTGTATAAAAACAAAATTTTGTAAGATATATTTTGGTCAGAACCTGAATGTAGTTGAGAAGACAATTTTAAGATATTCTCAACAATCTTGATTTGTCTGATGCTGTGAACCTATTATTTATTCTAATTATACTTATGTAAATATTATTCTCTAATGCTTTGTTTGTATAAAGGAATATATTAGTAGACAAAGACCCAGTGTCAAAATAGAAAAAAAATATATGAGATTAGACATACTTTCTTATGAATGCTCATAAACATTGTTCAATGCCTTACACAAAGTTTTTTGGTATTAGTCAAGGACATTTGTTATTTGTTACTCTAAGACACCTAGTTTAACATTATTGTGGAAGGAAAAACAGCTTAGTCATTGTATGTAGATTCGATGGTCGGTTACATCATTAAAAGTACAAGCCTATTTGAGTCTGAACCATCTAAAATGTTTGTTCCTGAAAGGTGACATACAATGCAGGTTATTATTAGTTTTTTAGGAAGAAAAATTAAGGAAAGGACATTATGACTTATAGTTTTATTATAGATCCAAAAAAATGTAAGCCATAAGCCAAGCAAAACTGTTTTGTTGTATTCTTTTTTTCTTTCAAGTGTATGAAAGTAAACATTCATATGCTGAGAGTGAGTAAGCAAGTGATGTCATGGATGGAAAATGCATAGCTTTATAAATTAAACATTACATTATTGAACTCAGGTCCTCTTACATGATTTTTCTTAATTCACCAAAACTTTGGGAAGAGCTATACAATTAACACATTCTCTCAGTTTCTCAAGGCGTTACTCACTTTCTAAAGGCTGAGACTATGAATTTGAGACCATGTTGGCCCATTGGCTTACCACAGGTCGGTGAACATCCCAGAACGCCCTCTCTTGGCTATCAAGAATCTTCCTTTCAATCTTGTCTCTCTTCTTGTCCACTCTGTCAACATTGTGACAAAGAATAATAAGTAGTGTTAATTGTAGTGCCTCTCTGAACAGAAGGCCACGACTTGAATAAATCTTTGAAAAAACTCACAAGGACTCACTTTGCTTGTGCTTCGGCTTGCATAAAAATGAACTCCCATTTCCGGGCAAATGCTCTCTGCAGCCTGGCCAGGCTCTCCTAAAAAATATACCGTAGGTAAAAACACGCTGGTGTTCATCTCCACTATTC
This sequence comes from Macroglossus sobrinus, assembly GCA_004027375.1. Lineage (NCBI taxonomy): Eukaryota > Metazoa > Chordata > Mammalia > Chiroptera > Pteropodidae > Macroglossus > Macroglossus sobrinus. The sequence goes on along the minus strand of PVKZ01002819.1, from coordinate 126,481 downwards.
TTTACCATAAGATTTATCAAGAAAACGGGTATAGAATTTCTTAGGTCATAAGTGTACTCTGGTTCTGAATGATAAGTAATGCTCACCGAATACAGTGATCTTCATATTAATAGTCATCAAGAAAACAGAGAAATATATTACAAATATTAATTTTTATAAATAATTGAGTTTAGAGAACAGAACTAAAAATCTAAAATACTAAAATTACCTTGTATAAAAAAAGTACTCAAGACTAGTCTATTGGATTTTTCTGTGCCCTCTTTACTGAGGAACTGGAAAGTAATATGTTTCTACTACCAATTCAGTCTATCCAATTCTTACTAATAATGTAAACCCTTGGCAGTCTACCATCCATGTCTACACAGGGTCTCACAGCAAGTAAATTACGACGTAGCAATTGTCTGACCTAATGACATCAGAATAATTTTATCTGCTGATGGTGACCAACTTGAAAGTTTTACAAAAACCATTTCCCAATATAAATGCTTTTTAATCCTCTGTTTGTATATCTTCATTATATGTAAGTATATATCTAAAGTTTTTACACTTAAGTTAATTTCTGCAAATAGGCTATCCTTTCTCCTTCTACTTTGAGTCTATGTATTTAAGATTTCACTGTCCTCAGTGTGAATGATGCGAGAAAGTGAGCAAGTCAGAGATTTATTGTCATTATGCTGCCTGACTCCTTGGAAATTTAATTCTTAAACTTATGAATGCAGAAAGTTAACAGAGTGCTCACAAATGATCATGGGACTTATTCCTGTTCATTTTACAACTTTCTTTGCTGGAAAGTCCTTAGTACTTACGGCTTCATAGTCAGCTAGCTCCAGCCTTGCCTTGTTCTGCATTGTTCTCTTGCAGAGGTAAACCGCTGGAATTAAAAAAAAAAAGCAATTATTTTTTTCTGGCTTATTAACATTGAAGCACTAAAAATAAAAATACAGCATAACAAATCAAGACATGCTTGTCTTTGTCACTTTTTTCTAAGCTGAAATTGTAATTTTCCTTATTTTTTTAGGCAAAATAAATACTTCGTAATGTTATTACTGAAATTCAAACATAGTGGTCTTAAAGGTGTTATAAGAAAATAAATGTGTTTAGAAACTTGGCAACCATTTTTTTATTTTTATGAAATAGTTGTCATAATTTAACTTCCTCAAAAAATAAAAGAAAAAAGATAAAATCTTTCAAATAAGACATCAAATGAATGTAAACATCTGGATGCATAAATAACACTGTTTTGTGAAGTGGAATTGCACGAAGAAGGGATAATTGTTGGCATATTCAATTATTTCTGTATCTACTGTCAACTGAAAGAATCTATTAATGTAAACTGAAGGCCTCTTGGCATCATTGTGTTATTTCTTAAGGACCAGTCATCAATCAATTGCTTTGTCACCAGTAGAGAGGAGAGTACAACATCTTACCTAACTATAATACAACTACCCATTAATTCCATTTTCCTGAGGACTCAGCCTTCTTGCCTGCCAGGGAAAGTCCATCTGAGAAGCAGATTTATAGATGGTTGACAGAGGAAAAGAGAATGGTGAAAAAATCGTGGCCATTCAGCAGTCAAGTTTCTTGTTATTTCCAGAATATCAGTGACTCTCATAATAATATCAATATCCTTTGCATTTTTTCTCATAATATATAATATTTGAAAAATATGCTATATCTATTCTAGATGCTGAATGAATTTACTGGATGAGCACTATCAGCTATTGCTTTTTGCAAGGCTAGCTCTGAGATATGCCTTATAAATATCATCTTTGTACTAAACTGTACCACCCTCGATTTTTCATAATAAAGTCTAGCTAATGTCACTGAGGAAATACCTAACACAGAAAACTTGAGACCACTGCAAACATTGATGGTATTTGTTCAATGTCTGCCTTCTAAAGTTTCCTGTTTGAAGGTCAAGGCAAAGGAAAGAGGCAACCATGGAATGATGTTAACATTATTACAAAGATATGATTTGAGAACACATCTTTCTACAACCTAACATGGTAATTTTATTTTTCTATTAATATTAGTCATTTTCAAACAGTAATTTTCAAAATTACTGATTTTCACTATTACTGATTTCCCAAATTAGTAAAAGTCAAACTTCAAAAACAAAAATGACCTGATTGCCATAGTTGTGATCACTCTTGAAGAAATTCTTACTATAGAGGCCACAATGATCTTAACAAAATATCTGAAATGTTCTCAGAAGTTGGTAAAAAATACAATAGTGTATGTGAATACCCCTGAGGGTGTCTCTTTATGAGAGAAAAATTGAATCTATTTAAATATCGAATTAAATAATTTCAGCTTTCCTGTACAATTACCTTTAATCAGATTTCGAGCTCCAGATAAGTGCCTCATCAGTCATAGCTGCATCAGCCTCTACTTGCTTTATTGATTCTGGTCATTTAATCTTTGTTCTTTTCAAATTAAGACTTCTTTTGGAAAATATATTTTCAACTCATTAGGTAAACTAATGAATCAAAGCAAAAATAGGGTGATGTTTTTTGGCTGACTCTTCACTAAGAAGTTATGCATCCTTTAATAGAGGTGTCCAACAGTATATTTTTTCTAATTCTCTAACAAACAAAATTAAGGTGTGGACAGGCAGCACCAGATAGGTAGTAATTGTTTCACATGTATTTGTTGGATGAGTGAGTGAATGAATGAATAAATGAGTAGGATCTTTTCAGAAGGAGTTATTTAGAAGTTAAATTTCTACAGTCTCTTTAGTAAAGAAAAAAAAAAAAGGAGGAAAAGCTGAGCCAGCAGAGTAGAGAGCACTCTGAACACTGCTGAAAGCTGAGTCAATATGGTCATGGCTGGAAAGACTCAAACCTCCTCAAGCTTGTCTAGACACAGTACAGTACAGTATGTTGACAGGTGCAGATGACACTTTCGTTCTTTATTTGTAGAGAATATCAACATTGGGCAGGACATGGGTAAGAAAGAAGGTCCAAATAGATGAAAAAAGTTTTAATTCTAGGAAATTTCTCAATTTATCAAAGACAGAAAAATATGAAAATAGTTAGGCACAGTTAAAACTATGATTCAGGCTAAGTGTTTTTGTACTGATTACCAAATATTTAGGCACCAATGGTGCTCTCTACGGTGTTAAGCATAGACCTAGGCCCAGGTACAAAGTATGAATTGTTTTTAACACAATCCTTGAATTTTCTCTGTGCTACCAAAATATTGAAAATAACAACTTAAAAAAACCCCAACATTTCTGGAGTTCTACTTAAGATGTTTTCCATTATCAAAGGTTTAAGTTTAATTTCAGGTTTAAATATATCTATCTGCAGTAGTTTTCTGGGAGACTATAATGAGAAAAAGATCAAACAAACTAGTAATTAACTAGAAGTCTACATAGCTAAGGGGAAGAAAGTTTGAAAAGGCCTAAAGTTCTACTACAGCTGAAAAAACTGTGTGGTAAAGGCACAAGATTTGGCTTAAATATGACTGAAAATTTAAGTGGAAAGTCAAAGTTTCTGGATCACATGTCTAACTGAGCAGAAAGTGAAGGCTGGCATTACTTTTTTTTCTATTTAATTTCATAAAGCTCTAGAAGGTAGTCTATTATACAGACTGAATAGTTCATGACAAAATTGTTCAGAGATGTATCAGGACATCTGTATCAGGAGATCAGTGAGAAAATCACTAATATCCCAATACCTAAGTGTGAATAAGCTATGATTATAATTCCTAAAAACTACAAATATAATTGTGAAATAAATATTTGAAAAATATCCAACTTATAACCAAAGTAATACAAATGTATCACATATTGTCATAATGCAACTCTTTCTTATTTTTTAAAGTTTACTTTGTGGAAAAAATTTTCTCTTGTCTCTGAATAAATACTCAAGCAGCTGCCACAGTCTTGTCTGTTACTCTCAGGTAATTCAGAGTCCCCATTTTGTCACAGGAATGCCCATCTCAAGTAATAGTTGAAACACGAAAGTTGGTTTAAAGTCTTGAGGCCTTTCCCTTTCCCCCAGCCTCTGTGGGTAAAGAAGCATGAGTGGCTCCTTTCTCCCCCTTGTTCTCCTGTTCCCACCACCATGTGCTGCTACTGGAAGGATGAAGAGGGGAGGGGATCACCGATGTGCTTACTTGACTGATACCACTGCAATGATCTAGTGTTGCCCTTCTCTGTACTTGGCAGAGGGTTAGAGCTTGTTATATTTCTCATGGTATTTTTGTGATGCTTTAGAGGACTGCTCCTTTTCCACTGCTGGGGATCTGTCATCTGCAGTGCCCCCGCTGGGGCTGACCAGTGCCATCACCCTTGGGCTATACCTCTCATCTTTCTCTACAATGCTGTCTGTCCCTCCAGACTGCCCTCAAGGACCAGACTGTCTCTCACTCATGGCTTAGACCATGACTAAGAGGAACATTTATGCACTGTTTCCCTGAACCAAGGCCACAGAACATAGCCACATCTCTTCCAGCTCCTAGACAACCTATCTCTTGCCTGTTATAATTCCATTGCAAAGCCTGAAAGTTCATGGTCCATAATGTCTCCAAGAGTAGGTGTCTCCTGTCAAGAAGCCCCTTGACGTCTCTGTCACTGGTTTGATGGGAGGGGCACTTTTCCACCACCCATCCCTCCCACTCTGAGCTAGTTGGGTGATGACTTCCAACATGCCGACAGCTACAGAATCAATCTTCAGGCTGATATCCTACCTGTCATAGGATTCAACATGAGCTGACAGCAACTACCGTGGTAATTTGTATGTTGGTCTAGCACAGCACTTTCATGTCTGGTCTTGATCCACTTAACACTTTGGCTGGATTTCCATTTTAACATCTTGTTACAAAAATCACTTTCCACTCATTAAAACAGCAAAGATGTTATAGAGTGAGAATAACCTATTTTGTCAATAGTAGAATAAAATAGCATAGCCAGTGGGCATGTAAAAAGGGAAAACTTCTTAGACAGGGTTTTGACAATGAGTAATAAACCTTAAAACATTCATGGCCATTGTTCCAGTGGTTGCTCTTCTAGGAATATAACCCAAGGAAATAATACAAAAGACATAGAGATTTAAGGATCCACGATATGGAATATAGGAACACAATGAGGAATGGGCAAGAAAACCATGCATATTTGTTCAGAGATATTATATTGCCATTCAAAACAGTGTGTACAAATTTTTTACCTCAGAATTGAAATTTAATTTTTAAAACCCTCAATCTTCCATTATAAAAGTTCAGTGTAGAAAATATAAATATTAAAGTTCAAAAATCACTTCTCTTATTGTAATCTCACTTCTGTCATTATTTTGGTGTACAATCTGAATTTTTCCTTTCTATATACATCTGCTAACATATACATGAATATCTGTATTTTTATCAAGAATCTGAGAAAAAAATGGCATATATAATAGAGGCTCTGTTCATCCCTCTGGTGACCAAATCAGTTGTGACGGTAACAAGGAGCAAACAGCAAGGAAAAATCACCTGAGATCTAGATGAACAAGCCATACAACTAAGGAGAAGTCCAGGAAATCACCCCTGGTCCTGAGCAACTGAGTGAGACAGAGGCTGCAGCAGAGGCAGATGCCTATTAAAGGGGCCACGTCTGTGAGCGAATTTTCACTGTGACAGACCTGCTCACTCTGAGCATCGGTGCCGATTCGGCTGTGCACAGGGGGCACTGGAGACTTACAGGGAGATGTTGTCGGAGTGAGGACCAAGGCAGAACTTGCTCTGTACAGAAGTGCTAGCAGTATCCACTGTTCCCTGTTGAGCCCTCCCCCTCCCAGTATGTGGATACAGCACTGCCATAGCTGTATCCTCCGCCCAGAGAATTCCCTGAAACCCTGCCTCCCCCACCTCTCAGCCACACCCAAGCCACATCCTGATATAGCTCAGCAAGTCAGGTGCTCTTTGCTGACCAGCACCTAGACTCACACTGGAGGCAGCTGGCCTTGGTTTCTGGTGTGGCCTTTTGAGGCAACTATAAGCACAGCATCTGTGGACTGCTTCCTGAATCTTAACAGGTGGCCCTGGAGGAACACAAGCTGGGGCTAAGTTTGGCCTGCAGCTGACCCCCTTTCAGTACTGTGCCTCTGGACACCTACTTCACAAATCCACACTAATAAGATCGGGAGACTTAGGAGCTTTGCTTAGTACATAGAAACAGACACAGAAAGGCAGCCAAAATGGGAAGACAAAGAAGCAGAAACCATATGACAGAACAGAACAGAGATCCAGATGTAATGGAGTCAAGTAATCTAACAGATGCAGAATTCAGAACATTAGTTATAAAGATGCTCCATGAACTTTTAGAAAGCATAGACAACTCCAACAAAGAGATAAACATGGAAATGGAAATTATAAAAGGGAACAAGTATGAAATGAAGAACACATTATCTGAGATGAGAAGTATATTAAATAGAATAAACAAAGTGAATAAATAAAAGGATAAAATACCCTTTCCCAGGTCAGAAAAGCCAACTAGGACACTCAATCAGAATGGCAAGAAAAAATATGCCGAGACTATAAAAATAATTTAAGGAGGATATGGGACATTATTAAGGCTCCAAATATTTGTCTAATTGGCATAACTGAGGAAACTAAAGATATTGAACATCTGTTTGAGAAATGATGGAAAACTTCCCTAACCTGGTGAAGGAAATGTACATAAAACCCCAGGAAGCTCAGAGAATTCCCAAAATCAGAGATCCAAAGCGGCCCACACCAAGACACATCATAATTAAAATGCCAAAAGGTTAAATACAAATGAAGAATATTAAAAGCAGAAAGAGAGAAACAAATAATTACATCTAAAGTGTCAACTGATTTCTCAAAAAAAGCTATGCAGGACAGAAGGGCTTAGCAAAAAATATTCGATAGGATGAAGACCCAGGATCTAAAACCAAGAATAATTTATCCAGCAAAGCTATCATCCAGCAAAGTTGAAAGACAAATAAAGAGCTTCCCAGACAAAAATAAGCTAAAGGAATTTATCATCACCAAGCCAGTAATACAGGAAATGTTTGAGGGACTTCTTTAAGAAGAAAAAACATGTATCAAAAACAGAAATAAAGAATAGTAACATCTACATTCCTATCAATAAGAACCTTAAATGGAAAAGAATTAAGTGCCCCAACCAAAAGCTAAAAGGTTAAGAAAACTAGACCCGAACATATGAAAAGAAAGGGGATGGAAAAACATATTGCTTTGATGGACCTAGAAGGTATTTAAATCAAACAGAGAAAGAAAAACACTATGATTTCACTTGCATGCAGAATCTAAAGAATATAAAGAACTAACTAATCAAAAACAGACTCACAAATATAGTGGACAAGTTGATGTCAGACAGAGTGGGGCTGGGAGAATGGTATGAAGGGCTAAAGAAGTACACATTAGTAGCTGATAGATTAATATTTTGGGTAGGTGGAGGGTCAGGGGAGGGAGTGCAATTGAGGGGATCATTTTATGAACTATATAGATATCTAACCAATGTACTATATACTTAAAACTAAATTTAAAAAGAATCTATCTGCACATATTAATTAAAATATGATCAAGCTATACTACATATGCTATCTTATAAACTTTTTATTTTGATATACTGACTAACTTTTCCTTTTTAAATTTAAACAAATTTTTCAATTACAGTTAACATATTATATTAAGTTCAGGTGTACAACATAGTAATTAGACATTTATATATCTTACAAAGTGATCACTCCGATAAGTCTAGTACCTACCTGACTCCACACAGTTATTTCCACGTTATTGACTATATTCCTTATACTATACTTTATATCCTTATGACTGTTTTGGAACTACCAATTTGTACTTCTTAATCCTTTCCCCTTTTGCACTCACCCCCCATCAGCCCCCTCCCATCTGGCAACTACCAAAATATTCTCTATGAGTTTATTTCGGTTTAGTTTGTTTACTTTAGTCTTTAGATTCCATGTGTAAGTGAAATCACATGGCATTTGTGTAACTAACTTTCATACCAATAAGTGCTCTTCTTTAATATTCTTAAAAGTTCTTTTATGATAATCCATTGCTGAGATGCATGGTGATTTATTTAAATGAAACTTTATTGTTGGACACTTGAATTATATCCATCATTTTGTGATTATACACTAATACTTCTGCAAACATATGTGTGTGTATATGTAGATGTATGTATGTGTGTATGTATGTATCTTAATTTTTTAGAAATTGCTAATTTCCTAAAAGCATTATGCTGAACCTGAAAGTATGATTGTTACAATTGAAAACCACAAAGTTTAGACATTGGTGGGTCTTATACCCTCTCCAACTCTAGAGAGTCTATTTTCAATAAGGCAATTACTTTGTTAAGAGAGAAATCAGAGGGTTCCTGTGTTCAAACTCTTCATTTTTTAACTGATTTCCATCTCACCTGTCTCCAGGTAAAAGCCAAAGTTCTTGCTTACCCATCGCATTACCCTCTGACCTCTGGTCCCACTGCTTTCAGGCTCTGCTTGAGCCATGCTTCTCGGTCCCCTTCAGACCTTTGCTCCCTTACTTCTTTCTGAAAATCTCTGGCTCTGCCTTCAGGGCTGAATTGCCATTCTTTCAGAAATCTCTTCCTCCAGATCCTTTCTAGCCCCTTCCCATCCTCTACCTCTACATAACTTCTTACCTCTTAACATACAATTTATGTATTAATTTATGCAGTTAGTTTATTAACTTATTATCTCCCTCCACAACTTCCACTAGAATGTAAGCTTCAAGAGCACAGAGATTTTTGCTTGTTTTGTTCATCTCTGTACTCTCCTGCCTAGAACAGTACTTGGCACATAGTATTTGTTGAGTGGAAACATCAATGAATATTAATTGACCATTTGATTATTTCTTTCTCTTTTGTGAATTAGCCATTTCTGTTGGGGGATTTGACTTTTTTTTTTATTAAACTTAAGGCTCATTTATATATTAAATATAAAAACTAAAATTAGATATATACATAGAAAATATATTCTTCTTAGGCTTTGGGGAAGAAATTTAATAAAAGAAATAATATTGAATCTATTTTAGCAAATACTGATTTAGTTTTAAATATTATATATAATATATCTATATCAATATCAAAATATTATCTATCTATATTCTATAGCTATATCTATTTACAGAATCCTCCACAGTATATAGTCTGTGACCTACATTTTTTACTCAACATAACATTATTGAGATTTACCCAGGCTATTTACTATAGGTATGGATTGTTTCTCTTAACTACTGCAGTCTATTCTATGAATGTAGCACATTATTTAGACATATATCTATTATTAAATCCTGCCTGCCTGCCTGTTTTCCTTCCTTCCTTCCTTCCTTCCTTCCTTCCTTCCTTCCTTCCTTCCTTCCTTCCTTCCTTCCTTCCTTCCTTCCTTCCTTCTCTCCCTCTTTCTCTCCCTCCTTCCCTCCTTCCCTCCTTTTCTCCTTCTTTCCCTTCTTTCCTTCTTCCCTTCCTTCTTCCTCTTTCTGTCTCTATGTCTCTGTTTCTCTCTCTCTCTCTATCTTCCCTATGACAAATAATGACTCAGTGAGGGTTTCAATTAGCATGTGTACCTGGAATTGGTATCAAGGGTTTGTGTGACTGGCATAGTTTAAATGTTAGAAGACACTGTCAAATTTCTACCTGTTATACTTTACCAGAAATGTATAAATAACCTCACTTTAACACCAATCTTGATTTTTTGCCAATCTAACTTGAGAGAGGAATATTATAGTCCAACAATTTCATTATGTTTCTGTACCTGTTTTCTTATATTTCCAACAGTTTTCATATCATAGATTATAATGTAAAGATTTCTATGGATTGCTACCTTCATTAATTTGGCTCCATTTAATACTTTTTATATTGAATTATTTTTCACCTGACCTGATCTGTATTGCAACCCTTAATTTTATTTTCTACTTGTATTTGCTTGGTATATATCACCTCACCATTTATTATGACTGAAAGAGAAAGCTTGTTTCCTTGGTTTTTCTTGCAAACACATATTGCTAGATTTTATTTATAATCTAACCTAAAGCTACTTGTTTTTTTATGGATAAATGTCAATATTTATATTTACCTTTGTAACAGTTATTGTTTGGTATTCCTTTTCTCACCTCTTGCTTGCTCTCTGTCTGTCTGTCTATCTGTCCGCACAATTGCATTTCCTTTGTTTTCTACTTTTTGTCCCACAGAGTATTCTTTAATTCCTACTTTAGTAATTTAGAAGAAATAAAATTGGTACAATTCCATTAGTGTTCATTCTATGTATTTAGATAAACACTTATATTTCTTAATTTTTAATCTCAGAAATTAAACACTGCCTAACGCTTTCCTCCACAAAGGAAGATAAAATTAACACATCTTTACTTCCTCCTGTCTTCCTAATTATTTTGTGACTAGAATTTATTGTATGCTCTACTTTAGCTTCTTTAAATTAATTATAGTATTCACATTTCATTTGGAAGCTATTTTTATCACAATTATTTAGATCCTTGAGGGAATGCAAAGAAAGCTGTTGTCTTGGTCTTAGCATAATTTTTTTAAATCCAAATTTGCTGAAACCATTTTATTACAGCTACAGCTCAGATCCTTCAAAGAGAAGAGATATTACTCTTGTGGGTACCCTTCTTATTTCTGGTTTTCTTTGACATTTGCTCACTTGTTTTGGAATAACGCTACAATAGTGAAGTTGAGCCAGAGAAAGATGCTGATAATCCTGGGTTTTCCATTCCAGTTTTTGGCCAGGTGCAGCAACAATCCTTCAAAGATACGCTTTTGCTCTTCTCCCAGTTTCTCCCCTCTATTCTTTTTTTTAAAAATTTATTTTTCAATTAAAGTTGACATTTAATATTATATAGTTTCAGGTTTACAGCAGAGCGGTTAGACATTTTTATAACTTATGAAGTGACTAATGGATAAATCTAGTACATACCTGGCACCATATGTAGTTATTACAACATTATTGACTATGTTCCTTATGCTGTACTTTATATCTCCATGACTATTTTTATACCTGCAATTTGTATTGCTTAATCTTTTTTCAACTTTTTCACACAGCCCCCCCGCAAAACTCTCCCATCTGGCAACCATAAGTATATTCTCTGTTTCTATGAGTCTGCTTTCTGTTTTATTTGTTTACTTTTATTTATTTGTTTGTTTGTTTATTTTAGATTTGACACAAAAGATCCTGAGTAGCCACAGTAATTTTGAGAAAGAAGAACAAAGTTGGTGGTATCATGCTGCCTGATATCAAACTATTTTTCTTTCTGTTCTTAAGCTTGCTCCCCAAATGGTTCAGAGAGTCTGTGCTGCTTTATGAAATCTTGATCCAAGAGAGAATACATCTTTATCTGCCCTCCCAAGACTTATTCATATCTCTAGACCTTATGTATCAATATTGAGATCATTAACAAGATTAATAAAATTTCCATCCAATTCCGTAAAGTCTTAATTTTTGAGAAAATGAATTATAAGTCTGATATCACTATCTTCTTTTTATTTGGCTAAATTCTGGAAAAAGTACATCTTTCAAATGAATGATGTGAGGCACCATCCTCTAATTTCCACACTGTCTCAATGATTCATTCTATTCTAGTTTTGCTTTCTTTTCTTTTTTTCAAATTTAACTTATTTTTTAAATTTCATAATTTTATTTATTTTTATTTTTCAATTACAGTATTTATACAGTATTATATTAGTTTCAGGTGTACAACATGGTTAGACATTTAAATACCTTACAAAGTGATCATCCCACTAAGTCTAGTACTTATCTGACATCATACATAGCATAATGAGAAATTTAGCTTTTATCATGACATTCCTGAACCACCATTTTAAAAATATTAACTATCAAGTAAATTTCACATCATATTGCATCAAGTGTTCTTAATTTTTCTTTCTCTTATTTAAATTTATTCAGCAAAGCAATAAGTTCTGAGAATCAGCACTTTTTCCAAGGGTACCTCAGTAAATCATCCAATAGGAATATGAAAACTAATACTAGACAATTCCAAAGGGCTTCTGTGTAACTTCCAGATGAATGAATAATCTGGGTTCATTGAATCTGGATTAAAATAATTATGAATGGTATTTTTGGATACATAAACTTGATGTCTTCCCACTCTCTTGTCTTGCTTTCTCAGATGAAAGGTGAGTGATATAGCCAGAATGATATAACATAATAATATAACCAGAAGGATGAGTCTGACATGTCACATTACTGGCTAGATTACTCAGTACAGTAGACTCATACTATATGCCTATTCTGTCATCTCCTGATCATCAGTGTATAAGACAAATTCATAAACACCCTAGGAGAAGCCATGGAATGTAGTGGAAAGAGCACTGATCCATGAGTTTTGAGATTTGGGCCTCTGGTGGCCTTTATTAACTGTGATATTAACCTCTCTAAGACCCCAATTACTCACTTTGTAATAAGGATAAAAATATCTGGTACATCCACTCTACAGGACTTAGGATAGGATTATAGAAAGTGATGAACTGGAGACAGTGCAGTAATTTATGGAATTATTGCATATATTGTCCTTTAAGTTCACTGGAGAAGTTTGTGCTTAAAAGAAAATTATAATAAGTACTTTTATAAGTGAAATATCCTTCAAAAGCCTTTTGGGTATAGATTTTATATAAAGTCTTAATTGATTTTCAAGTGAGACACTACAGAGAGGACCACTGGTTGAGTTTTTAGTGTTTCATTTATTAGATGTCTCATCCTTGTAGAACTGTCATAAAGTAGGGAAGTCAAGAATGTTAAATAATAAAGCTTAAACACATATGTTTTGTATTTGAAATACACTGTCCAATGCCTTTAAAGTTTTTAAAAATTTACCTTAAATACATTCTAATTTTAAACAGATGACTAGTTTTTCTTATATAATAGGCAACTTGGTACCATTAAATAATATATTTTTATATTCAATTTGTTTTTCACTTATTCTTTTTATTCTTATCTCGTATCTCAATACTGAAATCCTGTATACAACTAAATAAGCGAGCAATATTTTTTGTTAATAGCTGCCCCCCAGCTTTTAGAGCTATTGAGGGAGAAAAAGGTGGAATATTATTTTATTTATTTATTCATTCATTCATTCATTCATTCATTCAACAAAGATTTACTAAATGCCTACTATGTGTCAGGCTCTACTCTAAGTGATAGGAGTAGAGCTGTAAACAAAACAGACAAGAGCTCTGTCCTCCATGAGGTTACACTCTAGAGAAATTCAAAGCAAAGATAGCTTTGAGAAGGCGAAGACAGTGCTTCCAATTGCACCTGTGCATGGGTGATGGAGGGTCAGGAGTCTGGAGCTGGGCCGCCATAATCCTACCCTCTACCTGAAGAGGGCGCAATCGTACCAATTACTCTTTCGGTTTGGGCTAGTAAAACTAAATGATGGTAGTTTTACAAAGGTTTTAAAAATCTTAAGGGGGATGAGATGGTCTAGATAGAGTAATTGCATGAAGCTCCAAAGTATCTTCAGTTCCTGGAGAACAGAATATCCACTTTTGAGGGGAGAAAATGTAAGAAGAAAAAGTGAGACAGGTGTGTATGGAGATGAAGGCTTTCATCTCCGCTGAGCACCTCCATATACCAGGCATTTTTCTAAGCCCTATGGACACAGTGATGAATCCAGAGGACCATCACTGCTCTTAATTTGCATCGTATGGGCCTAGAGTGTGATGGACAATGAATAGTACTATAAATAATGTAATAGCAACAGGTGCCAGGATTATTTAAATATTCATTTACATTATCTTGTTTAAGCTGCATGGCCACACTACAAGCAGGTGCTATTAATTTTCCATTTTGCAGATGAGACAATGTAGGTAGGATGAGACTAAGTAATTTTTGGTTGAGGCAAGAGTTAAAGTCAGACATTTGACACTGAATCCCACACAGTTAAGCGCTAGGCTGTGATAGAGTGCTAGGGGGAGGTGGAGAGAGGCAAGAGAAAGTGTGGGAAGGGGCAGAGCTAACTTTAGATAGTAAGATCAGCAAAAGCCTCTTTGCTGAGGTAATTCTGAGTTGAGGCCTAAATTGGGGGAAGGAACCAGCTTTAGAAAGGTCTGAGGTCAGGAAATGAGCAGGGGATGATTAAGGAAAAGGCCAGGATCTGGAGACCAGTAGGCTGGTCAGAGCCTGAAGTGGGATGATGTTAGAATGCTGGGACAGGGTGGGGTAGGGGTGGTGGGTGGGGTGGGGGTGTGCAAGGGCTGGTCCTAGGAGTCTTGGGAGTTCTGGAAATGGGCTGAGGTGTGGTTTCTGGTGTAACTGAACTATTGAGTCTTGTGAAAAGTGTGCTGTGAAATGGCTTACACTTTAAAAAATTACCTAATCTTATATGAGGCAAATGTAAAAAGTGAGAGTGGATAGCATAATTTTTAATAATATTGATAATAATAAAAAACAATACAATAGAAAACAGCACAACATAGATGTTATCTTAATGATGGTTGAAATACATTCTATTTTGCTCCAAAATAATCCACCTGGTTTCTGTCATTTATCTAAATAGAGATAACTCTTGTGGCAATTTTGAAACTTGAGCGCAGAACCCCCGGAGATGATGGCAAATATGAAAATTGCCCTGGGTCTGTTTCACGATGACCTCTCCTAACATGCACTAGAGGTTGATGGTGGCTCAGAGAAGCAGTCAATAGAGTAGAAAAAGCTGATGTTAAAAGCAACTTGGTGAACTTATATTTAATTTCCTCTAAAAGATTCTATCTTATTTTTTTGCTCCTCCTATTTGACAAAACAAAAACAGGTCTGCAAAGTCTTAATCTCCTGCCCCTTCTGCACCCAACTCCTTAGCCCTGCATAAAGCAGACTGAATAAAAGGAAATAGACGGGTTGGCAGAACTACGATGACCTCTGAGGTCTTTTCTTTTCTTTTTAGAAAATAATGATAATATTAATAATCACTTGAAGATAATCATAAGATCAATAAACATAATACTAAAATAATAATATTAAGTTAATATTTATCTGGCACTTCCTATATGCTGAACACTTTTTAATGCTTTATAAATTAGCCAGTTAACTCTCAAAACAAGGCTACGAGGTGGATTTACCATTATCTATTTTACAGACGAGGATATTGAGGCACAGAGAGTTTACATAACTTTTCAACTGTGAAGCTAATATGCAGCTGAGTTGAAATTTGAATCCAGTTGTCTGAAAAGAACCATTCTCATTTGGAGAAATATTCAAAACAATGTGAACCAAGCATATACTCTCAAAGGGAAAGTGACTCTGAGAGCAGTTTCATTTATCTCTCTCCTGAAATAAGAAGTCTTCAAGATATTCAAGATGGTACAAGAAGAGAATATTAGAATAGTATTGTTGATGTAAAAAATAAGAAGGATTAGTTCAACACAGAACTTTGCAAAAACATTTAAGGACCTATTTTGTTAACTTCTAACAAGTTGAATTCTAATTTTTCCCCTTAATTTTACCTATTTACTATATTCTTTTCCTTTCCTTTGGAACCTCTAATAGATTCCTTTCATTTGGAACTTCCCCAGAATTTCCAGCATGACTTCTTGATTTCTTAAAAGATATTAGGGAGAGTGATTTGTGACCAGAGCAGCATGTTAAGTCCATAAATGGGCTTAGAACTATTCTAGTTAAGATTATAAAGAAATAGGTGAACCAAAAATTTCCACAAAATTCCCCCAAAATACAAATGAGTAAATGTCAGAGCTGCCACAAATGAACAGATGAGGAATCATTTTCAAAGGTCAGTAAACTGGTGCCTACTTTTCCAGTAGGGTAAAGTCATCTGTCCTCTCTGAGCCAGATTCCTGAGAAATAAAATTTTAAATGTATTTTTTTCTGACTTCACAGGATGGTTGTGAAAATCGAAGGAAATAATCAATGTAAGAGCCTTTTGGGAATTTATAATGTATTATGCAAATGTAAACTAAAAGTATCTGCAGTAGACCTACTTATAAACTCTTTAGTCAAAGCTGATTATAATATTCAGTGTTACTTCAGATACAAAAGAACATCTGGTTTTTAGAAATAAATTTGTATTTGGCTTAATAACCTTAACAATAATTTCATTTTTTATAACAATAAACATTTATGTTATAAACAATGACAATTTATATTCAGAATCTCTTATTAATACTTACAGTTCCTTAAGCTATCTATGGTCAGCCAAAATATATTAAGAAAGAAATTAAAATAGATGCATTTTTTCAAATGTAGGATGTAATGTTAGATTAAGTTAAACATATTCATTTGTTCATTGATTCATCCAATGTGCCAAGTAACATTTTAGGTACTAAGATATAGAAATAAATAATTCAATAAATGTTCTTAGTCTGCTAGTTACTTATGTTAAACTGAGAAGAGACTAATACATAGGTAAATGATAATTATTTTTAATATTTCGCTATACATTTCATAGATAAGTGAATAACCACCATTACTTTCTATGCTAATTTAGTGTACAAGTTATATATATATATATATATAAAATCTCCTTTGAGCTTGACAGTATGGCATAAGTTAAAAAATATTTATTTTTTATTAAAAAAATAATAATAAGACTCAGAATAGAAAAGAGTTTGGCTAAAAGTCTCAGAGATAGGCATACAAGGCTCAACTAGAAGCTTTAGGATAAGAAGTCTTAGGATACCTCGAGAGAATGAGAGGACCTTATCATCATCTAACAAGATATTGCCTGGGGTGTTTTTTTTGTAATAAAAATTCCTCACTCTGCTTTCTTATTTAGTGTTCATATAAGTTAATTAAATCAAAGCATGTATAATGCATCATATTATTATATGTAAATTGTTCCCTTAGCATATCTTGTGTTTTTGTCATATATTTGGTTTCCATTCCATTTTGAGACTTATAGCAATTATATGTCTATTTAATATATAAAATTAAAACCAAGAATTCTAAATTGCTTTCATTATCTGACAAATTTTGATAGATTTATGACATCTTATAATTATGTATCTTAAATATCTCTAGAGGTTTTAGGACAAGAGCTATATTTTTATGCCTGCTTAAAAGTAATCTCAAGCTATGGAAATAAGTGATCAATATTATTTTCCAAAGCCAAGAGCCCCATGAGAATAAGCATAAATCTTCTCAAGAAAATTCAGAGGTGGTCATCTCAGATGTTGCCGTTCTCAACTCTACATTGTTTCCTTACTTCCAATTAGAGAATAGTTAGTTGGTGTATTTAGAACTAAGCATTATGTCATTGGACCACATAATAAATTCTAAGAATCAAAACCCTTCCTTTAGTCATTCATTCACTCAATAAGTCTTTATTGAACCCCTACTGAAGTTCTACACATTGCCATAGGCACGGGTAATGTAAAGTTAAATAAAATTTAGTCCTCAAACTTTCAAGTGGCTCTCAATCCAGCGAAAAAGACAGCTGACTGAACTGAACAGCAGGACCACCTTCTAATCTGGGTAGAGTGGAGGTCGAGGAAGGCTTTCCTGAGCTGGTGATATCTTTGCTATTAATCTAGCCATGAACTTTCTATGTGAGGTTTTCTTTGATTCTCTTATCCTTTGCAATATGGGCATAAATACTCTTTAATACACAGACATACATACATATGTCAGAAATGACTATAAAGTTTGTTTCTTCTATAATTTTGGAGCAAGTCTAGTTATTTAGGGTCACAACTTGAGTATTTTTATTGAAGTATGTTTGTCACCTATAGTTTTACAAAAGGATGACATTTATTCTCTCCCTATCTCTGTCTCAAAATCTCTGTCACTTTTAAATTGCTCAGATAGATGAAGCAATAAAAATCTAAATTTTATAAATTTGCTTTAAAAAAATGCTTTTCCTCTTTTTAGTTGGGCAATGAGATTGTGCTTTCTCTTAGAGTTGGGCAAAGAGGGTATGGAAAATTTTATGTGCATTGCCTGACACAGATATTATTAGCCAAAAAAGCTGAATAATGTTCAGTATTAGACTTAGAACATATTTTTTTAAAACATTGAACAAAATACAATTCAGATTCTTTTCAATTTTAGTTCATAATGCATATTATTTTATTATTCACATATTGCTAACTATAAAAACATCATAAATAATACTAAAACATTGCAGTGTGCCTACTATTAAAGATTACCAGTAGTTAATACTTTTGCAGTTTAGAGGGCAAAAAAATTACAGACTATGGGTGCTAAAATGATCTATGCCACTACAACTATAAATCTTGAAACAGAATGCACACTTTAAAATCAATTTAAAGTTTCCAAGGAAACCAAAGAAGATATTTCAAGTAAGAATAATATGATTTTTAAATCAAAATCCACTTATAACTATTGCCACAGTATTGATTTCACTCATATGTGGAGTATAAACATGAAAGCAAAAAATGAACCAGACAAACAAACAAAAACTCATAGACAGAAAACAGTTTAGTGGTTACCTGAAGGAAAGCGGGGAGAAAGGAAGGTAGAAAAGAGTAAAGAAGGTCAAATATATGGTGACAGAAGGAGAGTTGACTTTGAGTGGTGAACACACAATGCAATAAGCAGATGATGTATTACAGAATTGTACACATGAAACCTATATAATTTTATTAACCAATGTCACTCCCAATAACGTAAAAAAAATAAACAAATAAAAAAGAAAACAAATAAAAATGTGATGGAATTAAACCCAATTCTATCAATAATTTGATTAAATACAAATTGACTATGCATTCTCATTACAAAGAGATTGTGAGACTGGATAAGAAGCAAATCCCAACTAAATGCTCTTTATAAGAGATATATTTTAATATAAGTACACAACTGGTTTAAAGTAAAATAATGAGAAAAGATATATTATACACATACTAAACATAATAAAGATGGTATAGCTGCTAAGAGAGCAGATCTTAAAAGTTGTCATCACAAGAAAAAGTTTTGTGACTGTGTATAATGACAGATGTTAACTTAACTTATTATGGTGGTCATTTTGTAATATATACAAATATTTAATCATTATGTGTACACCTGAAATTAAAATGTTATGTTATATAAATTACACTTCAATTGAAAAAAATCTGTGATTCAGTGAAAGCTGTGTTTAGAGGGAAATTTATAGCATAGAATACCTATAGTAGAAAAGAAGAAAGTAAAATTAATAAACAAAGTTTATGATGTGGGAAATAAGAAAACTAAGAGCAAATTAAATCCAAAGTAAGCAGAATAAAAGAAATAATGAAAAATTAGAGCAGAAATCACTGAAATTGGAAACAGGAAACCCATAAAGTTTAATGAAACCAAAAGTTGGCTCTTTGAAGAGATCAATACTGATAAATCTCTAACCATGATAACTAAGAACACAGGAGAAGAAATTAAAGAACTATCACTACTGATCCCATTAACTTTAAAGTCATAATAAAGGACTATCTAGCCCATAGATTTGATAACCTAGATAAAAATAGATCAATTTATTGAAAAACACAACCTACCAAAAGTCACGCAAGAAGAAAAAGATAATGTGAAAAAGTTTATCTCTATAAAAAAATTGAATCTATAATTAATAAATTACTATAACAGTATCAGGCTAAGATGGTTTCACTAGTAAATTCCACCAAGCATTTTTTTTATGATATAAATTCTCCACAATCTCTTCTAGAACATGGAAGCAGAAGAAATACGTTCAAACTTATTCTATGATTCCTGTATTATCTTAATTCAAAAAGCATAAAAAACGGGTTACAAGATGGAGAACTATGACAGGTACCGTTCTGGGTCAAGACAGCAATGTAGGAAGATTCAGAACTCACCACTTCCCATGCACACGCAGAATCTACATTTACATACGATACAATTTCCTATGGACAAAACCCAAAAGTTGGCTGAGCAACAACTACAAATTAGGCAAATGAGAAGAAAACCACATCTACGTGAGTAGGAGAGGTTGGATCATGACCTTGCCATAAACCCCAGCTCCAGCACTGTGACCTGCAATTGAAAGAAAACTCAAAACCTAGAACTTCTCCCTAAGGAATGAAAGTTTGAACCCAACAGCAGGCACCTCAACTTTTAAAACCTGCACCTGAGAGATAAACCCTCAAAACATTCAGCTTTGAAAACCAATGGCACTGACATCAATGAGACCCATAAGATGGCAGCGATCTGAGAAATAGTTCTTAAAGGGTTGTGAACTCAGACTCACCTGCCCCAAAGCCCAGTTTAGAGGCAGCTGGTATCTCTCAGACTTTAAGTGAAAGAGGCTCATTTGCACATATTAAAGTGTTGGCCTGAGAGGCATGCATCTAATTTAACAGACACACACATCTAAGAGCCTGCTGGAACACTTTCTGGGAAAAGAGACTCGTGAATGCATCTTCATGCTCTCCTTGCTTTTTATTTCTTATGCTCCTCCTCTGTCATGTTCCAGAGTGCCAGAATCTCCTGAAAGGGAGCTTTTACACATGTCTAGTGCTCTAATTTTTGCATCTAATCAAAGAAACACCTCTTGATTGCTTGGCTCTGGGGACAGGGGAAGTTGCATTCTTGGGTCCTGAGGCTCTGTAATAATTGGAGAGACACAGTTCTTGGTAGGCTACCACCCCGAGGGTACTACAAAGACAGCAGATTAAAACTGTGAAAGAGGCCTCCTTGCTAGTTCAGGAGATTTGGCCTGAGAGGTAAGCTATTAGTTTAATGTACATCTAGTGGCCTAATGAACTGTTCTCAGAAACAGAGAATATAATTTTTGTGCTCTCCTTCTGCCTGGGTCCAGCTCACCGGTATCACCCAGGGAAAAGCTTATACTCTTGTTTGGCACCTTGATTATTGCAGCTGCTGCCAGGGGATACTTCTGTGTGACCTGGCTCTTGTGGTTTATGCTCACAGATCCTGCAGGATTGTAACCAAAAGAAAAGAGTTTTTAACAGCTTTTAACAGCTACCACCCCCAGGGCACAGGAAGAGGCAACAGAACCAGGAGGATATTCTCTCTATGAAAAAAAGCCTATTACCTAACCATTCTGGGTGCAGCTTGAGGGACAAACTTCTAATTAAATACAATTAAGGGCAGGTTATAATCTTTTCCAAAGCCCACAGAGGGTGGGTGCTATCTTTGTCCTCTCCTGCTGTGATTCAGAGCATCAGCCTCCCCAGAGGGGAGCTCTTACACATGTGTGCTGCCCTGCTTTCTACATCTGGTACCCTGGTTTTTGCAGCTACAGCCCAGGGGATGCCCTTTTACTGCCTGGCTGTGGTAGCCAAGATGCTTGTGTTTCTGGGTCTCATAGGACTGCAATGATCAGAGAATGAAACAGACCCCCAGTCTTTCGGTAAAAGAGGTCTATTTGCATGCCTTCAAGCTTTAATCTGAGGGGCAGGTTTAGGTTTGACACAAATCTAGGGGCCTACGGAGCTGTTCACAGGGAATATAAATTAAAGGACACTATCTTTACACTGTCCCTCTGCCTTGCAACAGCTTGCTGATATCTCCCAGAAAAAAGTTTATACACTCATCTGGAGCCCTGGTTTTTATGACTGCTTCCCAGGAGACATCTCCAGATCACTTGGCACTGGTGGCCAGTGGGACTTATACTTGTAGTCACTCAGGACTGAATATATTTTGCATAGTTTAAAAGGTACTGTCTGAGACTTTGGCTTCCAATCAGCCTGAATATAATGCTGACTGAAATCCTCCGCTTTGGGACATTGCCAGGTTTTGGTCCACCCTCAACTACTGGAAGGTATTAAAAGTAAAATAAGCTGCTTGGGCAATCACAAAGGTTTGAGAGATAACCAAGAGTTAGGGCAGGATTGAATGACAAAGTTTACCTCCTACATGAAGACACTACTTCAAGATTGTAAACGGTGGTTGTTATATCTAATGCATAGAAACCTATACAGAGCCTCAAGAGAAATAGAGAAATGAGAAATATGTTCTAAACAAAAGAACAAGATGAAACTTCAAGAAAGAAAAACTCTTAATGAAATAGATATAAGTATTTTACCCAATACAGACCTAAAAGGAGAAATAGACAGCAATCCAATAATAGTAGAGTTCTTTAAGACCCAACTTTCATCAATGGATAGCTTACCTAGACAGAAAATAAGAAAACATTGGCCTTAAACAAAAGGTTAAACATATGAACTTAAAAGTGAACTTACAGATCACTCCATCCAAAAGCAATAGAATATGCATTCTTTTCAAGTACACATAGAACACTCTCCAGGATAAATCCTATTATATGCTACAAAACAAGTCTTAATAAATCATTTAAAGCATCTATTCTGACCACAATAGTCTGAAACTAAAAATCAATTGCCAGAAGAAAACCAGAACATTTACATATATGTAGAGATTAAACAATATACTACTGAACAATCAATGCATCAAAGAAAAAAAATCAAAGGATAAATCAAAGACTACCTTGAGACAAATGAAAATAAAAATATACATGCCAAAATTTATGGGATGCAGCAAAGAAATTCTTAGAGAAAAGTTGCAATAAATGCCTATCTCAGGAAACAAGAATAATTTCAAATAAACAACCAAACTTTACACATCAAAGAACTAGAAAAAGAAGAAAAAATGAAACCCAAAGTTAGTAGAATGAAGGAAATAACAAAGATCAGGACAGAAATAAATGAAATAGAGACTAAAAAGACAATATGAAAGATCGATGAAGCCAAGAGATGATTCATTGAAAAGATAAACAAAATTGACAAACCTTTAGCTAGACTCACCAAGAAACAAAGGGAGGACTCATACAATTAAAATCAAAAATCAAAGAAAAAATGTTACAAGTGATACTAAAGATTATACTAAAGATTATAAGAGACTATTATGAATAATTATTCACCAACAAATTAAACTACCTGAAAGAAATGAATAAACTCCTAGAAACATACAACCTACCAAGACCAAATCTTGAAGGTATAGAAAATCTCAACAAAATACTAAAAAACAAAAACGAATAAACAAACAAACAAAAACCTCCGGACAAACAAAAGTCCAGGACCAGGGGCTTCACTGATGTATTCTAACAAACATTCAAAGGAGAATTAATATCAATCTTTAACTCTTCTAAAAATTATAAAGGCAGAAACACTTCTAAATTAATTTTACAAAGCCAAGTTTACCTTGATACCAAAAATAAGACAAAGTTACCACAAGAGAAGAAAATTACAGGCCAATATTCTGATGATCGTAGATACAAAAATCCTCAACTAACTATTAGAAAACTGAATTTAAGAGTGTATTAAAAGGATCATACACCATGGTCAAGTGAGATTTATTCTAGGGATGTAAAGATAGTTTATTATCTATAAATTTGCAGCAACACTGATGGAACTTGAGGGTATTATGCTAAGTGAAGTAAGTCAGACAGAGACAGATAAATACCATATGATCTCACTTATATGTGAAATCTAAAACACAGCAAAAACGAAAACTCCAAAACCAAGCTCATCGACACAGAAAATAGATCAGTGGTTGCCAGAGGTAGAGGTTGGGGATAGGTGGAAGAAATTGGTAAAGGGGCTCAAAAGGTATGAATTTCCAGTTATAAAATCAATAAGTATGGGCATGTAATGTACATCAAAGTTAATAATACTGTGGTTTATATTTAAAAGTTGTTGAAAGAGTACATCTGAAAAGTTATCACAAGAAAAAGCGTGTAAGGTGACAAATGTTAACTAGACTAATTTTGATGATCGTTCTGCAATATATTTAAATATTAAATCATTATGTTGTACACCTGAAACTAATATAATATTACATGTCAAATATATCACAATTCTTATAGCTAGTGGGAGAGGTGAACTAGAATTCTGTCTCTTTGAGCTGTTCTGTTACTCTTTCTAGTAGACCAATGGGATATGGGAAAATAATAGCATCCTTCTTTAAAGCTTGTTTATCACTCTTTAAGCTATTCAGAAGAAAATCTATTTTTCTTTAATAGTCTCATCAATAGTCAGTGAACACCATACCATGGAAAAAGCTGCAACCAGTTTTGGTGATTTTTCAGAAAAAAGGTTATTTATAGATTCAATATTAGAAATATTAATCCCACACTGACAACTAAAGTTTTATTTTCTCAATGACAAAACAATAAAATGCAAACACGTGTTCACCTAGCCATACTGGCTGCCAAAAATAAAAGGAGATATTGCACTGACCATAGTCTGTGTTTTCTGGCTCCCAACAATTTGATGGCCAAAAATAGGGCGTCTGTGGAATGAAAAGAAGTGGAACCCAGATTAGACACATAAATAATTTAAAGAGTTGTTGGTTTATGATCTGTGCTTATATTTAGCAATTATCTAGAATAGCTTGCTAAAGATATGTTTGTAATCCAGAAAAAAATATCCAGAAAGGCACTATAAGGTTTTTCTTCTACATTTTCTGTGCTGAGCAATATGTGCAACACCAGCAGGTGTTTAAAAATGTCCTACATTTGCTGCAATTTCATACAAACTGACATAAAGGTAAAAGGTCTGATTGTATGATTCAAGCATAGTTTGAGTCCACAATGACTGAAAGCAGAGTATTATAGTCAGCAAGACTCTGGATAAAACAGATTTAAATAGAACAAATTACTTTCTGTGTTAAATGTATCTCAACATTGCCTTTAATAGATCCAAAAGCTCAGCCCTCAAAATCTTTCCCTAAGAACTGGCAATCAATGGCCTAGTTCTATTAATTTATATAATGCATATCTTAACATTAGCAAACCAGATTAAAACAACCTTTTCCTCTTCACTTTAAAAAATATTTTTTAATAAAAGTGCTAATTGTTCCAAATTTTAAAACTGCACAAACCAGAGATACTTTTTAAACTAATAATATTTTAGTCGATTGATGTGATTAAAAATAGACAGGAATCTGATTCTGTGAAATCTAGAAAATGATTGATAAACCTACAGAGAAAATGTCTGATTATGAAAACCGTATTGTTATCACCAACATTTTATATTTTCTAAAAGGGTTTTTCTATCTCTGCTAGCTGGACATGCTTGGCTTTGGACCATGAGGAAATTTGATAACCACTTGGTCAAACTTGTTTTCTCAGATGATCACGACTCTAGGACTCAATGGAACAGTGACTAAAGACATCAGCCCTGCCGACTTAATTATATTCATTAGTCAGTTATATTGACTATACATGTGTAATGAGAATATTTGGGGTAATCTCTGATTCTCTGTTTGATAATTCTACCTTCTAAAAGAGGGATTCTCAAGAAGAAAAAAAGGATAACTGAGGAGAACTATTTGTTTCTGTGGAGAGCCATTCCATACTATTTAAGACTCCCAGGGGATTTTGATCACCTCTCCACTCCTTCTTTGCATTTGCTGCAGCACCATAAAGAAAGCTACTAATATTGGTTTTGTACACATGTGACTAAAATGGAAGAGAAATTTAGGTGGAAAAATTTGAACCACTGGACAAGGAGGATGTCAAAGCTTTATATGGGACCCCTCCTCACATGAATCCTGCTTGACTGTGGGAGATGAACCTTTGAGGATCTGATGTCTTATAAAATAAAATTGGGTAAGGATTCTAGGGAAATCATTGGGTACAAGTAATTAAAATCTTACTTTTAAGTGGGCTGATAGTTTTTGGGATATTTCTCATAGAGTTCTTAATTTCTTTTAGGTTTCTTCTTTATTTAGGAAGGGGAGTGTGTGTGTGTGTGTGTGTGTGTGTGTGTGTGTGTGTGTGTACACATATGCATGCACACATATCTATCTTACTTTCAAAATATTTATTCTAGTTAGATTGGTCAGATATGTACTTTTTTCTTCCAAACCACAAGGAATATTCTTGCTGCATTCTTACAATCTTTCTTTATTCTTTTATTATTTACTTCAGTGAAAATTTCCTGAATGTAAAAACAAAACAATAAACTATTTTATTCTGTAATATTATGTGGAAATGTCATAAAACCAACATTCCTCACTAATATTGCAAGATTTTTCCTAGGAAAAAGATTCTGATTTATGGTAAAAGGCAATTTAACATATAGCAAACCCTTATAGTTTGCTGGAGTTTAAAAATATACTTTTACAGTTCACATAGAATTTAGGATATTTTAATGTATGAGTTTCTCTCTCAGTTCTGGCTTCTTGGGCTATGATAAAATTGATTCAAAACTGTTCAACCATTTCTCAGTAATCTTTGGCACATATATTACTATGATGAAAGTCATAAAAAGGACCTGCAGAATCATTGCAGATCTCAATTTTAATTAGGTAAGAGGATAATAGACAATTATTAGTTTACATTAATACAAAAACACATGATTAAAATATACTAAAAGTTGAGACAAATTTACATCTTGTTGCATGCCAATGAAATTAAATTAAGAGTTCTGTTTGTCTCATGCCCTGAATATTTGTCAGATTCTTAAGGATGGTTAGAATCCCAATCATTCGCTGGAAGAATTATAAACATGATATTGCAAATTTTCCATTTTAATTCATAATTTTTAAGATCCAAGGAGTTAAGTTTCAGTTCAATATAATAAAAAACTTTCTGCTTCTTGGAATGAACACAGAAATGGAACTGAACACCTTGAGCATAATGTGTGTTCTATTAATAGATGTGTATAAATATGGATTGATTAATGCCTTGGTAGATATTACAGCAGGAATTGAATTTTTCTCACTTTTCTGTTTTTTGTTTTAATTTTGGTTTTAAGATTTTATGATTATTAGATTACAAGTATATCATATTTAGATCTTATTTCAAATGTGGCTGGGTTATTAAAATAGTTATCATTTAATATTTAACATTACATAGTGTATTTTAAAGATTGTCTTCTATCTAGGCATGTTGAACTGTATGACCCTTTGCATATACCTAGTATTGATGTTATTCATTTATTATTTGCTTCTATTCCTTTGCTTTGTTCTAACACTCTAAAAATAGTTTCTTATTCTCTTCAGAATGAATGCTGATCCATATCCAGCTCTGCAAATTTTTGATTTATGAGTAGAACTAAAATATTTAAACCTTGTCTGCCTATTGACTTCAGTTTGAGAATGACAAGAACAGAGTTTAAGTTGACACATTATGCTAAATCAAGCCATCATCACTAACTTTGGGCCATATCTGAGCTAGTTTAAGAAAACATTTTGAATTAGCTAATTCTCAAGACAGACTATATTCAATGCTTCTCTTACAGATATGTTCTTCTATATATGCATGATTTTACTTGTAATGTTGTGAAGATGAATAAAAGTTTATATATATATATAAAAACTTTCACTTAGAATTGTGAGAATTTTAATAGAAATTTTACTAGAGGTTTACTTATAGTCCCTATATGCAAATAATATATGAAAAAATATAATCCTGCAATAGAAAAGTAACTCCTTTAAAAATCAAAAAGTGTTAGTAACACTGGAATAAATTATTTACTAATCACCAATGATTTTTGTTTATTAAAATGTTAATCTTAGAAATCCAAGTTACTCTAACTTAATAAATTGTTTTGAGCTACCATTACTATAAGTTTAACTGCATAAAGGATATATTTTTATTCTTTTAAACTATTTTAAAATTAACTAATTTAAATTGCTTGAATTCTTAAGTCAGTATCACAATTTAGGGAGATTGCTTTTTTCTGTCTTTTCAGTGCATAAAAAAGAGTCGAAAGGAAGAGGCAGTGAGAGTGTTCTGAAGGGAACAATATTTAAAAACATGTTCCCTCTTTGTTCTCAGTTTTCCCAAACAAGTTCTTAGGTACCCAAATTACTGTTCAGTCATTGAGAGATTTTGAACATCTAATAATATTCAAAACAAATGAGAAGAATGCTCCAACGTCTGAAAAGTGGGCAATAGTGAGACTCTTCCAAAAATGCCCATAGGAATTAGGCTAGAGTTTGAAATCTGGCATTTTATGTGCCTTAATAATTATTTATTTAATTAATTTATTATTTATTTAATTATTTATCTATCTATCTATTTATTTACTTACTTATTTGATATATATTTCTATTTTTTAAATTATAGTTGGCACATAATATTATATTAGCATCATGCATTATCAGTCTTCACAGACTTATAGAAATGCCTCAAATACCAACTTGTAGAGGGTTTATATAATTAGCTAAATTCTATCCTGGAGCTTCAAGCATTTTATGAAAGTTTTCTTGGACTGAAGATAATTCTGGATCACTGGTGGGGTCTAGAGTATAACTTTAGTTACATATCTTAATTTCCTTCTTAGTAGCTTAATGTAACTTACAGATGAAGAATTCTTCTATTTTCATTAACTCCATTAGGTTATTCTCTGAATTTCTCTCATTTTTTATATAAATTATAACTTTAGTCATCACACAATTTAGTTTTCACAAATCATCTTAAGTAAGCACACTTTATTTTTTTTGTTCTATTGATTTATGTCTTTAATTTAACAATTAGTTTCTAACTATCCTAAGTTAAATAAGTCATCATTTTCAAATTTTCTGTCAAAACAATTAACAAGCAAAATATAGACTTCTATTTTACTGTTAAAGAATATTTTTATTGAACTTACTTGAAATCGGTAAAAGGTGCCATCATCCTTGAGTGTGAGGACATGATCTGAGATTGGAAAGAAGTAGCCATGGGCAGCCATTAATGTCCCCAAATGAAGTGCCTCCACTGTTTCATGAAAACAAACAAAAATAAAAACTTTAAAAAATATATTGATTTACAGGAGTGTAGGGTTTTGTCATGTTCTCTTTTGAACACATTCTTTCATCCAGATTCTCAGCATCCTGTGTTTTGTACTTTTTCTTCTTTGTGCAGCTTTTTTACACAAGGTACTAAAATGTTTTGGGTTCCTGGCAGTGACTATGCAGTGATTGACCTCATCCCATGAAGATAAGCCCATGAAAACATAAAGTTATAAAACACTGAAATTGGAGGACTTTTCTGAAGTCACAGAATCTTTCATTTTACACATGAAATATATTCTATATGTTCATTTTCATTCATATACCCACAAAAAATTTTATTTGCCATTCATACAGCACTTTAAAATTATTAAAGTGTTCACACATGTATCACCCCCTGCCTTGTATCATAAATATTAAATACTATCAGCACTTTTTCTAATGATGGGGATCATTCTTATGTAATGCTAACAGGGAATGCTAAGGCATCTAAAACAATTTATGCTGCACTGAATGAGCCTACAGTCCTGTGATCAACCAAACTGCTCTAGCTCTTACTATTCTATATCCAATGTTACAGATATGGGCTAGGAAGAGGTTCATTTATATAATAAAAACATTATATTTTCACAATAGGCTGGGAAGTAGTTGGAACATAATAATGTAAGTCACACACCTATGTTAGTCAACAATTTTTTCCAAAAAAAGGATTAATAGCATTTAATAGAGTTATCATTGCATTTGTGCAGAAACAAAATAAGTTCCTAACTGGAAGTCTAGAAAATATGAAACTATGCAAAATAGTTTTTTAGTCTAACATAAGCATATGTGTATATACAAATAAAAAAAAAAGTTAGATGTATTTCTGTTTCTGTATCTTTATACACAACTTATTTATAAGTGTATTTGCATTTCTTAAACAAGTAGCTAAAATAGTTCTTTAATTCTAGGATTCCCATAGCAGTTCCAGGACTATGCGAATTTTTATCTCAAGCCATTGATCATGAAGAGCTTCAAAATTCCAACTAGTACTGAGTCACGATGCCACTAAGTTAAGCATAAGAACACAACTCAGCATAAGAACCTCTTTCTTTTCTCCTCCATTCATGCTATATTGGCTAATAATAAAATAATCGTTAAATTTTATCTGTTATGTGTTACTATGGTGTTCTTTTTCATTTTTATCTAATATTTTACAAACATTTTATTTTATATTAGTTTTAAACAATTGAATACAATATTATATTAGTTTCAAGTGTATAACAAGGTAATTAGACATTTATATAACTTACAAGCTGATCTATATTTACTATCCATCTAACTCCATACATAGTTATTACAATATTACTGACTATATTCCCTATGCTGTGCTTTACACCCCCATGAATGATTTTATAACTGGCAATTTGAAAATCTTAATCTCATCCCCTTTTTTTATTCATTTCTCCAAACCCCGTCTCATCTGGCAACCATCAAAATATTCTCTGTATCTATGAGTTTGTTTCTGTTTTGTTTGTTCATTTCTTTCTCTTTTTTTTGTAGATTCCACATCTTAGTGAAATTATATGGTATTTGTATTTCTCTGTCTGACTTATTTCACTTAGCATAATACCATCTATATCCACTCATGTTTTTGCAGATAGCAAGATTTTATTCTTTTTATGGCTGAGTATTTTTCATTGTATATATGTACCACTTTTTTATCTATCATCTTTTGATGAACATTTAGATTGATTCCATATATTAGCTATTGTAATTAATGCTGCAATGAATGTAAGGATGCATATGTCTTTTGAAATTAGCGTTTTGTGTTTTCTTGGATAAATACCCGGAAGTGGAATTTCTAGATCTTTTTTTGTCTCTGGTATAGCCTTCTTTTTAGAGTCTATTTGTCTAGGTATTGCTATCCCAGCTTTATTTTTATTTTCATTTGCATAAAATATCATTTTTCATCCCTTTACTTTTAAACTGTGTGTATCTTTCCATCTGAACTGGGTCTCTTATAAACAACATATGTATAGGTCTTGTTTTCTTATTCATTCAGCTACCCTGTGTCTTTTGATTAACACATTTACCCATTTACATTTAAAGTGATTATTGTTAGGTACACAATTATTGCCTTTTTATTATTTATATTTATGTTCTTTTTTTACTTCTCCTTCTTCTCAAAGGAGTTCTTTTACATTTCTTATAGTACCAGCTTGGTGATGTTGAATTCCTTTAGCTTTTTCCTGTCTGGGGAGATAGTTATCTGTCCTTTTATTCTAAATGATAGCTTTACTGGGTAGATTAATCTTGGTTGCAGGTCCTTGTTTTTTATCACTATAATCATTTTGTGCTAATCCCTTCTGGCCTGCGAAGTTTCTGTTGAGAAATTAGCTGACAGTCTCATGGGAGCTCCCGTATAGGTAACTAATTGCCTTTCTCTTGCAGCTTTGAAGATTCTCTCTTTTTTTTTTTAACCTTTGCATTTTAATTATGATGTGTCTTGGGGTGGTCCTGCTTAGGTTCATTTTGTTTAGGATGCTCCATACTTTCTGGGCGTATATGTTTATTTTCTTCACCAGGTTAAGAGAGTTTTCAGTTATTATTTGTTTAAATAGGTTTTTAATTTCTTGCTCTCTCTCTTATCCTTCTGTCACCTTTATGAATGAATGTTGTTATGCTTGATGCTGTGTTAGAAGCCCCTTAAACTATCTTTATCTTTCAAATAATTTTAATTTTTTGATGTTCTGCTTCGGTATTTTCTGCTAGCTTGTCTTCCAAATTGCTGATTTGATCCTCTGCCTCATCTACTTTACTGTTCATTCCCTCAAATGTATTCTTTATTTCACTGTTTGTAGTATACATTTCTGACTGTTTTTTTTATGCCTTCTATCTCCATTTTAATGTTTTCTATCACTTTATTAAACTTCTCATTGAGTTCATGTACTCTTCCCCTAAGTTTATGGAGTATCCTTATTACCAGTGTTTTGAATTCTTTATTTAGTAGATTTCTTGTCTCCATTTTTTTTTTTTCCTGGAGCTTTGTTCTATTCTTTCATTTGGGACATGATTTTTTGTCTCCTCATTTTAGCCATACTCTGTGTTATATATATATATATATATATATATATATATATATATATATATATATATATATATATATATTTATATTTGGTAGATATTTATTTATTTATTTATTTATTTATTTATTTATTTATTTATATATTTGGTAGATCTTCCATGTTTCCAAGTCTTGGTAGAGTGGCCTTTATCTATCTATCTATCTATCTATCTATCTATTTATTTATTTATTTATATTTGGCAGATCTTCCATGTTTCCAAGTCTTAGTAGAGTGGCCTTAGTAAGTGAAAATTTTCCTGGACAGGAAAAAGCTAAAGAAATTTATCACCACAAAGCTGGTATTACAAGAAATGTTAAAGGAATTTTTTTTGAGAAGAAAAAAAAAAGAACATAAATATAAATAATAATAGTAGTGTGCTGTGGGGCTCTGTGGTGCAGTCTCCTTGATCATCTGAGCTGGATGCTCCAGGGGTTTCTCTGTGTGAATTATGCATGTCCTCCTGTTATAGTTGTGCCTTGATTGCTGTTGGCATATCAGTGGGAGAGCTTGGCCCTCAGGCTGATTAACTGTAAAAAGTTGGCATGATACAGTGCAGGGGATGTGTGCAAAGGCTAATCCCACAGAGGAGGATTTGCTTTAGTGGGTCTCTAGTGCCTTGCAAGTCTGCCCTTTGTGTGTGTCATTTGTGAAGGTGGTTGAGAGTTGCTCTGGTGTGATCCGAAGCTGGCTATTGAGTGTGTTCATCCTGGGACCTCATGGGAAGGGCTCTGGTTCAATCCAAGGTAAGCACTGCCTGGAGCCATTCTGTATGAGATACAAAGTGATCTTCAGATGGTTGCCACTTGTGCTGGGCTTGGAGGTGTCTGGGAGAGGCTAATCTGCAAACTAAGGCTGGCTGCCATTAGTGTTGGGCTTGGGGCCACTTAGCAAAAGGTACAGAGTATACTGAGGCCAGAAGTTGCTTGTTTAGGTTTGTAAACCTTTGAGAGATTTTAGGAAAGTTCATAGCATGAGCCAAAATTGGCCATTTGTGTGGAAAAGGCCCTGAAAGCAGCTTGGATGTGTCTGCAAGTTGGGTGAGGAAGGATCTCAGGGAATTACCAGGGCAGTTTGAAGGGTGCTAGCTAGATTAATGGAGACTCAGATATAAGTGCCCACCTGCATTTGCAGGTGATTTGGTGGGAAGGCACAACAAAGGAACAATGGCTTCTGCCAACACTTCTGTTTGGGAGAAAGTTTCCCTTCTAGCCTTTGTCCTGATGCCAGATAATTCAGTTTCTCTGCGTATGTGCTTGCAATGTCCTCTGGTTTTCACAGCCAGAAGTTAGGGGGACTTATCCTCTCAGCACTGAAATCTTGGGTTGGGAGCCCAGTGTGGGACTGCTCAGAGGGAACCTCTATAAGCAAATTATCCCCCCTGATTTTTAACCACCATAAGTAGGTATGGGGCCTATCTGTTCATTTCATCCTTTCTCCTCCCTTTTAATTCAAAGTCAAAGTCTTCTTAAAGCCTCTGCTGCCTACAACTATATACTCACATATTCTGTGATTCTTATTAAAACTCAGGAGTTAGCATTAGGTTATAGGAAGAAAAAAAACCTTGGAGACACTCACTAGCTTTTGTTACTTAAATTCTCTGTGCCTCTCATTTATGGCTAAAGGTTAACAAAGCCACTTTACAAAATTGGTATGAGAGTCAAATAATAATATATGTAATGAAGTTGGAATGGTGCCTTGTGATAGTAGATATGCAATATATGGTAGCTATTATACTTTATTATTTACATACTGAATGATTTTTACTTTTCTCCAAAGTAATTTAAAGAAATCTACTTTAAAATTTGCCTTCAGTTAGGCCTAGTGCAAGAAGCTGGCAATTCTAATAGTATTAGCCATTTACACCTCCTTTTTGTATTATCTATAAAATTAAAATGGTAAGAGAATCTTTGAGGATTGCTGGCTCATAGCAGTGAGCATATGCCTATAGCCTTGATCTTGTTCTGACTTCCTGGATACTCTTGTAAGGTAGCAGTGGGGAGAGCAATGTATTATATTCATTTTAGGATTTAAAAATTAGGTGGCCCCCCTATCCTGTTATAGCCATATTTATTCATTTTATTCCCAGCAGTCTGTGGCCTAGGAAAATATTATCATCACCATTATCCAGAAACATAAATTGACTTATGCCACATGAGGAAGTTTGAAGAGTACAGATACAAAAAAAGAAAATGGAGGTGCCCAGAAAGATAAATAGTAAAGACCTTCTGAATTCTTAAGCATAGGAAAGTTGTGACTAAAATAAAACAAAAAGACAGTTGAATGCCAAAGTGTTAATGATGATTAAAAAATGTAGTGAAAGTAAATATAACTAAGCTGCAGAAAAGAAAACTAGAGGCAAATGAACACAAGCATGTTCTTACATTCATGCATTGCCTCAGTACTAACTCTGTGATGGAGCTTGTTGTCTAGAGGGATAGGTGCAGGGTTTCTTCATGTAGCCCTACCATAAGTACACCTACATGAATGTTAGTTGATAAGAATAATAGAGTGAATTAGCTACTAATATCTAACTCCTTTTTTAATTCAAAAGTTTATACACAATACTTCATTTTTGTTTGATTTGATAATAAAAATTCTCATTTCACTACACTGACAAGAGGTAGTCATGCTTCATTATTTTATTAATAGGAATACTGTTTTTGATCAATTTTCAAAATGCCTTGAATTCAGTAGATAAGTATTTGTGGGGGTATCAATAAGATAAAAATTTTGTTTCCATGTGATTAACACATATCTCAGTGGTCAAATCAAACCATTTAACATAACATTTAAGAGAATTCAATTTCTAATAAAGCTTATAAATGATTTTGAGGTCATTAGTCAAATAGTAACCTAAAGAGATTGAGATTATAAAAGTTGCACGTTCTGTTACAGGGCCTCCAGAGAACATAACACCAGAACAGGATAAATGCTCAGATGAAAAATCATGGAGTTGGAGTAAATTTTCTGCTTTATTTAAGGCTGTAAGCTTAGTATAGCAATAGCAAAAGTAACAACTGAATCAATATTTGCAGAATGAGTGCATAAGTAAATTTAAAAACAAATGACACAAAAATAATATGAAAAAACATAAAAATTATTAGTTATTTTATGTTGTGATGAAGAGGAGCTTTTTAGCTCTTTTAAGATTATGTAAATGTTCATGATCTTCTTTCAAAATACTTTTATAAGCTTTTGAGGTGGGGCTATTGTAAGTATTCTATTATAGGAAAGATAATAGTGACACAAATGGCATAAATGCTGCTAAGAGATCTTAGGGTAGTGTTCTCAAGGTTGAATTGTTTATTGTTAGTGATAAACATGAAGCTAAATTTCCCGAGGGTCCTGTTGTTCCTGAATCTCAGCACTATTTTAAGCTAATAAGAATCCAGAAGATGACTGATAGTCTTGGAACAAAGTGTTGCAAGTTTAATGAAGGATCCATCAAGATCACCCTCCCAATAATGACACAACAGATGGCTTCACAGTATTATGCTTCTCAGAAAAATAATCATTAATTAATCTTCTCATATATGTGTTATTCTCATTACCCACACAGCTAAATAAACTTCAACAAGAAACCTACCATAAGATTTCAGTTTATTTTTTATTTAGATAGTCAAGCTATGAACAAACAAACAAAAAATCTATTTTTAAGTAATTGTTACAATGTGACTAGCTTTGTGTAGTTTTAAGCCCAGTGCATTCATTATATTGGTTCACCCCCAAAGCAATAGAATTATCAAAATCCCTTAAAAGCAAAAGGAATTCTACATAACATAATTTGCCTTTGGACCACAACTACATCAGAAAGTTAATAAGCTTAAAATCATCTTATAAAAGAGGCTTGTGTATTCAGTATTATATTTTTACACACAGATGTATATATATATATATATATATATATATATATATATAATCCTATATTTACAACATATTTTCAATACTCAGTAATATTTTTCTTGTCCAGAGGCCATAATTTTGAAGTGATAAAAAAAAATGTTTCTGAGTCAAGAAAATAGTAATAAGTACACTAAATCCTCTATTTTGTATTCCTGTCATGAGTTATTTACTTTTATTTTATGTATATGAATTAAGAAGTGTAATTGTTTTATTATCAACACAGGGCACACTTTTTATAGCAAATATGATTAGTGCTGGGGGAAAGTATTTTAAAAGGAAATCCACTCAAAATAGAAAAAAAAAGACAGCTGATGACAATGTACCAAGGAAAGAAAAAAGATAAAAAATAGGCAGAAGTTAAGTTACCAAATAGTAAAGAAGGCATCCACCATCATAATTTTGAGTCATAAAAAAAAATTGTCCAACTTGTTATTATCTATATAAGGCAGGGAAGGGTTTATTTTCAAAATATTTAAAAATATTATGTTTTTTTATTGGCAGTTGAAAAGGTAAGTTATGTGAAAAAAATCACATATCCCAAATATTTTATGTTCCAAGGCCAAATAAAAGTGAATTATTAACTCTGTTTAGGAATTTCTGAGGTAAGTCTATTTTCTCAATAGCAGGAGTTAGTGAAATAAATATTTGCACTTTTATCTTTTTATTTACGCATCATTCTCATATAGAAAAATTAAATAGTTTGCTTTGTAGTGATTACAAATCTCTATTATTATAGAGATGAATAATACAGTGATATAAAATAGATAAGGTAAATAGATTATATCAAAAATAACTAAAAACGAAAGCATGATTTAAACCAACTTTTAGGAATGCAGCAGGTAATTAACACAAGTAAATAATATTTTCAAACCAAGGATCAGAGTACAGAGGTGAAGAAGCCAGGCTGTACAAGCCCACTACTTGGGTTCAAATCCCAACTCCCTCATTGGCTAGCTGTGTGACCTGAACAGACATGTGCATTCCATGGGCCTATGTCCTTATCTGTAAAATGAGGATAATAAAATACTGATGTCAAAGGTTTGTGAGGATCAATTGAGGTAATATGTGAAATGCACTTAAAATAAGGCCTGCCACATAAAATGCTCCAAAAATGTGAGTTATGAAAGGTCACATTCAGTAACACTTAGTCTAGCACAAAGGGCAATGGGTAAACTAGTAGCTGGTATTGATCTAAGCTTCCAGGTTATGTAAAACACTTACAATTTGACACTATTTGAAGTCTTCCAGATGTTCAATTGTAGTTTTTTGTGGGCAGATGATGAATCTGCTCTGAAATATACCAACATTTCCCCCTAGATGGCAAAGAACACTATTCAAATTCCAGGGACTTGATATCATAATTACCATTATAATTATCAAAAGATTTCCAAAGGCAATATATTCTGCACAGTAGATTTACAGTCTAAAATATGAAAATGCCAGAGATCGATGAGAATCTTCAACTTAGTTCAGAGAGATTGATAACAATGACACACTGAGCCTGACAATGATGAGAAATAACAATGACAGCAAAGCAATGACAGCAGTCAGAATGGAGACAAATTTTTAGGAAAGTATAATATTTGCCCAGGATACAAAAATATAAATCCATTAAAAAAATGAGAATTCTAGTCAAGATGGTGGAGTAGCTAAACACTGTGCTTGCCTTCTCTCACAACCACATCCAAATTACAACTAAACTACAGAACAACCATTATTGAGAATTGTCTGAAGTCTAGCTAAACAGAAGTCCTACAAATAAAAATATTTGTAGGAGACACCTTGAGACTGGTAGGAGGGACAGATGCAGATTGGAGTGATCCCTCCCCCACATGAGTTGATTAAAAATCAAGAGAGCTATCTTGGCTGTGGAGGTCTCCCAGGAAAAGTGAGGGGTACCAGTGCCACATGGTGCTCCCCAGCCCAGGGTTCCAGTGCTGGGAAAAGAAGTTCCCACAACTTCTGGTTGTGAAAACCAAGGGGATTGTGGCTGAGTGAGACAGAGGGTGGCTGAACCCATGTGCAACTTCACTCATTAACAGACTCACTTGCTTTTAGCTCTAGCACTGGGGAAGCCATTTGAAACGTAGGAACATAAAAGGAGAAACTGAATTGTTTGACTTCAGGATGAGGGCTGGAGGGGTAACTTTCTCCCAGACAGAAGTGCTGGCAGAAACCATTGTTTCTTTCTTGAGCCCTTCCTTCTCTTAGCTTACAAACACAGGCTGGCACCCTATATGAGTCTTCATCAACCTGGCTAACACTGGACATACAAAGGCTATCACAAGAGACAACATCCATCCTGATAACAGTTTATATTACTAACAATAGCAATATATTAAGCGATTATATCATATGAATAAGTAAAATGAATGAAAGCTATGTTATAGAATAAGAAAGAGATAAACTGAGAACAGTTATAAGGTACCTTCATGTCATGTAAATCAGTACAGTATTATTTTAAGATGAAATTAGATCAGTTAAAATGTATATTGTAAACTCTAGGTTAACAACTATGAATAACATCTAAAAATAAGGATAATTGATATGCTAAGAGAGGATGTAAAATTGAATTATATAAAATGCTCATTTAAAACCAGAGAAGGCAGAAGAGTGAAAACAGAAACAAATAACAGATGCAATTGATACAAAACATATATTAACATGGCATGTATTAATAAACATATATAAATAATCACTTCAAATAATAGTATAAAAATACCAGTTAGAAAAAGATTGTCAGAGTGCATTAAAAAAAAAACTACATATTGTCTGTAAGAAACCCATCTTAAACATAAAGATTTGAATATGCTCTAAAAAGTGAAGAAAAGAAAAAATAACATGTTCATACTAATCAAAATCTTTTGATATAGTAACTAATGTAGTAAGGTTATTAATTTCAGACAAGACAAATTTCATTACAAGAAAAGTTATCAGAAAAATAGAAGGCATTGCATACTCATATAGAGGTCAATTATCCAAGAAGAATTGGAGAATAACAATCTCAAGTTTGTATGTCCTTAAAATGTCAAGATACGTAAAGCTGATAGATACTGATAGAACTGAAGGAAGAAATAGACAAACCCATTATTATAGTTGGAAACTTCAATACCACTCTTTCAGTAATTGACAGGTCAAGCAGGCAGAAAATCAATATGAATATAGGTGACTTGAAGGACATTATCATTTTATAGCACACATGAAATATTCACCAAGGTTGACCACATTGTGGACCATAAAACATATTACTATATTAATAAGCTAAAAATGAAAAATCATAAAAATTGATGTCCATAAATTACTAGACAAAGCCCAACACTTCTTTACAATAACAGGAAAAAAATATTCTTAACTATGAAAAAAGGAGAACCTTCACAATGTGATAAAAAAAATTTACAAAACACTAGAGTTAAC
The DNA here is from genome assembly GCA_004027375.1 of Macroglossus sobrinus. Lineage (NCBI taxonomy): Eukaryota > Metazoa > Chordata > Mammalia > Chiroptera > Pteropodidae > Macroglossus > Macroglossus sobrinus. Next base: position 87,426 of record PVKZ01002819.1, on the reverse strand, counting down.
ATCATTGTTAATGATAGAAACTGGGTGCTTTCTTTCTAAGATTAGGAATAAGGGAAGGCTGTCCTCTCTCACATTCCAATTTAATATTTTGCTAAAAGTTTTAGCTAGTGCAATAAGGCAAAAAAATAAAATAAAATGTATACAGATTGGAAAGAAAGAAATAAAATGGTCTTTGCAGCTGATATAATTATGTAGAAAATCCCAACAAATCTACAAAAACACTCTTGAAATGAAAGGCCATTATAGTAATGTGATAGGATACAAGATACCTTTATAAAAATTAATTGCTTTTCTTATTATCAGAAGTAAATCACTGAAATTTTAACTTAAATATACCATTTACAATAGTAGGAAAAAATAAAAATAAAAAATAAAAATCAGGATAAAACTAACAAAATTTATTCAGAATCTATATGGAAAAAACCTATAAACACTGACCAAAAAATAAAAAATTTAAAAAAGCTATATTTTCTGTTTGTGAATGGGAATATTCATTGTTAAAGTGTCACTTCATTCCTATTTGATCTACAGATTCATTGTGATACCAATCAAAATCCCAAAAAGCTACTTTGTAGATACTGACAGAATGACTCAAAAGATCAGGTGTTAAGGCAAAAGACATAGAATAACCAATATAATGGTGAAGGATAAGAATGAAGTTGGAGGAATTGTGCTATATGATTTCAAGATTTTAAAGCTATAGTAATCAAGACAGTGTGGCATTGGTGCAAGAACAGACAAATAGAAGAATGGAACAGAATACAGAGCCTAGAAATATAGCCACACAAATATAGTCAACTGATCTTAGTCAAAGAAGCAAAGGCTACTCAATAGAAAAAGAATAATCTTTCCCAGCATTATTCGTTGTTTTATATAACCAATTATTAAGGTTCTGTAAAAAAAAAAAATGAACCTAGACACAGACCTTACACCTTTCATAAAAATTAACTCAAAATGGATCCTAGATCTATATGTAAAATGCGAAACCAAAAACCTACTAGAAGAAAACATAAAGTAATCTACATAATCTTGTAGTCTATGATAAATTTTCACATACAACATTAAAGCACAATGCATGAAGAAAAGACTTGACTACTAGATTTTATTCAAGTTAAAAACTTATACTCTGTGAAAAACATTTAACAGAATAAAACAAAGGGCCACAGACTTTACGAAAATATCTGTAAAGTACACATAAAAAACATTCTCAAAACATATAAATAACTCTTAAAATTTAACTGTCAAAAATAATCTAACTAAAAATGGCAAAATCTTAACAGATACACTAAAGAAGATACACAGATAATAAATGCATGAAAAGATACTCAAAGCCATTAGTCATCAGGAAAATAAAAATTAAAACAATGAAACATCCACTACTGTATACTGTATACCTGTTACAATGACTAAAAAAATAAACACATAAAACAAATGAACAAAAAAATCCCAAAACTTGACAATATCTCTTGATAGTGAGGTTACAGATCATTGGGAACTCTCTTACTTGTAGGAATTAAAAATTGTATAGTCACTTTAGAAGACGATTTGATAGTTTTTATAAAAGTAAAAACAGCCAACATCTGATTCATCAATCATACTCCTAGATGTTTACCCAACTGATTGAAAAATTTATGCTCACACAAAAACTAGCATATAAAAGTTTATAGTGGTTTTATCATAATCACCAAAAACTTGAAGTGAACAAGATTTTTTCTTCAGTTTGTTGAATGGACAAAAAAATAAGACATTATACAAAGAAATACTATTTGGCAATACAAAATGATGAGCCATCAATTTACTCAAAGAAATAGATGAATCTTAAATGCACTCTGATAACTGAAAGAAAACAGTCTGAAAAGGCTATATACTATGCTAATTCTATTTATACAAAACTCTGGAAGAAAACAGAACTGTAGAAATAGCAAATAGTTCAGTGTTGCCAAGGATTTATTAGGTGGAGAGTTGACTAGATAAAGCGCAGGAAATTACTTAGGGTAGTGAAACTATTCTGTACAAAGTTGTAATGGTGGATATATGTCAAAACCCATAGAGCATTACAACACAAAGAGTACACCTTTGTGTATGCAAATAAAAAAATATCATTGAGGGGTCTGAGGAGTGGGAGGTTATAGATACGTAAGAGAAAAAGGCTAGAATAATCCATGTGAGAATGCATTAGAGTTGGAAACATCGGTATTTACTATCTTTGCTGCAATATAGGTACAGATGCTTACATGGAGAAATTTTTATAGATAAATAGGTTAGTACACAAACATGTATTTTCTTACTTTGTCAATGGAGAGGGCCTAAAAAAACTACACTTAACAATAATGAGCACATTTAGATCTTGGTTTTTAATACCATTCTTTAATCAAAGGAACTAAAGCTACTTGGAGAAATTGCTGATCTAGGACTGGGGCAGCAATTATAGAAGATGAACCTAGAGCATCTTATAGTACCAGTGCGGGGGGGGGGCGGGGAAGGCTAAAAACAAAAACAAAAGTAAAACAAAGAAAAAGACCCCCTCAAACTACCAAAAACTCCCACAATAATGGCAATATGCCAAAGGGACACAAGAGTCAACTGAAAGAGTTCCCAATGATCAAAGATAGAACAATTTTTGCAATAAAATAAATTAAGTAATATCGGGCTATATCCTAAAATATAAAAAAATAATTAAAGGCTCATGCTGATATAAATAAATAGGTAGATAGATAGATGATAAATAGATAGATAGATAGATAGATAGATAGATAGATAGATAGATAGATAGATGATAGAAGAGACAGATCTTCCCTGACAAAAAATTCTAAGTAATTTATGTATATACTTCACCCTTAAATGAAATGGAACATAAGCCCATACTCCATAAGTTTTGTCTTCATTTAGTAACTTCTGTCCAAAAAGTACAGTATTAAAAAGGGAGAGGAAAGAGTCACTTTATAGTGAGCTCTCCATCATCAGTGTAAGTATATACTGTGTAAGTATATATTGCTAACTGAAAGAAGCCAGTATACAAAGGCTATAAACTATATTGCTCCATTTATATGACATTCTGGGAAAGGCAGAGCAATAGAGATGGTAAACAGATCAACGGTTGTCCGATGTGATAAAAATAGATTTTATTTTTGTGGTCTTTCTCTCCAAAACCCATAACTCCAGTCTCATCATGAGCAAATCATCAAACAAATCACAATTCTGGGACATTTAACAATATACCTCACCGCTATGTCTCAAAACTGTCTAAGTCACTAAAACAAGGAAAGTGAGAAATGTTTACTATCTAGAGGAAGTTACTGAGATATGGCAACTAAATATAATGTGTTGTCTTGGATGGGACTTTGGGACAGAAAGAGAACATTAGGTAAAAAAAAATCTGAACAAGATATGGACTTCAGTTATTAATGTATCAATATTGATTCATTAGTTGTGAAAATGTATCATACTAATGCAAAACATCAATAACAAAAGAAACTAAGATCAAGAGAGAGTGAAGGTAGCAATCAATGTGCATTGGAGTCAATAACATGGGAGAGCTGAAGTCGTTTTCAAGCACACAGAAGAAAGTCAATAGAAAAGCAAAGATAAAAGATACTTTGGTTGCCTCCCCAAAGGACTTCCAGCCTGCCTGCCTTCTAATCTATTCTCCACTATACTGTCATTTGATCTCTTAAAGAACAAAGTATAACCTTGTGTTTGTCATCAGGATTAAGTACAATGCAGCTAAAATATCTAACATAGTTCTGGAACATAGTAGAAACAAAGAAATGTGGGCATTATTTTGTGACTTAATTTAAATCGATTTCAAGGTTCCACCTACTCCTCATCATCAAGTTCTCTCCTTAATGATGTCCTGCACTTAAACTTCCATTACTCTTCTACAAAGAAGTGTTCCTTCTAGCTCATCCAGGCCAACCCCTGACTTTACATTACATTTACTCATTTATTCTTCTAGTCAGACTAAATCACTTAGTGATCTGGAGCAGGCTGGTACTCTCCTCTATGTTTTTACTTTAGAGTTTATTTATTTCCAGAAAAGCCTCCATTGCTCTTATTTTCACCAGACAAAATTCTATACAATCCCCCAAGGTCCACTCCAATTTAGCCCTTCCTCATAAAGTCTTTCTGATTTCCACGGGAGGGAGCTCTCTTAGGTAGCCCCCAGTGCCTGATGCCTTTGACTGTAACTAATTGTGTTGTGGTCCTAGTCTTTTCATAGGATCCTGAAAGAGGAACTCTGCTTAAGCTGTTTTTTTTTTCCCCTTGGCCATGCACTTTATACCTAATACATGTAGAATATATTATTTATATGAAAAATTAAATCAGGAAAATTGAATTTAACTTAAAAAATATTTATTTTGAGTGTTTTTGACACTTATATAAATGACCACTTTGCTATGACACTATAGTTAAAACTTGTATTTTGGGAACTGATTTGTTATTTTGGCAGAACAAATTAAAAGACTTAATGTTTCTATTTAAGCCACACATCCAGTAGATGCTCTAAGAACAAATCAGAGGAAACTATGTAATTTGTATGTAAACACTTCAAATTTGTTATTTTGCATCTAAAACCCATACTGTTTACCATAAGAAGTCTTGAGGATTTCTTAGATTTCTAAAACAATAGAGGATAAAAAACATCAACTATCATTCTATCTTTTAAACTAACACGGAGTATGAGCACAAAAATTATTTCAACCTGCTAGTCCATATTTTAAATTTTAAGTACATGCTTAGATACATTTGGAATGGAAAATGGCTAAAACATTAATTTGTTTTTTTCCAAAAATCATTGAACCTAATTTTAAAAAAATCAAGTAAAAAGCTCAGCAGATTAATGGTACTTCAGATGAGACTCATGAGACCTATCCATAATACATTATGATATACATTAACCTGAGCATAGTTTTTTAATTTTATTGATGGGAAGTGTGCTGCAGTTCCTAACAGTAAACTGGAACTTTCCAGATCTTTTTGGAGAAAATTAACAATCAAATTCTGAATGGGGAAACTTTATTCATAAAAACAAAACAGCTTGAGACCTAAATATGCTGAAAAAATGCAAATATCTTTTATTTAAAGATGTTATTAATGAACTTCAGTTTAATTGCAAAAATGTCTGACTAAAATGGTATCTAAGTGCAGTTATGAATGAAGAAATGTTGGAAGTAGAATTCATTTAAATTAGCATGCTCAGAATTTGAGTGTTAAGAGAAATTTTAAAATTAAGTAAAGGACAAAAGTTATGAATAACAAATGATTGACTCAAATTTGTATTCAAATAATTAATAAGACAACTATTCAAATCATTTAGTTTGTATTGATTAAAATGGCATTAGTAACTAAAATGATCTATAAAGTAGTGCATGTAAATGTAGTCAATTTGAGTGTAAAGAGAGCAGAGTTGCTAGAAAAATACTGATATCAAAGAATTTTTAAAAAATCAAGGTTTTTTAAAGTTAATTATTCAACAGTAGGGAAATATACTGAATCACAGTAATGAAAATTTCATAACAATATTTTGCTTTCCTTTTTAATCCCATCTGCCACCTCCTCATTTCTTTTAGCTAATATAACAGTGATATCAATATGTGGGTGCCAGGTTGTATGTACTTTATAGATGAATAACATCATCATTTTATATCTGCATAATAATAAAAATAATCTGTTATAAATTGAGAGTTCATTTTATCTTTGAATGGGGTCTTTAGAAGTTTACTATTATTATGCTAATGTGTAGTTTTACTTACTTCAAATAAAACCTGTTTAAACTATTGAGTTGCCAAAACATTTTTTGTTACTTTCTTAAGTACTACCTTATTATAATTTGTTCCCTTTTGGTTTGAGGTACATCTTCATGAAAGAGTATTACTCATGTGTGTTCCCCAACTCCTTCCTTAGCTTCCTGCACTCCTATCTTTCAAAAACTCTACTGCATATGCTCTCACAAAATGGTCATCAATGGCTTCTTTGTACAAAAGTTTCACAGTTTCTCCCATTCTCACTAACAAGTTACTGATGAATCTCTCTTCCTGAATCCCTTGTTTGACTGCTATCATACTCTGCCTACCTTGCTGTCTTTCCATCTAACTTCCAAACTCTTCTTTGCCTTTATTCTTCCAATCTCTACTATGAAGAACTCTCTTGAAATCTATCTTTGCTATAACTTCCATTTTTCTTCTATATCAATTCTTCTTTGACAAGCTTATATAATTTCAAAGCTTTAATTATCAAATATATAACTTATTCATACACTTATACAATACTGGAAAAAGTACTAAACAAGGTGCCAACTCTGTCCTTAGGAAGTGCATGGTCTATTTAATAGGCAAAACAGGAAAGTAAATAGTCACTCAACCACATGGTGTAGTAAGAGTTTCAGTGGGGTAAGCACAGTGTGTTCTGAAGACACATTAAAAGGACATTCAGTATAATCTTGGGAACTCAGAAACCTTTTATGGAGGAGTTTATATATATATTTCTAAATATAAAGTCCTAAATATAAAACAGGAGCTATAATACAAAAAGTTTTCAAGAAAAGAAAACACCTATAAATGCTTCCAAGAAAAGAAAACACCTATAAATGTATTCAAGAGCATAATGCCATTGAACAAACAGGCAGCAATCTAGTGCCTAGAATGTACAGAATGGGGCAGACTTGTGATCTGAGCAGATGCAATGATAAAGATGGCTACATAAAAAAATGGTTTTAATATTCAAACTAAAAAAGTTTGAACTTTATTCCAAGGTTAATAAAAAATCTCTTTGAATTGTTGAAATTTTAGATGCAGTGAAATGCATAAATGGTTGTGGGGTAGGGGAAGAATGTATATGAGTTGGAAGATTGCAATAGCTCCCAAAAAGATGTGACTGTGTTTGGAATGAGGAGAGAGGCAGTGAGGATAGAGATAAGGGGACGAATCTGATAGACATTTAGAATAATAAGTCTTTACATTTAAAGATAAAATAATAAAGACAATTTGGGATTTATTGAATATATGAGATACCTGTTAAAAATGCAAGTGGGGATCTATACTAGTGAGTATATAGGTCAAGAGCTCCGAAAGAATTCTAGATGTGCATTTGTAAGCAGTTACCACACCAATTGTAAATAAAATAAAGAAGTACATGAACTGTATGGAGCCAATAAATAAGAAAACTCATGTTTGGGTCTCAAAAACCTGACAGTTAAGCGGCAAATAGAGGATTCTGTGAAAGACACTAAGCTGAAGTTATAGTGCAAATCAGAGAATCGAGTAATAAAAAATAAGAAGGAATAAACAATGGAGTCAAATTAAGGTCTGAGAAGTGATCAAAGAATTTAGCAAAAAGAAGAATATTACTGACTATAGTAAATAAATTTCTAGTTTACAAGTGGAAAATGCAAGCAAGATTCCAGAGAATCGAGAAATAAATTAGAGAGAAATTAGAGATAGCAAGTGCAATTGAGTTTGTAAAAAATAGGAGAGAGACAGGAAAATAGAGTATATCATAGATTGACATAGAAATGTTTTCTGATGGGAGAGAACTGTGGTAAATAAAACAATAAATATATGGTAGTTTATAATAGAAAAAAAGAAGTATAAGGGATATAACACCCTAAGGTGACATGATAGGGTGAAATAATAAGTATAGAGAAGCCTACTGGAAAAGGAGGCAAGAATGGGTGTAGATAGGGTTGTGTTTAGGAGAGGCAAAGGAGTTAGAAAGTTGATAAATTTCCTTTTTGATTTATTTTCCTCTTTGAAAAGTTATGGCCTCATGTGAGGATGATAGCGAATGAGCATAATAGGAGACTTAAAAAAAATGAAGGCTTTAAATAATCACTCCCAGTGAATAAGAAATACAGCAATGAAAAAGAGAAACAGTCAGAAACTCTTGAAGGCCAGATTGGTGTTATATGTAACATCTAGGTAGCAATAATTTATAGCATTGAGTGATTTTTCTTTTTTGAGTAATTTTTTAATATCATATTCAAAATTTCAGATAGAGACAGAAATATAGTGAGACTAACTCAATATAGACATTCTCATGGTTGATCCTTTGGAAAAGCAAGTTCAGAGGAAACTGAGAGCATTTGTGAGTTGAAGTGAGCTGAATTTTTTATATGTGTCTAACAATTTCTCCAATGTCTGTCTTTCCTGAGAGAGGGGTAGCCATGAGTGTATTAATCACCACTGTACCCCCAATGCATAACTGAGCACATTTTGTGTGCATGTTAAAAATTTATTAAATGCATTAATGGTCCTATTTGAAAACTTGGTTTCTTTTTTTTCTGTTTTATCATCTCATCAGATTGTTTATTCTATGACCGATCAGAGAGGGCATTTTACTTTAATGTGAGACAAAAAAATAACTGTTTACTCTTTAATCATCAGCAATAAAAAATATTGAATCTGTTTCTAAAGTTCTTGAAAAAAAGTCTTTTGCTTTTGCTAACACCCCATCTACTTTAACAAACTTTCTCTTTCAGATCCTTTTTCTGCTACCTTGCATCTCTAAAGCCTGGCTGTGTCCTCTTCATGGAACAGCTAGTTGATCACCATCAGATAAAACACTTTGGAGTTGAAAGATTAATGTATTAAATTATTTCCTTATTTTTCCATCTCCAATAAATTATTTTAGTTCTATTTTATTATTCTCATATGTCTATTTCCTAACTTCAGTAACTTTTGTACTTCTGAATAGAACTTTCTCCCAGGCTTTATGTCTTCATTACTCACAGAATATAACATTGCACAGAGGTCTTATTTAAGACGATGAGAGAAATTTGCATTGTTTATATGATACGATCTAAGCAATAATCATATTTGCATCCACTCTTTATTTTAAAATTGTATTTATCATTGCCAATTTGCTTGTACCTTTTTCTGTGATATCATGTGCCTGAAACCCACTGTTTGCTAAGATGCCTCACTCCTGTTACAAATTACAGGTGTGTTGCCACCAACACAACTTTATTTAAATTTAGGGACAGCCTATCCAAGCCATGTTCCCAGGATTTTTTTAGACTGAGTGAACATATAAAGTGACTGAACATGTGTTAGAATCAGCAGGAGGTGCAGGAGGATAATGAGCGAAGGCATGACAAGCAGCTGCAATGAGCCCCTCTTTCTTTGTGATACCAGTGAGGAAACACATTCAGATGCCCAACACTTATAATTGACTGCTCCCATTTCTCTTGTACAGGGCTTGGTGGAACTGTATGTGTGATCAAAGGAAGGTTAAAGCATTTTATTAAAAATCTTCTATACTTTCAATAATTTGTTTCTATTTATGGTACTGCATCAGTGACTAAAAATTTATTAAACTGCCATTGCACATCTGTTAGTAAATTAGGAATATTTATCAAATTCGAGGGTATAGCTGAGAACTGGAAAGCATTAACAATACTTAAAAAAAGGCAAGGGAATGAAATTTACCTATCATAGAAAAGCAAAGCAATTTTCTTCTTTAATTGCTGTTTATCGCACCCTAAACTGAGTAGAAATATCTCAGAAGAGCAATTCAGAGCTTTGTGTGATCCAAACATCCACCATCTTTACCTTATCTCCTACTATTCACCAACATAAATCTGTTATCCCAAAAAGCCAACCTAATCACTTTCTATGAACTACAGAAAAAGAATATCTATAATTGTTACTTTTCTAAGCTGGAAGCAAGTGGTCTGATCTTAGATCATGTTTAAAAATATAGAATGCCTGCAGGATATCAGAATACTTTTCAGTGGCTTTGAAACTTTTGAAAAACTCTCAGAAAGAAAAAAAGCATAAGCTAAAGCTGTTATTTCACTTAATATAATTTCACTTATTTTAGGCCTAGAGATAAATTTCCAACAAATTTTCAAATAAATTTGTCTTTTGATGATATTTATGAGACTTATGTTATGTCCTTGCTATGCCTTTGCTTAGGTTTTCCAGAGTGCTACAATATTTCAACAAATAAATCATATTTTCTTTCTAACAGGTTCATAAAACTCATTTTTTTCCCATGGAATAAAAACAAATTTATTAGGATGTCTCACAACACTTAGAATATTTCCCTGCAGTTGTATAACAACTATTCCTGTCTTTCCTTAGGGGAAAATAGATGATTTGTAACCTATAGATTAGTAATTCTGGGAAACTTCATTTTCTCTTCTATAACTAAACACTTTCTGTGTCATAGAGGGTCTTGGGAACCTAGGATTTCTTCACTATGATAAACCTTCATCTGGAGCTTGAACCATAAATGTGGAAATGCAACTTATATAACATTAAATGGAGTAAAAGGATAAAAACAACCTATTTTATGTTAATATTTTCTTTGTTAATTATATTTAATTTAATAATATTTATTGAGCACCGAATATAATCCAGTCACACTAAAGATACCAGAGACAGAGCAAAGAACACAACAAAGTCCTTCCAATTATGAAATTCACATCCTATGGAATATGTGCCTCTGACTTTGGGAAATGACTTGAAGTCAGATCATCATGTAAAAATGGAGAAACAGTCTACATCCCTGTCAATGAGGTGGTATTATGTCAACATGTCTTTCTTTGGAAGAAGTCAATCCCGAAATTTCTTGGGAAGAGATCAATTCTAGAGTCAGATATGAGAATTCAAAACTGTGGATAAGAGTAAGATGAAAAAGATTTACCCTTTCTCACTGAGTTAATGTAGCCCAGACTCTGGGCTTGAATATGCCTGGAAGATTTTCAGTATTGGGGATGTTGGCCATTGTCCCCAGACATGGGGAGGACAACAGGATAATGGCTTATACAAAACTCAAGAATAGGTCTGGATTATGAAAGGGTAATAGTTACTCTCTGTGGTGATTTATTTTCTTTCTACTGTCCCCAAGGTTTAAAAAAATCCTGTGAAAAGTTAGAGTCTGGGAGACAATAGGAGAAATTTGTGAAAAGGTACAGGCTTCATAATACCCCAAGGAGGAGTGGTGTCCTTGGCTAAAATCAAAGGGATGGTAGCAGAGGGCCATTTTGCCAGGACATAACAGTCTTAAAAGGGCAATGGAGGCTGTGGCAATGATGTAGACATCACAAACAAGTAGGGGAAAAGGACATATGATACTGGTTTATTAGTGGCCCAGGAAAACGATAAGACATGAGAAGGAGAAGAAATTAAGTGGGACTCATTTCAATAATAAAGCTAGTGAGACCTCACGCCTTCAAAGAAGACTGAATGGATGTGTCATAATTTTAGCTGTGACTATCTCAGAATGCTTTTCAGGAGGGCTTTTCAGTCTCCTAACTACCTTTTCTCACATTTACCAAATTATCTATGGTGGATTAATATATTTTTAAGTGATTTTTATAATTCAAAATATTTTAAGAAAAATTTGTGCATTATAAGGTGCTTCATGTAATGTCTGACATCTATTCCTAAATAAAGTTTTTTGAGTCACCTACCCAGCAGTTATTAGGAGACATAGTTATTTAAAAAATACCCAAGGAAGAACTGGCACGTCATTTAATGAAAGCCAAAGTTTTACCCGTTAAGCTGCCAAATGCAGAATAAAGCAGTGGTTGGTCCATCACTGCTCACACAGAAACCCACAACTACCCAGACCACAGATTTGTTCATGGATGAACCCCAGAAGAGGAAGAATCAAATGTCACGTTTGATGAAATAAACAAGTGACCCCTGATAGTCTGAACCTGACATTTTCTCTTTCCATGGGCATTTGGTAGAATCAAAGTGTGAGTGTGCATATAATTTTTGACCAAGCAGCTAAAAACATACAAGGGATTTTTTTTAAAAAAACCTCTTCAATAAATAGTGCTGGGAAAATTGGAAAGCCACACATAGAAGAATAAAACTAGATTGCTACTATCACCATATACCACAATTACCTCAAAATGAATCAAAGACCTAAATATAAGACATGAAACAATAAATTTCATAGAAGAAAACATACGTACTAAACTCATGGACCTTTGTTTTAGAGAAGATTTTACAAATTTGACTTCAAAGGCAAGGAAAGTAAAGGCAAAAATAAATGAATGGGTGCTATACTGAATTTAAAAGCTTCAGCACAACAAAAGAAACTATCAACAAAACAAAGAAGTAACCATCTGGTGGGAGAAGATATTTGCAAACAATACCCTCAATAAAGAGCTAATATCCAAAATACATAAAGAACTCATACAACTCAACACTCAAAAACCCACAAATAGTCCAATTTAAAAATGAGCAGAGGACTTGAACAGACACTTCTCCCAAGAAGACATACAAACAGCCAGCAGACATATGAACAGATGCTCAGCTTCCCCAGCTATTGGGGAAGTATAAATCAAAACCACCATGATACCACCTCACACCTGTTAGAATGGCTATCATCAACAGAACAAGTAATAAAAAGTGTTGGAGAGGTTGTGGGGAAAAGAAACCCTCATATACTGTAGGTAGAACTGCAAATTAGTATAGCCATAATAAAAAACACCATGGAGGTTCTTCAAAAAATTAAGATTAGAATTACCATATAACCTCAAATTCCCTCTTCTGGGTATCTATTAAAAAAAAAAACCTTAAAAACATTTATCTGCAAAGATATACACATTGATGTTCATTGCAGCGTTATTCATAGTGGCCAAGACATGGAAAAAAAACAAAACAAAACAAAGTGCCCACCAATATATGATTAGATAAAAGAGATGTGGCACATACATGCAATGGAATATTGCTCAGCCATAAGAAAAGATGAAATACTGCCATTTGTTACAATGTAAATGAATCTTAAGATTATCATGCTAAGCAAAATAAGTCAAGCAGAAGAAGTTGAGAACCATGTGATTTCACTCATATGTGGGATATAAAACTGAAACAAACAAGGCAAACAAACAAAAACTCACAGACAGAGACAATAGTTTAGTGCTTACCAGAGAAAAAGGGAGGTGGGCGGAGGTAGATAAGGGTAAAGGAGATCAAATATATATGGTGACAGGAGATTTGACTTTGGCTGGAGAATACACAATGCAATATACAGATAATGTATTATTGAATTGTATGCTTGAAACCTATATAATTTTATTAAACAATGTCACCCCAATAAATTTAAAAAGGTATTAGTCATGCTGGGCAGATTTTCTTCCAAAAATATGGTTTAAATCAAAAGCGTAGTTACTTATAGAAAGTGACACAAATCCCAACCTGAGCATATATCTCATGTGAAGTAGAATTAATCCAGGTCCCATATGTACAAAATGTCCTCAAAACTTAGGTATTAGTGAGCAAAGTAAAAAGGAAGGGTTTTGGATAGGTCAAGAGGTGCCAACTACCTGAATTATAATGTAAAACTGCAAAATTTAAAAAGCATTTTAGTTTTATTAGACATAAAGACTTCCTTGCTTATGAGAAATTTTTAAAATTTAAAAATCATATGTTTCATACAGTTTCTTAGAATTGTTATTTTAAAAAGGGTGATTTTTTTGTATGTTTTTTACTATGGAAGCAGTAATATTTATGTGTGTTTTACAACCAAATAATAAATGAAGATATGGGTACATTTATGCTCTAGTAAGATCTTATTTAAGTTACAAAGCTTCTATCAGCACTCTTATCATGTCCTCTGTACTACTGTAGCCAGCATTTCCTGTCATTCTTAGTTGTAATAAAAGAAAAAGCTTTATGAAATGTGACACAGAAATAGAACAAGTAGCACTGTTCTCAACTCAAATACAGAAGGAAGAAAAACCTAATTCATTCTTTAGATGGGAAATAAAAAAAAATACTATGCTATCTTTTATAAAATATAAAGGGGACTGACTTTTCAGATAGTTTTTATACAACTGTCTATGGCTTCCTGGAAAGGACAGATATAATCACTTACATTTCCTCATCTTTTTCTAAGTGGCCAATTCTGATGAACAGGCATATTTTCAGATGATAGCATATGCTCTCAGCCTTATTAGCTTTACCAAATCCTTTTATACTTTTCTTCCTTCTTTCTAATTTCTTTCTTTCCATCCTTTTCTTCCTTCCTTCCTTCTTTTCATCCTTTTCTTATTTCCATCCTTTTCTTCCTTCCTTCCTTCCTTCCTTCCTTCCTTCCTTCCTTCCTTCCTTCCTTCCTTCCTTCTTTCCTTCCTTCCTTCTTTCCTTCTCTTCCTCTCTCCCTCGCCCCTGCCTTCTTTTCTTCCTTCCTTTCATCCTTCCCTTTCTATTTCTTTCCCAAAGCAAAAAACCAAGTTAGCTTATAAAAGGAACATGTATTACAAAAAGGTTAATAAAATAAAAAATGAAGACTCAAAAAGAAAAAAAAAAATAGGTCAACCAGCTACAGAAGATTAGACAATTCCTCAGGACAATTTTGCTTTTCTATTCAGTCTGTAAAGTATTTTTTTTTTCTAATAGATAGTCTAGAAGGAGCAAGCTTTGCTATGATAGGAAGTGTTCCTAAGTGGAGTTTACAAACTATTTCAAAATATATTGAATTCTGGCATCATTATGCTAGTTCAAGTTTTTCAATAGAGAAAACAATTCCAATTAGATTCCCAGCTGTTTTTAGTATTTTCCTTAATAGTTGGCAAGTCTAATGATAAGAATAACATTTTATATAACATATAAAAATTCATCTAGTCAGATAAAAATGAGAGAAATAACATAACCCCAATACTGGCATTTATAGATGCACATGTTAGCCAACACAAACCAAGAGAGGAAGCTGGCATTGCAGAGGTGCTTGCTGGATCTCTGACAAGTGCATTGTACTAGAATCACATGTGACACATCAGGCATGAATCCCAACTCCACATCTCATCTCTGCTCTCACCTTTCATTTGTAAAGTGAAATTGCTACTGCTTGAATTGATCTGAAAGCAAATATATCTGGGTTTAAATACTGGTTCTATCTTTTAATTTTCTGATCTATCATGTACGTCATGAAGTTCATCTCTTTTTCCTTAAGATTAAATAAATAATACATATCAAGTTCTCAACATGTTGCTTGGCACACAGTTGGTATTCAGGACATGCAAGCTCTCTTGTCTCCTTCCTATATTCAAGAATAAATAGGACAGAAACATCCAGTGTGGTAACTGTGGGCACCCACTTAATGTTAATGTATTATAATCAATCCTTTTCTACTGTTACAGCAATATAGTCCCAGTGGCGGCAGGAAAAGGCAGTCAAAAGCCAAAACCAGGAAAAGCCTCTATCAACAGGAAAGTTGGTCTGCCTGTGGCTGAAACCACAACAGACATGTTGGTGGTCACTACCCTGCTTCTGGCCACAAAAACTTTGATTTATATACTTCATGAAGACTTTTCAGTACATTCTGGGTTTTGAGTTTTAATTGTGTAGAGTGACTGCACAATTATATCAGTCAAATGACAATCACAGTTGCTGTTCCTATTACAAAGTATGGTATTTAAATGTAAATGAAAACCCAAACAACAAATAGAGGGGAGAGAAAGAACCTAGCAAGATATTAAGTTAAATGAGACAGTTGATCCCAAAAGGCTGGGTATATTGGGCTGTACCTATTGATGTGTTGATTACTTTGAATGAGATATCTAGACTTTTCATTTTCTGCTTTGCTAGAGTATTCTTGAGGGGAAGGGCCACCCAAAGAGAGGTTCCTGTGATATCAGTGCACAAGATATTATGATTAAAAAAAAAAATTACTGGAGTACTAATGTAATATATATGCAAAAGGAATTACTTCCCTCTTCTGAGGAGAAACTAACACACTAAAAAAAAATACATAAAGGAAACCATGGTTCTTGCCCATCGCACAGGAAAATAATTAGAACGACATATTCCTAGTACATAACCATGAGCTTCTGGCTATGGTAGCAAGAATGTGAATTAGGAGCAGGTGCCCAAAGACAGGAGAAATTTATTAGTTTTTATTTTTCTTTATCACAGAAAGTGCACATTTATAGGATGTATGCTTGGGTAATACCTATTATTTTGAATCATGTCAAACTAATCAATCTTGTTAAAAGTCTGTGTGATAGCTTCAATCTGCAATTTGTTGTATATTATTATCAGGGTGTTAAATGATGCCTTAGAAACCCTTGAAGAGCATAAAAAATATCTCTTTTTATTTTACCTGTAATACATATGCATTGAAACACAGAGAAAACAGCACTAACAAAGGATCTGCCCAGGATGCAGTAGATAAATAAAACACCAAATTCAAGAAAATCAGTTACGTTTTTCCAAAAGATATTATGTAATGGACCATCTGGTCAGGTGGGTGCAGGCTCCTCTCATGACTGACAACCCTTTATGGAAAAGCAAACTCTAGGTGTGAAATAGTTGTGCTAAAAGAGTGGGCACACAGGATAGAGACTGAGAGGCAAAGTTTTAATTCTTTAATCAAGTGTTGTTGTGACTCGGTATTTGTGTTCTCTCAGTTGACACTTCATGTAAAATGAATGAAATCTTGGCCTGGCTACTCATGATATTGTTATGGTAATCAAATGAAATAATATATTTTAAAATGACTTAGAAAAGTATAAAATGCCTTGCAAGTAAAAAACTTTATCAAGGATAATAAGATATTCTATACTTTCTCAATTCTGATATTTCCCCAAGTTCCTCAGGCTGTGATTTCACTGGCAGGCTAGCCAAAGCCATGGACTACAAAGGCCATTTGTAGCAGGGTTTTATTATATATGTCAATAGAATTTAGGTCACTTTCTCCATAGTTCTTGTAGCAGGACTGAGAGGCACATGACAGACTGTATAATAATGAGCGTAATAGATTGATTGAATTAATTCAATGACAATTAAGATATTCAATCCAGTTTCATGATGCGTAAACAAAACATCTGCTAGACTTGTCTGAGTCTCATTTTTCACAGATATTTTTACAACAAATAATACTTCTAGAAAAAAATTTCAAATATTCAAAATTAATTTTTTATCTTGGATGAACTCATATTTATCCCTACTCTTATTCTGCTATTTGCATTTTAAACCATTTTTTTACAATGAATTTTGTTTTTATGAAGAATAATTCATTTAAAATTTATTTTTTCTCACTTTTTCACATCTATTTAGGAAAGTTCATACTGAGTTATTGGTTACCATAACTTGCCACTTCAGTATATTTTTACTAGTAAAAAATCAAGTAATTATTGAAAAATGATTGATCTTGGCACTTCTGTTATTAGAGAGGATGTGTGTCCTCTGCCATTATATTGTTTAGATTCATCTCAAGTAATAAGACCAACACATGTGAAATAAAAAATAAGATATAACAAAATTAAGCAACAAATTAAGTATTATCAAATGTAAGTATTCTTGGTAACTATTCAATGGTAAAGAAAAGCCAATGGGAGCTGAATTATAAAGAGAAGGTCATAAAATAGGTTGATTTTAAATGGCAGTATTTAAAAAATTGTATGCAGTTTTAAAGAATTCTATTTAGTTAAATATGCTTGCAAATGTTCAGAGATGGAAAAGAATCTGTCCTAATTGAAAATAAAATCAAGATTTTGGCACATTTGCATATTGACTCACTTAAACTTCATAAAACACAGTATTAAAGGTATTTTACTGATGAAGGACAAAAAAGGAGAGAAATCAAATAACTTAGCCAGTGTCCTATAGTCAGTAAGTAATTGGGTCAGGATTTGAGCTAAAGTCTGTCTGCCAAGCCCATGATCCATCTTCAGTGCCTGGATACCTCTCAAGGAACATTGAGATCTCAAGAATCATGGGCTGATGGAGAGAAGGAGAAAGCTGGAGCAAGCAGTGTGTCACTCAGGGAACACAGAAATACATAAAATTCTTTGTTATTTGGGCATCATATTGCAAATCATCAAATCATAGCTACTAATAAGGCTGAGAGTCTTAAGATATCTCTCACCTTGGTCAGTGTCACTTCAAGAGTATGGCAAGTGTGACCATTCCAGTGAGAGACAGTAAGTATTACTGTTGAACAGGGTAGTGTCAAGAACTTATTGATGTCTGTCAATGATTTCATGAAGAATGAAAACTTTATTAAAGCTTTCAGATTTGCCCAATATATCATTCCTAATTAATATGACATAGTATTAGACATAAAGTACACTTACTAAGAAAAAGTAAATAAATTCTGGAGGATGAATTTTACAAACCCAAGCTAAATGATAGTAAGATATATTACAGAGGGAAAGCTTTAACAGGCAGAGGAAATATATATGTATAAAAGATTGTTGTAGTAATGGCCTTAACTTATTCTCACCCCTCTGTATTCATGGTCTTAGATAGTCCCTCCCTAGGGTGACTGAACTTGGCCAA
Source organism: Macroglossus sobrinus (assembly GCA_004027375.1). Taxonomy (NCBI): domain Eukaryota; kingdom Metazoa; phylum Chordata; class Mammalia; order Chiroptera; family Pteropodidae; genus Macroglossus; species Macroglossus sobrinus. Next base: position 69,184 of record PVKZ01002819.1, on the reverse strand, counting down.
GGTACTTGCCTTGGCAGATGAACTAATAGTAAATGTGACACAAGCATAAACTTGTGCTCTGCTTCAAACCCTAAGCATATCATGGTGAGAAGCCGGTGCTAGTGGGCAGAAGAATGAGAGAATGAGATGTACCTAACTGACAGCCTACAAAGTACCAAATATGACAAAATTTCAGACCATTTAACACATCACCTGGCTACAGTCCATCAGAGAGCCCAGCAGGAATCAGCCAAACAGTCCAAAGCCAGAAGTGGCCAGTTGATTCATAGAATCATGAGCTAAATAAAATTATTGTATATTTTAGGCCACTAAGTTTTGAGGTGGTTTATTACACAGGAAAGCTAATTGATTTGATAAAATACTCTTTCAAGCAATGAGAAAAAGAAGTAGGTATTACCTTCAAGAGTTTCTTGTTTTCCAAATAAAAACCTGGGGATCTAGATGGATTATATTGCAAGTACAATGTGGTGTGTCCAGGCAGAAAGGGCATTGGACAGTCTCAAAAAATTCCATACTTCAGAATGGTGAGAAGAAGCAGAATTACTCCTATGCAACTGAGAGTAAAAAATAAAAACACCATAGGATCTGAGGAAGCATAGGACACTTTCCCAGTTTGAGGCAAGATCACATGTGATGTCCCCAAACTGAGCCTGGTTAAAGCAGAGTGTTAATATACAAGAAAAGATACTGTCCAAGGGAACAAGAAACAACCTAGAAGCCACTGAGTGAAACACCACCAACAACCCTTCCAAAAATCACACAAATAGAAACGTACATCAACATTCAAAATTAGAGAAGCATAACAAATCACATGCCTCCAAAATCGAAAAGGGTACTATAAATCGGACCATATCATAACACCTTCCTGAGAAAACACCTTAGGATTCAGCAAATAAGACTCCAGAAATCTTCTTAAAACCCCCAAGGCTGTGGTGGGAAGGTCAGAACATGGAAGAAAAGGGAGCACATGAGTTTGGATCCTGTGCATTGAAGTAAATCAATAGCACTCCAAAACAGATAAGGTGGGGCTACACCAATAGTAAACCTACAAGTATGAACAGCTTCTCTCTACCACAGTCAAGAAAAAACAACACAGAAGTCTGGAATGGCCACAGCTTGCATGCAGCTGGGCAATTGGCAAAGCAGAATATAGGGTGGATGTGGCCCAGGGAAATGGGTTCATCACACTCAGAGACAATATGCCACCATGATGAAGTCTTAAGGCTGGGAATGCTCAGAGTTCCTGCTCATTCTCCAACAGACTCAGTCCAAGTTAGTATTACTAGCACTGTATAGCTCCAGCTGCAAAAAAGAGAAACTATGGTATTGTCTAAGCACAACCCAACCACTCTGTCACTAACCAAATATCAGTCCTACATAGAATGCTTCACATTTGGCAAGAACATATGGGAAAATGAAACAAGCTCACAAACATTCTAAGACACAAAATGACATTAAGTATATTTTATGTATAATTAAAATATTAAAAATGAATGACATTGATGTAATAAAAAATGGAAGATGACTTATAAGAAAATGTGTTATGTTTAAAAAAAGAACTTAGGTAGGGTAGATATAGAAAACTAGAGAAATAAGAAAACAGAGAACTGAAAAAATTTTTAAAAAATAAAAATAATAATTAAAAATGCAACAACAGATTTATTCTCTATTATCAGCAGAAAAGACTTGAATTAGAATAGATGCTTTAAACTTAAGAAGCTTAAGAAGCTTACCTAAATAGAGAAGAAAGGAAAAAAGCTAAGCAAAGAAGAAAAAAATAAAATAATAATTGGAGTGTAGAGTGAAATAAAACACACTACTAAATATTATTTCAAAAGAATAAACCAGAACAAGTACACAGGAAAATAATTAGATAAAAAGAAATGAATTTAAAAACTGTAATTATTCATATTTTCTGAGCAATTATTATGTAATAGGTACAGTAATATCTGCTATATATATAAAAATTCTTTAATTTTCAGGAAAGCACTAAGTAGTAGAAATAATTATAACAACCATTTTAGAAAATGAAGCTTAAGTAACAGAGCAGTCAATTTTTTTCATCTTAAGAAAACCTGAATCGACAGATTGACATGATTCAACAGATAATACAAATAGACCCCCAAAAGTAAAAAGTATATACCCCAAGCAATTGTGTACTTATATTTTGACTTTCAAAGAGAGGGAAGACATTACAGAAATCTAGACAGGTGTAAAATATGTCTAAGAAAAATTATATGTGTAAAAAATGTATGTATATATGCCTGTATATTAAGTGCATGAAAGCAAGGACTCAGTATCTATAGTGTTTTAGTAATGAAAGTTGATCTCTTCTATTTTTATATATGCCAAGTTGTCAACATATACACAGGAAACAAGAGTTACTGTCAAATATGCAAGGGCTCAGAAATTTAATGACAACATAGTATCCTGATAAACTGCTGGAAGAAGTATTCTAGCTTTGCAATATATTAGTTAAAAATACTAACAAAAATAAAATTTAGTAAAGTAGTGATATATAAAATTAGCATATATAAATTAATAATTTGCATATGTACACTTAAAAATTAGATATAATAGAAAGGAAAAACCACTAACACAAGATAAAAAAAACTAGGAATATGCAAAACCTATATGAAGAAACTTTAAAAGACCACAAAATAAACTTGAAGAAATGGAAAAAACATGTTCTTGAATAGAAGACTCAATTCTGTAAATGATCTGGGGAAAATAAGAAGGAGCAGGTTTGTGAAAGGGTAAATCAGATTTGATATTAGTCATGTTGAGTTTGACCCACAGGCATCAGACAAATGAGTTTGGAGAACCAGGAGAAATAATCAGCATGAAAGCTCTACATTTAGGAGTACTCAGCATATGTCACTTAGTGGGAGTGTGTATATGGGGAAAAGAAAGGTACCTAGGACAGAACTCTGGACATTCCAACATTTAGAGATTAGCTGGGGAACAGAAAGCCATCACAGAAGACCCAGGCCAAACCGTGTGGGCAATGAAAAAGGAGGAAACCGCTGATGGTGATCACTACTCTGGAAGCTGAAGACAAGCAAGTCATTCAAACGAATATAATCATCTCAATACCTATCCCACAGGAAGGATCCAGAATATTTGGTAAATGAATGAAAGTATGAATAATCCAATGAAGAAATGAATTTTTCTAAGAAAATATAAATTGTGAAAATAGACTCAAGAGGTAGAAATTAATTTTATTAATCTTGTGTGTGTATTATATGAATATGTAAATATATGTATATGTATGTAAACATAACTAAAAATAATCCTAAATTTGGATTAAAGGTTCAAATATAGCTTCATTTTAAATAAATAATACAATATGACCAATTGTCTAATAGTACCAAAATCTCTAGAAAACATTCAGCCAAATGTGCACTGAATTGCTTTAATAGAAATGAAAATCTATTAAGTATTCATTAATGAGATATTGAACATCAAGCATACAAGTAATATGGACTCATTGATCTTAAATAAGACCCTGAATATCATGGCACCCTCTCCCTGTCTCCAGTTGGGCCATCATAACCTGCTCTGTCCTCAGGCATTAGTCGCTTCTTCCAACTTGCCACAAGATCTTCTTTCAACAAATTGTTAATATGTAGAGCTTCGAATAATCCCAGAGGTCTTCAGACAACTATCTGATCACCAGATAGAATACAAGAGAGAAGTCTGGCATGGGTTCCTCTCTTATTTTTTAATATTTTCAGAGAATTTATAAGGTTAAAAGTAGACTGGCATTACAATAGCTATTTAGTTTCTCTTTGTGAGCAATTCCAAAAGAGTATGATAAATTTCTCACATGCAAGCCATCAAAGTAACTTTCATGACATCATCTATGTTCTTGACCACACATAATTAGAATCATGCTGCCAGGATGAATCATTTACTGTGTGCAAAATCTGTTATATCTCTAGAAACATCATGAATGCTTCTTACTCATCTTTAAATCGAGCACAGAGCCTTTGTCTGTAGATGGTGAATTAGTACATTAAAAAAAATCCTACCAACCAACCCAAACCAAATTTTTCCGATTGTCATAAATATGACTGAAGAATATATATGGTGCCTCCTGAATATTATTGATTTTATCTTTTCATACATATTTAAATGCAGCTTTCAAAGATTCTTAAACTGTTAAGCAAACAAAATCAGTTTTATATACATTATAACTATAATATCATGGATAAATTATAAACAATAATTATTTCTTACTAGCTTATTATATCTGTATATTTTCTCTGCTGCTCATACTGTCACTGAAGTATGCTTTTCATCTTAACTTACAAAAAATGCTCTTTTGAATTCATTTTACCCTTTCTTCAATACCACTCTTCACAAATCAGTAGGTTCCTGGTTATCAATGACTGTGCCAATCTTTTTTCTTGCACTGGAGCTTTTCATTTGATGCTACAGTTTATGAAGTCAGGCATGCCACTAAAGTGAGGCTAAATTGTAAACCTGGTAAGAATGTGGCTTCTTTTCCCAATAATTATCTCCTCTTTTCACTGCATAATAATATGATGCTGGCAATAGCTGCTTCACCTTATGTAATTGTTTCTATCCCTTTTAACCTGCTAGGATAAGTATTTTAAAAGCTCATGTACCAAGGGATCAGGAGATGTATATAAGCATTTACATATAGAACTGGAGCTACATTTTATGATAGTATAGCTTTACCAAGTTAGCTTAAAATGAAGAAAAATAAAGACTTTGCATATCCATGTACTATTATTTCAAAACCATTCTAAGATGGTGATCACCAGAGGCAGGGAAGGTGTGTCATGTCATTCTAGCACTATATCCCAATTTTTTTTCCTTAACATCTTCTCTAAACACAATACTTCTTATTTCACATGCAAGGGTTCTTACAAAATATATATTTTTAAATCATTTAATACTTCACATATGTAGGAATTTGTTCTGGGCAATGTAATACTGTTCTTAAACTCTGCAAATTAGCCTCATACTGGCAGAACAGAGGTGATGTCTACCACAATGAAAAAGGATTCATGAATAAATGAGTATTAAAAAAATCATGTAGGTATGATAGAAAATCAGAATTACAAATAACATTGTTTTCAAACCTCATGAAAAATGGAGTTAAGGCAAAATTGTAAATTAATGAGATTTCCTTTGGGTTTTATGAAAGGAAATTTCATTCCTTCATAAGCACTAGTTATTAAATATATGTACAATTATTTATGAACATGCTCACAGCTCATCCATTCTAACAATTGCCAATCACCTGAATCAACATTAAATATGTGAAAAATTGTAAATATACACTGAATACATTTTAGATTAATATATGTTGACAATCATAAAATTTGTATAAATGCTAAAAGCATAGTTAAGTATAATTATAATTTTTCAAGTTTGGTTGTCAAATATATTAGCTCTGAGCAGACAAATTTCTTAAAACTGCAAAGAAAATAATTCTATCAGTGGGAAAATAATTTATTTACCTGGATCTTCTATAGTTAAGTTCTTTATTAACCATTGGACAATGTCTGACCCTAGAAAAAAGAAAAAAGAAAAACAGAAATATATGTGAATATTTGTTTGTACATGTTAACTTTAAGAACCCTCAACTTTTGGCCCTCATACTAGTAGGAATGTTTCTAATCATTACAGTAACAGATTAAAGATCAGTCATATGTGGAGTATTGGAAACAAAGTGTGAATGCACAGGTTTTCTTCAATGAGCCAAAGTACAAACTAGTAAATTATTAAATATAAAATAGTTAAACATGAAGATTTAATATACCAGTAGTAGATAAAGTGATTCATTCATTAATAGAATAAATGTTTATTGAATGTTCAATTATTTCAAGCACAATTCTGAGTGTGACATAACTAATACTTTATAAGATGGTCCCTGTCTCATTTCTGGGAGTCCCCATCCCATTTTTTACCTATTCTTAAGCCAAGCCAAATTCGTTGTCAGTTTTTGAACACTCCTGCATGTTTCAAGCCTCTGTGCCTTTATGGTACCTTTCTCTTTGACTGAAATGTCTTTCTATTATTTCCATTTTCATTAAGATCCATTTATACAATTGAACTTTCCTTGACCCTCACCTTTGTCCACTGAGTTTGCAACACGCTTCATGGGACTTCGCTGGAACCTGCGAGGTTTTGTGTGGTAGTGTTGATCACACGAGGCCATGGCTTTTTACTTGACTAAATTAAAGCCCTAAAGTGAGCACCTTGAAGCAGGACTTTGTAATGACCTTTGTCTATTTGGAGCATGGTAGAAGCTTAATAATGTGTGATAAATAAAAATAAACATGTAAATTTGTTTTTCATTTCACAGAGAAGAAATGAAGGAGACTGCATAAAATGTAATTTTCGAAGTAGATTTTGATATATGCACAAGACAGAATCTTAGTTGCCGAAGGGACATATGTCAAAGTTAAAAGGTGGAGAACATTCAATAAAAACACTTAAAGCACACTTTCCATATACTAGGTGCTGGAAATCATAGGACATTGCAACTAACAAAAGTGTTCATACTGCATCCAGCAGGTCTTGAATTTCAGGCTAAAGAATTTAGAAGTTCATATATATAAATTAGGCAGAGTAAGAGACATGCAGCTATTTTTGAGCAGAAGATGACATTATCAAAGCAAATTTAAGAAATTTGACCAGCAACATGTGTGTCATGCTTGAGGTCAGCAGGAGAAAAAAGCAGGGCATCTGATGTTCTTGCTGGCTGTGAGCCAGGGCTGAAAGCGTGAGGTTCTGAACTAGTCAGTGTATAGGAGAATTACAGCAAAATTTGAGATTTGTTTCAGGACTTTGGTCAGCAGAAGAATTCAAGAAAAACTCAAGGTTTTCAGTTTAGAGGCACTGTGGATGAACTGAATGGTGAAAATATGAGTATAAATGGGAGTTAAAGGAAAAGGAGTTGATATGTCTTGGATGCTCATTTCTATTAGATTTCTACACAAATTGACAAAAACATGTATGAAAATAGTTATGCATACACAGTAAGCTGCATCAGGGCTGCATGAATGACACTTCGTGTAAACTGAGGTTCCACTTTGACCTTTCCTGGAGACTGGCCAAAGTGCAGCCTGCCCACCTAAGATCTAGCAAATGAGTTGCATTAATGATAGCTAAATAATTCTAGTTTCTTGATGCAAAATAGTTTAAAACTAATTTCAAAATACATTTGATTATCAGACTTGGCAATTATGTCTTAAATCTATGAATATATTCGTACCCAACATTGATTTCAATTATGTATACATTTAAAAATAACTTTAATTGTTGACTGTAACTTGTATTCTTTTGTAACTGGTCCTTTTACAGCTACCATTGATTTAAATGCATTTTGATATGATAGTTTTACCAAGATCCTAAAGGGAGCTCTGAAGGAAGGAAGGAAGGAAGGAAGGAAGGAAGGAAGGAAGGAAGGAAGGAAGGAAGGAAGGAAGGAAGGAAGGAAGACAGGGAGGGAGGGAGGAAGACAGGAAGGGAGGGAGGGAGGGAGGGAGGGAACGCACTCATGAGAGCACAGGTATTGAAAGTGTTGTGTTCAGCCTTATAACCTAAGTCATGTTGAGGCATGGACTTCACTTGAAAAAATAGAAGGAAACTAAGTTTTCAAAATATGTATGTAGTGATATTTGACCAGTATAGAATCTCAGTTACTCAAATCTTATGCAGTGTCCAGGCACTCTGCTCATTTCTCACATTTGAACATCTATTTGGGGGATATATTTGAGCAGCCACTGGAAAATTCTCACTCTTTTGAAGAGAATCAAACATTGGTTCTAGAACTATAATATTTTCATAGTGTGAAAAATTATTTTTAAAATGCTTTTGGAAAGTTTTTTTAAAAAGTTTCTTTCTATGATTTCCCCCCCCTGAGCAGAAAGAAATACAGAGAAGCATAATTTAAAATTACATTTAATTAAAGAAAAATTTTCTTCCTGGTCTAGTTTTGGGTATTTCTGTCATGGTCACATTCCTAGTTAAGCTCTGAAAGAGTCAATTTGACCACTTGTCTATATCACTTAGCAGTTTAATCATTCCAATATATTTATGGTTTTCAGTTGGAATATTATGAGTTACTATTTTATTGTTAAATGTATACCCAAATTCACCATTTTCAACTACTCTACATCTATGACAGTAAGACCTTTGCTCCCAGTCGAGAGAGGTAAAGATAGAGAAAAATTCTAGCATCTTAGTAGAACCACAAGATAGAAAGAAAAATGTGATCTCATAATCATATTGAGAGCAGATTCAAATTTAAGAGAGCATTATAGTCAGGAAGGGTATAGGAAAAAATAGTACCTTTCTAGCAATTTCTCAGCCTTATGTTTAATGAATAAATGGGCAGATATGCTAAACATTTTCATGTACAAATGTATATATCTAGAATATTTTAGAGTTCCATTCATCTTAATTCTGAGGACCTCAGAGTAACATGCAGGATTTTGTCAGTTTTTATTCTTTTCTGTTTGTTTTAAACAAATTTTTAAGGACCTATTTGATTGGGAATAATGTAAAACTAATCGAGAGATGCAATAATGACTTATATCCTAAGAAAATAAAGAAAACCTCTGCACCGCAGCCTCTGGAAAGCTTATCTCTGATCAGTGCCCATACTCTTGCTTTGAATTCTTGGAGGCATATAACACGTTTAGAGTTATAAAATATGTGTTCCCTCTATTTAGCAGTAGCAGTATAGGTTTTATTACTGTATAATTTCAGTAGTCTATGATTTGAAATTTGAAAAGCAAAACAGCAAAATTATTCTTGACACACCATCCACAGTTCTCCACATGCCATATTCTTTCTTACTTCCACGACTTTGCTAATACTACCCAGTCTCTCTTTTTCCATTGGCTAATCCCAAATGTCTTCATAAAGTTCTGCTCATACATTACTCCAGAAAGCCTAGTCTGCTCACCCTCACCCCATCTTACCAGGTAAAATGTTTCTCCTCTATATTCTTTTAAGATCCTCATCATTTGATACACTTATCTTAATTTTTGTCTATTTTCTCCTTTGCATCATAAATTCCTTGAAGGCAGGGATGTGTTTTATTTATTTTTGGATTACAAACACACAGACCAGTGCCTACATGGCATCTGCCACACAAATGTTTGACTGCATGTAATTTTCAGGTACTGTAATCACCCCTCACTATGATCATTTCTCTCTTCCAAGGCTGTCACTTAACTACTCTATCTATAATTAAAGCAAGTAAATCAAAGACATTTAGACATTGATATTATTTCCTCATCTGTGTTATGGACTTAAGTAGTAAAGGAGTAGTAAAGGGGCTTCCCTGAGTCTGCCCCTGTTCTGAGTTTGCATTACCTCCATTGCAGTCCATGACCCCTCGGCAGATTACAGAGCACCCTTAGCTACAAGTGTCCACTACAGCTATCCACACACTGAACCTGAATTTGAGATTCACACAGACACACACACAAAAACCTATGACATTTTTATAAATATGATATATGAAGGCTTTGTAAGCAACTAAATGTTACAATTTTGATTTGTATCCTTAAAAAAACTATTTTTATAACTTCTGTTAAAGTCATTAATAAAACTTTACTTTCTAATCACAATGAATGAGGCCCAAACATTCCTGAGGCATCACATTAACCTGTACAATATATTTCTTTCAGAAAAATGAATAGACTCTTTGCACTACCCAAATACCTTTGCTGAACCTACAGAAACAAATACCTTATTTAATGAATACCATAAATAATCCATGGTTCTGGGGAAATAACTTTCTCAATATCTCTAGCTAAATATAAGACATCCTATCTATTTATCTGGATAATATTTTTGCAACACTTTTCTTAGTTTCTTAAAATAGCAAACTAAACATTTGTCATCATCATCATTAAGTAGTAATAATGAACATATATTGAGTTTCTATGGAAGTCTGGCTGTAGACCTGCAATTTTAGGAATAAGAAGGAAAGAATGTGGAGTGAAACAGCGTCACTGCTTTGAGAGTCCACTGACAGAAGAAACAATGTATTACTCATCACATTCCCCCCATGTTCTTCCAAATGCTACAAGACAGATCACAACTAAATATTTCTTGAAGGTATGCCCAATGGTTATAGACATATATTTTATGCACAAAGGACCCAAAACACTGAAAAATCAGCTGCAACAGTAAGTCCCATTTAGCATTTTATGACATCTTAATGTATCACTAATTGTCATAATTTTTGAAATTCTTCATACAAAAATAATTTCAACTCAGTTTAATTTTAAAATCTAACAAATTTCTATTAAATTTGAAAAACAAAGGGTAAGCTAGTGTATTATCCTTTGTAAAGTTGAAAGAATTAATTAAATTTTTTTTAATCTTTAAAATAAGTTATTGCTAATATCTAAGAAAATGTTTTGTTTTTGATGATTGCTGCTTTTTGCTACATCCTGACTCATTTTAAAAACAATTGCACAACCCTTGTCAAGCCTGAGGATGTTTTCAATAAGGTAATTCAAAGTTCAGATGTTATTTCTATTATTTTCAACTCTTTGTTACTGAGATACCCCTTGGTTCCCCATGGTGTGTATTATCTCCACTAAAGAGTAATAAACTCAACTTGTTAGGTCATAGGTGTATTCCTGGTGGGCTGTGACTGGAGGACACTAATCCTTGTTTTCCTACTTTTTATTTGGTTAAAATAAAATTGGCATACAACATTATGTTAATTTCCGGAAGGACTACAGCATAATGATTCAATATTTGTATCAACTGCAAAATGATTACTACAAGAAGTACAGTTAACATACATTACCATACAGTTACAAAGTTTTTTTTCTTATGATGAGTACTTTTAACATCTACTCCTCTATCAACTATCAAATACAGAATAGAGTTTTATAGTCATTGTGCTGTACATTATACACTTAAGATTTATTCATTTTATAATTGAAAGTTTGTACATTTTGACTATGTTTATCTATTTCACTTTCCTGCCCCTCAACCTGCTTTGACGATCACCAATCTGTTCTCTGTATCTATGAGTCCAATTTTTTTTTTTAGATTCCACATATAAGTGAGTTTATACAATATTTGTCTTTCTCTGTCTGACTTATTCCCTTAGCATAATGTCCTCAAGTTCTATCCATGTTGTCACAAGTGGCAAGATTTAATTATTTTTTAAGAGGCTAAAATCCTGTAGTCACAATTCCTAATTTCTGATGTAGGGTCAGTTTGGGGAAGATACCCATTCTTGTTTCAGTCAACTGTGACAATGAAAGGTGGGATCAGAGTGCATAAACATACATATGCTGGTGGGAGGGATAGATGGAAACAGTTTCCAGAAAAACAAATGGGTTCTTGACAGGTAAACAATAGATGTAAACTACAGCTTCCTTCAAGTTCTTCAGCTTTTACATTTTTTTACTTAAAAAAAAAAGCAGAAGAGAGAGGGGAGATGAAGTTTAAAAACTTGTCAAATTTCTAATGAAATAAGCATGTTTTTTTTTGCTTTGTTATGTGAAAGGCAGAGTATAAATCCATATTTTTGTGTGAATAAAGCCACATTTTATGTGCACTAAAATAATTTAAAAGAATCTCATAGTATATATGTAATTGTGTGTATTTATTAGTATGTATCTTTTAAAGTAAAAAATTGTTTTCTAAAGTGAATAACTGATATCCAATTGAACACTGTTATGTCTACATTTTTATGTATCAACTATATTTAGAAAAAATTTTAGGAAATTCTGCCATTTGTGACAACATAGATGCAGTGACTGACATTATGCTAAGTGAAGTGAGTAAGACATAAAAAGACAAACACTGCCTGTTCTCAGTTACAGTGTGAAATCTAAACAAGTCAAAGTCATAAAAGCAGAGAAAAGAATATTGGTTGCCAGGGCCTGGGGGTGGAGTGTGAATGGAGAGATGTTGGTCAAAGGGTATAAGGTTTTAGTATTCGGGATTAATAAAATTTGGAGCTCTAGTGCCAAAATGGTCACTATAGTTAATAATTGTATTCTTTAATTAAAATTTGTTGAGAGTAGATGTTAATTGTTCTTACCAAAAACAAATAATAGTATCTATAAGCAATGGATGTTAATTAGCTTGATCGTGGTAATCTTATCATAGTGTATACATAAATTGAAAGATCATGCTGTACACCTTTAATACAATTTTTATTTATCAGTTAATAAAGTTTAGAGAGTAAAAGGAAATATAATAAGAGGCCAGAGAACTCCTCTGTCCTCTTTGTATTATGTGAAGATATAACAAGAAATCAGTAGTTTGCAGCCTGAAAGAGAATTCTTCCCAGATCTCAGACTTCCATCCTTGAGAACTGTGAGATATAAATTTCTGTTGTTTATAAATCACCCAGTTGATGGTGACTAAACCCAAGCTAAGATGAAGGACATCTTAATTGCTTCCAAGTTTTGGTAATTATGAAAAAAGTTGCTACAGACATTCATGTGCAAGTTTTTGTGTGGACATGTTTTCAACTCTTTGGAGATACCAAGTGCAATAATTTGATTATATGGTAAGAGTTTGTTTAGTTTGTAAGAAACCACAAAACTAACTTCCAAAGTGGCTGCACCATTTTGCGTTCCTACCAGCATTGAATGAGAGTTCTTGCTACTCCACATCCCCACTGACTTTGCCAGTGCTCTGGAACAGGTGTGTAGTGGTATCTTGCTGTTATTTTAATATTCATTTCTCTGATGACATATGATGATGACATAAGCATCTTTTCATATGCTTATTTGCTATATGTATATCTTGGTGATGTGTCTGTTGTCTCATTTTTAAAATCAGGTTATTTTCTTATTGTTAAATTTTATGAGTTCTTTTTATATTTGGGATAACAGTTCTTTATCAGATGTGTCTTTGCAAATATTTCCTCCCAGTCTGTGGTTTATCTTTTTATTCTCTTCACACGAAGTTTTCAATTTTAATCATGTCCAGTTTATCAATCATTTTTTTTTATGGATCATGAATTTTGTGTTGTATCTAAAAATTATTTCCATTCCAATGGCTATCTAAGTTTTCTCTTATCTCCTAGGAGTATTATAGATTTACATTTTACATTTAGGACTATGATTCATTTTGAGTTAATTTTTGTATGGGTATAAGATCTGCATCTAGATTTATTCCTATTTTTTACATGTGGATGCCCAGTTGCTCCAACACCATTTGTTGAAAGGACTATCTTTACTTCATTGCCTGCTCTGTTGACTATATTTGTGCAGGTCTGTTTCTAGGTTCTCTATTCTATTTCATTGACCTATTTGTCTTTTCCCCACCAGCATCACACGGTCTTTATTACTATACTTATATATAAGTCTTGAATACATAATATAAGTATATAATAAATTTCTCTTACACTATTCTTTTTCCAAAGAATAGTTTTTTAGTTATTCTACTTCCTTTGCTTTCCATATAAATTTTAGAATTATTTTGCTTATAACTACAAAATACTCTTACTTGTGTTTTGATAGGAATTGCATTAAACTTGTGTATCAATTTGAGGAGAACTGACATCTTTAGAAAGTTCTGGCTTCAAATCTATAAATATGATATGTCTCTCCATTTTTTACATCTCCTTTCATTTCTTTCATAAGTATTTTGTAGCTTCAGCATACAAGTCCTGTACATATTTTATTAGACTTATAACTAAGTATCTAACTTTTTGAGTGCTTGTAAGTGGTATTGTATTTTTAATTTGAACATTTACATGCTCATTGTTAGTACATAGACATAGATTTGACTTTTGCACATTTACCATCTATCCTGTAAATTTGGACTCAATTCTTAGCTCTAGGTATGTTTCTGTATATTCCTTGAGATTTTCTATGTAGAAAATAATATCATCTGCAAATAGATTTTTAAATTTTTTCCTTTCTGGTCTGTATGTTTTTTTTTTTTTTAATTTTCTTGCCTTTTGGCCCTGGCTATAATTTATTGCATTATGTTGAAAAAATCCTTGCCTTATTCCCAATCTTCCAAGGAAAGCACATAGTCTTTTACCATTATGTACAATGTAAGCTGAATATTTTTTTTTTGTGAATGCTTTTTATCAATTTGAGAGGGTTGCCTTCTATTCCTGGTTTTTTTTTTTAGTTTATTTGTTATTATGAGTGCTGAATTTTGTCTAAAGTTTATACTGTATTGTTTGATATAATCATGTAATTTTTTAGCCTATTATATCTATTATAATAGTATATTTTTATGATTAATTTTTGCATATTTAACTAGCCTGCATCACTGAAATAAATTCCGTTGGTCATGGTGTATAATTATTTTGACATATTGCTGAATTCTATTTGCTAAAAGTTTGCTAGGGCTTTTTACATCTATATTCATGAAGCATTTTGGTCTGTTGTGTTATTTTTTGTACTTTCTTTTTCTAGTTTTTGGTATCAGCATAACACTACCTTTATAAAATTCATGGAAAGTATTTTTTCCTCTTCTATTTTCTGAAAGAGATTATGTAAAATTAACATTAATTATTTCTTAAACATTTTGGTAGAATTCTCCAGTAAAATCATATAGGCCTGGAGATTTTTTAAATAAATTTTTTAACTATAAATTTAATTTTCTTAATTATTATCAGGCTATTCAAATTATGTTTCATACTAGATAAATTATTGCAGTTTGTGACTTTTAAGGAATTGATCCATTTTGTATAAGTTTTCAAATTATATATGTAAAGGGTTTGTAGTATTATTTTATCCTCTTGATGTCTGCAGGGTTTGTAGTGATTTCTTGTTTTGTTCTTGAAAAACGGTAATGTGTGTCTTGTCTCTTTTTCTTTGTTAGTCTTGTGTAGATTTGTCAATTTTATTGATCTTTAAAAGAATCAGCTTTTTGTATAATTGATTTTCTTGTTTTTCTGTTTTCAAGTTGATTGATTTATGCTCATATCTGTATTATTTCCTTCTACTTGCTTTATTTTCACCTTCTTTTTCTAGGTTCTTGTGTTGAGAGTTCAGATTATTGATTTGAAACATTTCCTCTTTTGTAGTGTATATATTTATATTATAAATTTCCCTCTTAGCACAAGTTTAGCAGTGTCTCACAGATTTTAACATTCTGGATTTTCATTTTCATTCCTTGAGGCTTCTGCATTGACCAACTAATTTTGTAAAACATGCTTTTTAATTAGTGTTTAGAAATTTTACTGTTAGCTTTCTGCTATTGTTTTCTAATTTGATTCCATTGTAGTCAGAGAACATACTTCATATAATTTCTAAAATTTTAAGTTTGTTCAGCTGTAGTTTCTGAACCAGAATATTGTCTGTCTTTGGTGAACGTTCTATGTGTGTTTTAGAAAAGTGTGCATTCTGCTATTGTTGTTGAGATATACTATAAATGACAAATCCATCTGCTTAGAGATATAATTATTACTCATCTTGAAGATACTTTTAAAGTTAGAATTTCTATTATAAATGCTAAGATAGTCAGTGTTAATAATTTTGTTTTTGCTTCGTTTTCTTGACATAAAATCATATTATATGAAGCCAACCAGTGCAAAGGGAGGTGATATGTAATTGACAGATAACTCTTTGCCTACTTTTTCTATTTTAGCTTTTCAATGATAGCCCTTTTATCAACTTTGCCATATAAGGTTTTCTACAATCTATTTATGAGATTTATCTTTAGGAGATCCTCTTACCCTTTTCTTAATATGTCCATTCTATTTCAACTCTTGAAGTTTAAAATTTGGCTGCATATTATTTAAATACTAAATTATTTCATTTATATATAACTTGCTCAGGGTCCAATAGTTACTTACCTGTTAACAATAGTTGTCTCTCCAAATCTCAGTATAGTTTAAAGAGAAAATACATATTAAGCATCTTGCTGAATGCCCAGCCATGATATTTACTTCATAAATCATTTCCAAAAAAATGCAGTGTCTACAGATCTTAGATCCTGTTCTAGGAACTAGCAATATGGCAATGAACTAAGTCCCTGGCTCTAACATTCTATGGGGATAGACAGACAAGAAACAAATAAACATATCCATACCTAAAGTGTTAAGTGATGATAATTACTGTTAAAAAAATTAGCAGAGTAATGGGGCAGGAAGCCTAGAATTGGTGGATTTGTGGCATGTTGCCATTTTTTTATAAAGTAGTCTGTGAAGACATTTCTGGTAAAGCAATATTTTAGCAGCAATCTGAAGGAATCAATGAGATAAACTGTATAATGTCCGAGGCAGAATATTCCAGGCAGAGAACACAAATTCCAAATTTCAAAGACAAAATCCTACTTGGCATATAGAAGCAGCAAGCAGATAAGTGCAGTGAGAACAGAATTAATGAAGTTGAAAGTGAGAGGAGAAGACAAAGAGGTCATGGGTTCAGATCACAAAGGATGTTGAAAGCTATTTAAGGACTTTGGTTTTTACTCTGAGTGAGCTAGATGAGGCAGCACTTGCCTACTCAATCTAACTCTTGTGTCAAAGATAGATGGTGGGGGCCCAGGGTAGTAGAAAATATAAAAATAATAATAATGATGATGATGATAATAATAATAATATGATGATGATGGTAATAGAGAATTAACAAAAACAATTTTAGAATATCTAGCTCTTTAGATCTCTTCCCCTCATTGTCTCCTCCTTTTCTTCTCCTAACTCTCTTCCTCTCTGGATGATCATAATCCATCCTGTTAAAGTAACTGAGTTATAGAAGAAAACAAATTATGGAGGAATGTTAATGGCACAAACTAACCTTCTTTGTGAATTCAGGATGCTCAAAAATCACTAGAAAATGGAGTATCAGGGACAAAGTTCTAAGGAGAGGAATAAAAAGGATAAATCTCTGTCTTTCCTAGGCAATGTGCCTTTCCTCTTACTCCCTCATGCCTGTGTCAAGGGCCCAGGCCCAAGCTCTCTGGGTAAAGAATGTATTTTTTTCTTTCTTGAGAGGGCTAAGCAGGCCTTAGGATGCAGCCTGGGAAATAAACAGGCTTCACACAGAGGAAGGAAAGGAAGCCACTCAAATTGACCATCATAACAGATTGTGCAGGATTAGATGACAAAACATAATCAGTAATAGAGTATCCCTGTTCCTTGGCATATGTATTACAAGGAAAGCTGATTCTGTAACAGATGGTGAGACAGGATTCACAGATTTGGAACCTGATACAAAATGCTTCCTTGGGTCTAACACTAGAACAGTGACCATCACATAAATATTTGACAAGAATTTCTTAAATGAATGATTGACACAATGCTTCTCCTAAGCAAAGCCCTACATAATTTTTAAACTATTTGATTTACTTTATATATGGTATTTTGATCACTCAAAAGTTTGGGTATCTTAAGTTGAGTCAAGCAATTATCTGCTACTGGACATAAAATACTAGCTTTACCTTAATCCACACACCACCTTTAACCTGATTTTTTTCTTTATCTAAATTAAGATACTCTCTACTGGAAATGTCCTTGCTCTTTTGATGAAGGTTCGCTCTCTTGCATTTTCTCTTTCTATATATTAATAGTTTTAATTAGCAGATATGCTTTAAGAAACAGATTTTCTTCCCACACTGGGTAGTGGTTATACTAGTAAACGTAAAATATAGAATGTGGAACTTGCTCTGTTGAATGGCCTAATCGCAGTGCTTCTCAACCCCCCTTTCTCTTTATAATCACTTGAGGAAATTTTTAAACTATAAATGTGAAGGTTCCACCTACAAAAATTTTAATTTAATAAGTCAGGACTAGGACCTGGACAAAGGTATTTTGTAAAATCATTTTAGGTGAATTTAATATGTTGTCAAGTTTAAAAACCAATGTTTTAATGAAATCCTATTTTCTAACTTTGGTTAAATGTCCTCTTAGAAGATTTTGTTTTATTGATAAAGAGACAAAGACAGTATTATCTCAAAAAACTCATCTGGTAGACTGTTTTTAACCAAATCAACCAAGTGACAATAATTGAAATACTCTTCTAATTTGTTCTCTTTTAGTAAAACATTTCACTAGTTATGTCTACAAGTTTTTAAAATTACATTCAAAAGAATTTATTTTGGTATTTCTAAGGGAAACGTAGACACAAATATTAAAATTTAATTTTTATTTTAATTTGATAGAAAAAATTGTATTTATATTTTCTTATTTAAATTTATTTTATTTTTTCAATTACAGTTGACATTCTATATTATTTTATATTAATTTTTGGGCTATAACCATAGTAGTTGAACATTTATATACTCTACGAAGTGATCCCTCTCATTAGTCTAGTACCTACCTGGCACCATACACAGTTATTACAATATTATTGACTGTATTCTCTATCCCATACTTTATACCCCCATGACTATTTTGCAACTACCAATTTATACTTCTTAATCTCTTCATCTTATTCACTCAGAACCCCCAAACCTGTTCCCATCTGGCAAACATCAATTTTTTTTCTCTGTATCTAAGAATTCATTCCTGTTTCATTTATTCATTTATTTTGTTCTTTAGAGTCCACATATAAGTGAGAGCATATGGTATTTATCTTTTTCTTTCTGATTTATTTAATTTAGTGTAAAAACATCCAGATCCATTCATGGTGTCTCAACTGGTAAGATTTCATTCTCTTTTCATGGCTAAGTAATATTCTATTGTGTATATGTACTACTACTTTTTTATCCAATCATCTATTGATGGAAACAAATTGCTTCCACATCTTGGTTATTGTAAATAACACTAATGACTGTAGGGATATATATATATATATATATATATATATATATATATATATATATATATATATATATATAT
>PVKZ01002819.1:0-50300 GCA_004027375.1 Macroglossus sobrinus | reverse complement strand
ACTTATTGTTGAAAGACATTCTGACTGATGTAAAATGATATCTCATTGTGGTATTAATTGCATTTCTCTGATGATTAGTAAACTTGAGCTTCTTTACATATATCTATTGGCCATCTGTATGTCCTCTTTGAAGAAATGTTTATTCAAGTTCTCTGTGATTGATTTTTTTGGTGTTGAGTTGTATGAGTTCTTTATAATTTTGTTTATTAACCCTTTGTCAGATGTATCATTCATGAATATATTCTCCTAATCCATAGGTTGTCTTTTTGTTTTGTTGATGGTTTCCTTTGCTGTGAAAAACTTTTTAGTTTTATATAGTTACATTTGTTTATATTTTCTCTTGATTCCCTCACCTGAGGAGATATATCAAAAAAATATTACTAAGAGCAATGTCAGAGAGTTTGCTTCATATGTTTTCTTCTAGAAATTTTCTTTTAGTGGTTTCAAGTCTAGTTTGAGTTTATTCTTGTATATAGGGTAAAAAAGGATTTTCAGTTTTATTTATTTGCATATATCTGTCCATAGGTTATCATTACCCCACTGAATATTCTTGCCTCTTTTGGCATAAATATAGGCACAGGTTATTGCCATGGCTAAGACTGCAATACTAGGTTGAATAAAAGCAGTAAAAGTTGACATGCTTGCATTACTCATGATCTTAAGAAAAACACATTTAGCTTTTCACAACTGAATATACTGTTAGGTATGAATTTGTCATGCCAATCCTTTCTGTTCTGCAAAGTTTCAGTTGAGAAATTGCTGACAGTCTTGTGGGAGTTCCCTTGTAGGTAACTAAATGCCTTTCTTTTGCAGCCTTTATAATTTTCTCTTTGTTTTTTTTAAATTTTGCCATTTTCATTATGTTGTGTCTAACTTTGGGGCTCTTTGCATTCCTCTTGTTTGTCATTCTTTGTGCTTCTAACACTTGGATGTCTATTTCTTCCACCTAGTTAGAAAAATTTTCAGTTATTTCTTTCTTCAAGTAGGTTTTTAATTCTTCTGCTATCTCTCTTCCCCATCTGATACCCTATGATGAGAATGTTGGTATGCTTGATTTTGTATCAGAGGTCCCTACAACTATTCTCATGTTTTTAGTTCTATTCTTATTTTTTTTTGCTTGTTTGTTTTGATTGGGTGCTTTCTGTCACCTTGTTTTTCAAATTGCTGATTTGATCCTCTGCTTCATCTAATCTGCTGTTGATTCCTTCTTATGTAGTCTTCATTTCAGTTATTTTATTCTTCAATTCTAACTGGTTCCTTTTTTGGCTTGTATGTCTTTTTTTATGCTTACTATCTCTTTTAGAAGTTCTCATTACATTTCTTGAGCATCCTTATAACCAGTGTTTTGAACTTTATATTTGGTAGGTTGCTTGCCTCCATTTTTTTTCTATAGTTTTCCCCTGTTCTTTCATTTGGGATATGTTTCCTTTTCTTCTCATTTTGGCTACCCTCTGTGTTTGTTCTTATGTATTAGGTAGATATTATACATCTTACAGTCTTGTTCAGGTGTATTTATATAGTAGATGCCATAGGGGCCCAGTGGTGCAGTCTCCCTGATTATCTGTGTTGGGTGCTCCAGCTTTTGAGTGGGTTGTATGTAACTTCCGGTTGTAGGTGAGCCTTGATTGCTTTTGACATATCAGTGGGTGAAATTGACCCTTAGGTTGACTGGCTAGGTGGAATGGCCATGTCTATAGCATAAGAGCTGCTACATGGGTGCTGACTTCTCAAAGCCGAATTCACTCCATTGGGCTTTATTGTCTGTTGAGCCACCCTTTGGGTGTGCTGCTTATTAGGCTAGTTAGGTAGTGCTCTGTTGTTAGGTAGTGCCAGCCTTTTGGTGTTTTGGCTCTGGGGCCCCTTGATCATGTATGTTAAAGGCAGCCACTGCCTATGACTGCCCTGGGGTTACCTACTGAAAGATACAAAATGATACGTAGTTGGTCACTGCTAGATGCGGGGGCACATGGGAGAAGCTACACTGAAATCCAAGGTTGGCTGTCACTAGCACCAGGCCTGAGGCAGCTCAACAAAAGGCCCAGTGTACTTTGAGGTCTATCTCTACCCACTTGCTTCCCATAAGATTCAATTGCTGAAGGAGCCTTGGACAGTATTTGAGTTGGGTGAGGCAGGGTATCAGGGAATCATCAAGGTGGAGTGAGCGCTTTCATCAGGTTAATGAAAATTGAGAGTTGGAGCAAGTACAGAGTCTGGGGTCTCTTGGAAAAGGCTCAGGGAACATTGAGGCCAGCTGCTGCCCATGTGGGGCCTGCCAACCTCAAGAGCTGCCCTAGAATGACAGCAGTGTGGGCTAGGGCTGGCTGTTAGCCATGAGAAATGCCTCCTGCATTTTATGAGCCAATGCTAGTCATTTACTGCTGAAAAAAGCCTTCTGTGGTACACGAGCTGGGGCTGGCTGCCCTCCGAGGAAGTGCCTCAGATGGTACATGAGGTGGGCATGGCAGGGTGTCAGGGAGTCACCAGGGTGGAGTGAGCAGATTTTATCAGTTTAATGCAGATTCATATTTGGTCATGTCAGGGTAGGGCTCAGCTCAGAAAAGATGGTGCCTACCCTGCTGCTATGCATGAAGAGGGCTCAGGACGACCCTCCGGCCCTTGTCTTGAATCTACACAACTCAGTGTCTCCCTGTATGTCTCTGGCACCTCCCTGAGCCACTTTCTTTCTCCTGGAGCCCTGTTTGAATGTCTGTGAGTCAGTCTGTGCATGAGCCTTTTAAGAGAGTGCCTGACCTTCCAGTAGCCTTTCATCTCATCCAGATGGATGAAATTTCCACTGACTTTCATAGCCAGATGTTGTGGAGCTCCTCTTCCTGGCACTGGTGCTCTGGGATCAGGAACCAGCATGGGACTGGGGCCCATTGATTCTCAGGAAGGACCTCTGCAGTGGAAATATCCCACTAGCTGTGAACTGCTACACATGGATAGGGGCCAGTTTTGCATCTGCATCCCTCCCACCAGTTTCAGTATGGCTACTTCTTTAGTTATAGAACTTCTGTTTGGCTAATCTCCAAGCTGATTGTTCTATAATTTAGTTGTAATTTTAATGTGGTTATAAAAGGAGGTAAGCACAGCATTTACCTATTCTGCCATCTTGACCAGAGTCTCAGAAGGCAAATATTTTAATTTACAAAACAATTATTATGAATGAAAGAAGACAAGAATACATACTGTATGATAACATTTACATAAAATCATATGATATGTAAATTAATCCTGTTTGACAAGAAGAAGATCAATGGTGACTGAGGACGGGATGGGGTGAGGGGACAAGGAGAATGGATTTCAAATTATCACAAACTTTTGGGAGATAGTAGAAATGTTTGCTACCTTAATTGTGGTGCTGGTTTATTCATATGCCAAATCCATCACATTTTATACTTTAAAACTTTCTAGTTTACTATACATTAATCATATCTCAATATGCATAAAACTCAATAGAACTGGAGAGGGTGAAATAAGAGAGAGAGAGAGAGAGAGAGAGAGAGAGAGAGAGAAGGAAGAAAGGAAGAAAGGAAGGAAGGAAGACAGGAAGGAAGGAAGGGAGGGAGGAAGAAATGAAAGCAAGCAAGCAAGCAAGCAAGAAAGAAAGAAAGAAAGAAAGAAAGAAAGAAAGAAAGAAAGAAAAAGAAAGAAAAGAGGGAGGGAGGGAGGGAGGGAGGGAAGGTAGGGAAGGGAGGGAGGAAGGAAAGAAAGAAGAAACTATTTTGTCCAATATGCTAGCCACTAGCTGCATGTAGCCATTAAAATTAAATTGACATTAGTCATACTTCTAAGTGTTCAATACCCATATATGGTTAGTGCTACTGTATTGGATAGTGTAGATATAGAACATGTATATCACTGAAGAAAGTCTGTTAGACAACATTGGTTCAGATATTACAGTATTACAGAGTTAATTCTCTGAATATGTGTGTGTGTGAGCACGCATGTGTATGTGTGCTTTCACAAATTAATCCTTAATTTTTCAACATGAGATCATGCATGTTAAAATGAACAGTCAAGTTGGGAAGATCATTTCTGCGAAGTAAGAGTAAGAAGTAAATCCAAGGAATTGAAAAACTAGCCCAAACCAAAAACAAGAGGGAGAAGTTCCATTAGCTATAAAGCAGAAAAAAAATTTTAAAGTAGAATAGTAAGAATCAAATTTTCTAAGTAAGATATAAAAAATAGAAGCCCTACGATAAAAGACTGATAAGAATGAATTAATATAAATTTAAAATATCTAGACAGAAAGAATAAAAAACATATCAACAAAATTTTTAAAAATAAAGAACTGTGAAATTTTTGCAATCAGAAAAGGAATCTTGATGTTACATTTTGTATTTATTGACACCAGATTTTGTTTTCTTTTTTCATCCTCTCATAAAATGTAAGATTTCTGAAGACAGAATTTTATCTGCCTTTTTCATGCCTGTATCTTCAATGCCTAAGGTAATAGCTGGTGTATAATAAGAAATCAATAAATGGTTGATAAATGAATAGATAAATATAAAGTGAAAACTTTGAGAAAAATAACTAGAGATCAGCAATCCAAGAGCAAAACATGCAGAAATATGAAGATGATGTTCACTAAAAAATGGCAAATGTTCTCACTCATACTTAAATAAATTCTAATTAAAACAACATATGAATAAAAATTTTCACACAACACAATGAAAAAAGTTTAATAGAATACCATTTTGAGTAATAGATTGGGAACCAGAACTTTCATACACTTGTTATTTCAGTCTGTTTGCTGGATAATTTTATAATATTTATAAAATTATAGCTATCGCTTACCTTATAGCTCAGTAAATCTATTTAAAAAATTTTCCCTACTGACATGCTCATACATGTGCATAAAGACACACATTCACACACACAGATACACTTGGGTAAATGTGCTCATTTCAACATTGTATGTGATAACAAAAAAAGTAAAATGTCAGTAAAACCTGCTATTCTGGTGTTCTGAGCATGCAAATGCAGTTTACTGAATGCAACGTTATTTTTTCAAAAAGAAAGAGTAAAGAGTATAACAGAATTCGTAAAGTGTTTAGTTCTAATTGAAAATTCTGAGTTTGGATCAAAACATAATTACTACAAAAAACAGACTCGATTCTAAACCCTCATGTAACAGCTCTCCCTCCTACTCCTGCACCTGCCTCTAGCAAAATATCATGGGAATCCACTTACCTAATTATTAAACCAAAGTCAATTAGCACTTTTCTGGGCACCATGAGACAATAACACAAAAGAAGTATCATTTCTACCTAGAAGAAACTCACTGCCTAGTTTGGAAAGACAGCTGCATAAAAATGACCCTGTGCCATTACTCCAGGACCAAAACTAGAGATCCTAAAGAACCTTCACAACTCGTGGGCCTCTATTATAAACTCAGTTTACCTCCCCAGTAATTTATTTTCCACTTATTTGCTTATTCATTTGTTTGTTTACTCCACAATTTTAAGTACATGTTATATAGTGATGGGGATACTGGCACACTGAAGATAAAAGATAAAAAGAATATGATGCTCATTCTCAAAGAACTCATTGATTCATAGTTGAGACAAGGAAACAAGTGAATATATTACAATGTGTTAAGTGCTGAAATAGACCTAACAACAACTCTCTAAGGAAGCAAATCCATAGAGTAATTAACATGGATTGAGAGAGGAGGAAAGAGGAGAAACAGAAACTGATATAATGGTTAGCTTCCTCTCTTATTCTTCATGATGACTGTTCCAATCTTTCATTATTGGCTCAAATTTCTCAGCAATTTTAATGAGGTTGCCCAAAATAAACACAAAATACAGAAGTTAAACTAAAATTTATAACCTTACTTTTACTGAGAAGCAAACAAGGACCAGAAGTTGGTGAGAGATCCAAAGCCCCATGTGATAACAAAGATGTGATGTCATATAACCTACACCCTTGCCCAGAATGTCATCCAAGAAAATGGGGGACGGGGGCCTTGGGAAGAAACTTTACCCAAATCATAGTAAATTAGCAGGAAGTGACAGGATAAATAAGGAAATGATCTAGTTATATATAATAGGTGAGATTAACCACATATCCAGTCTCTCATTATCCTCCTTCCTGATTCTCTATCCATGAATAAAAGTAGGATTTATAAAGACCTTCAGGTCAGTCATATAGAAATAAAAAAGAAGTATACTCTGGCTATTGTCATTGTATTATGTTAGTTAATTTTTTTAAAGCTGCACTAGGAATTTGAAAGAAAAATTGTTTTCTGTTTCATAGCTCAGAAGGTCTGACTATTGCTAGTGAGAAAATCTTGCTCAATAAACGAACCTCTTTTCACTCACACAGAGCACAATGGAATGACACTTATCAATAAATTTAAGAAGCTGTTACCTTAAAATGGAACAATAGAGATGTTACTTACATTCAGTTCCTCAGTGTTACACTACAAAATTAAAATATCCATACCATATCATATTAGTAAAACATAATGGCAGGAGAGGACAAAGCAAGGTAATGTCACTTCCGAGAGTCAGCATATTAATGGGATCTTTCAGCCTGAGAATATGATTAACCTTGTTAAGTCCTGCTTTCAGTAAAATTCCAAGGAGTGATAAAAACAAAGAGAGCGTCCTTCCCAGGTAACCTCACCAATTATGAAGGCATTAACTTGAAAAATGGTAGTGTTGGTCTGCTCTAGGTAAGACTGCAAAATACAGTTTCTAAAAAGTCTTATTGTCAAATATCAGATTTATGTCACCAAGCCTGCATTTTTTAACTTTTTTTTTCCTTGTGAAATAATTTCTCTTTTCTTTCACAATCATGTTCTACATTTATTGAGTTTTAAGTCTTAAAATGCAAGGTCTAGACCACAGGGTAGTACTTAAGTTATTTTTCTCAGTGTATGCTCTATGTTGACCCTCAATTTCTGAAACTTGAGACTGACCAATAATCAGATAGCAGTGTCTAGATGTATGACATTAGCCTTTTATGCAATGTTCTCTAAATTTCAAATTTTAAACATTAATGAGTTTGTTGATTTTAAATCAACTGGACAGATGCACTCTATATTTCTTGTCTATAGGTATCTGCATAATTAAACTTGTGTAAGCTCTCTCTAGTCATTTTGACTGTGGTCCAAATGAAGTCACAGGAATAAGGCAGCAGAAATTATTTGTCCAACCATGTAACTATACAGTCATTTCCTAAACATAAAAACTACTCAACTCATCTGTTTTTTCATTAATACTCTTTGAATATTTATTATGTCCAGGAAGCACCATAGTACTAAGATGCCTACAATTATATGAAGGAAGTAAAACATAAATAACTATGATATGAAAGTGGTTATGGACATGGGATATGAGTAGTAGAAATAGCTATGAAAATCTTGGGAAGAAATAAATAATTCCTGGCTTCAGTGATCAGAAAAGGCATTTTGACCAGCCTTGGAGAATGAAGTAGGTTTTCATTAGCCTGAGAGATTAGACCCCCAGATGGAGAAAAGCAGGTTCTACAGTTTACACAAAAGGTAAACTTTTAAATGGAAATGATGTTATCCATTTCATATGGAACATAGGTAAATAATGTAAGGTAAAACTAAAAAATTTGCCAGATTTCAGAAGACCTTTTAATTCTCTTGTATATTTATGAGCAATAAATTGTGAGTTAAAAAATTCTCCCATGTTCGTAATTTATAATCAAGATACCTCTAAATCTAGTAATCCACAGTTTCAAAATTTTGCATTTTTTATCTTCAGGCTCTCACAAAAAGTACAAGATCTAAACCAATATTTTAGAAGCTGAGGAAAAGTTTATCAGCCCTGTTACAGCTAGATAGGCTCACTGTTCAGTTACAGATAGGAGACAAAATATAGTGCAAAAATCATTCAATGAAACTTCTCATTCTTAGACTTAGGGTTTTCACCACTTTTTCTTGGTTACTAAAGAGGTAAAATGCATTCAATTTCTGTAATATTAACTTTCACAATTAAGAATTTTAATATACAAGACTTTAACCTATTGACTATTTTTATAGCCTGATTTTATAGAGATATTAAAACCTAACTAAGCACATGCTTTGAGTTGAATTTGCTTTCTAGAAGCCTATGTACTTATAAACTATAGATTACATGGTTAATCTTGTATGATTTACAGTACTGAATATATAAATGTCAACTCCCATTCTTTTTATTTTAATTCCCTCAAAATTTTTGTATATTACCATCACTTACAACTGAATGTATCTAAATTAATTTAATTAAAAAATGGTGAGTACATAGTTAGGATATTTTAATTTAGATATTTTATTATTTTAAGAACAAGTATTTTATTTCTTTCCAGTGATCAATACTAAGACAATATCTTTTACAAGAATCAGGTCAGAGCACAATATGACATGGACTTGTTCTGACTCCCCATGTTTTAGTTGTCTCTTCAAGTTGAGAAACAACCAAGCTTTGTGCCTTATACTATACAAAGATAACTCACATTTAAACGGAGTCACAGAATTTTAAGATATTTATATAATTTGGTCAAGCCATTTGTTTAGTCTATAACTAGATCTGAATTTATTATTTAATTTATAAGATTACTAGAAAAAACACTTACCTAAAAAGGGTTAACCTAGAGTTTAGCAGACTTATCTCTTAAGACTATAGCAGAAATCACTTGTAGAGTACAAGGCAGGATTGGATGACATGGCATATAAAAAATATTGAAGAGTTGGAACCTACATCGTAGCAAACCACATTTAAATTCCTAGAAAAAAATTTTCACGAAAACTCACAACATGAAAATAAATAGAAATCAGGATATGAAGTCCAGAAATTTTAAGTGACTCTGCAATGCATGTCAATTTAGGAAGAGACTTGGGTTTGACTCTCTTTCTCTTTCCTGCTATGTAGCATTTACTGAGTCTTTATATTCAAAGTGGAGGGGGTTTTTTTATAGACACTATATTGTGGGGTTTAATTTTGTATTCCAATCTGACAGTCTCTGCCTTTACTTGATACTTTATACTATTTACTTTTTAAATGATTATTGATATATTTGGATTAAAATCTACCTTCTTTGTACCATTTTCTACTCATTGTATATTTTTTTATACAGGCATACAGTGAGAAAGTATAGAAATATGTCGCAAGAAAACGTAAGACTATGTAAGGTGAAAGGCCTGCTGGCAGTTCCCAGCCTACCATCCGCAGGTTCCCCATAGTTTTAGCCATGAAGAATGAATGCTTTTATTTTGTGGAGGGTGCTACTTAAAGACTCTATTTTTCTGTTTTCCCTTCATAGGAAAATGGTTTGTTAGCAATCCCAGCAGAAATTTTCCTTTGTTCTGCAGGTTTCCTCTAGTTTGATCAATGCAGTGCAGTCTCAGAATATAGCTTGATTTAACATTTAGTTTTCTTGCCTCCTCTCTACATTTTTTTCAAGTTTTAGATAATTTTTTTTTCAATAGAGAGAAAACACAACCCTTTTCTTATGTTGGTTATGTTCTATACAGGGAAGCCAGGCAATAAATAAAAATGAGTAATAGGTAATTAAGAAAGTTCTATGATAAAAAATAAGATGAATGAGATGATGTGATAGAAAGCAATGAGGGTGCGATTAGGTTGGGTGGCCAGGGAAGGCATTACTGAGAAGGTCCTTGTTGAGTTAAGCCTAAATGACAAGAAGGGGACAGATGGGCAAAGATCTTGTGGCAGATTGTATCAGCATTGGGAATATTAAGTACAGAAATTTTAAGGCAAGAATGGTTTTGGTACTTTTGAGAAGACAGTGTAGCTAGACCAAGATAAGAAGTGAACTGTAGGAAGCAGCCTGATAGCACCCATCCTATTCTAGTCACTTGTACTCTTTATACCTTATTTTCCTGTCTGATGTTGCATTAGATTATCTCTGAAGTCCAGTCCAGCTCTGATGTCTGGCACACTGTAGTTAGCATGTAAGAGTAGAAAGAAATAGGCAGCCTGGTGCTTATTCTGCTATTTCATTCTGTTCCTTTTTCATAGCATCATGAGAGAGAGTGGGATGTATAAGGAAGATTGAAAACTTGGCTAACATGAGCTTCAGAGATATTTCTGAATTCCAATTATCCAAACTATTTCACTCTTACTAGACTTAAGCTCATAAAGAGAGGTATATATCTCTGTCTATTCTTGAAGGTAAAAGTGAGTCTATATTTGCTAAGTTAAAATAAAAACCTACTTCTTAGATATTTAAACAATTCTAAAAAATAATTTTAAAAATTTCAAGTGGATATGTACACACTTCTTTATCATCTTAACCATGATTATAGCACTTTCCAGTCCTTTTATCTCCAGACTGTGTATTCTTTGAAAAAAATGTCTTGTTCCCCTTTGTATCTGTGTAGCCCTATGTGTAGTACTTAGTAGATGCTCAGTAAATATTTTTGAATGCATGAACTCCTACATGTCTTGCATGGCCTACTGATATTTATTCATTTGTATAAGATTACAGTGTTACTCATAAATATTCAGTAAATATTTGATAGGAATAAATACATTAGAATTTATTGAATTGTTGGGTCAGCATTTTGATTTTCAAATTTCACCATTGAGAGAATCCTGCACAAATATCTTTTTGCACAGGGTTTCCCCCCTTTATTTGAATTTTTTTTATGGACTATATTCCCATAAGTGGAATTTTATTCATTTGACAATATTTACTGAGTTCCAAATATGCCAGGCAAAGCCATGAGTTTTAAGTATGGCAGTAACATTTCTACTTTACTTTTGCTGCTTTAGAGTTTATAATTTTCCTATTTTTGCTAAATTTATAGGTTTAAAACATTTTTGTGGATGTTTTAGTTTGCCATTTCTTTTGTATTTGTTATAGGCTAATGACTCTTCTTCTAAAATCAGCTGCTTTAAAGGAGTGTCTACAACTTGTTGCCTTTATTTCCTTTACTCCTTCTCCTTATTTAGTATGGATTCAGGCTCTGCCTTTGATATACTTTAAACTTTGAAACTGGAATTCTGTTTTATCAGTCAAGATTCTTACTTTAAAATAGTAGAATTTATTTTAGCTAGTTTAAGTAGGAAAAAAATTGGAATATTAGAAAGTTCATATAATCTCTGGGAGGCTTAGAGGTTAAGCAGTCAAGAACAAGAAGTACTCAAATTATGCCACAGAACTGCACCAGCAAAGAACCCAGTGCCATAATACTGGGCATAGACTTCATGACAAATGTCACAGAGGTCAGTTACTTACACCAGACCATTCCATCACTACTGACTCTGAAAGCGGAAGGCCCAAACACCACTTTCTCTAGAAAATGTATTCCTCAGGGAACTTGCCTCCTCATGCTGGCTTCTTCTGTTTCAAAGCCTAAGAGTGGTGGAAGGAAGGAAGTGGGAAACCAGGAAAATAAGTTGCTAGATTCTAGAAAAGTGTGAATACTAATGTGTTTAAAAGATATTGGGAAGCTCCCAGAATGACAGTTGTCTATCCAGCAGTGATCTTAAACGGCCAAGTTCAAAGGTCTTTGTTCAGTCCTCAAAATCTCTGTAGCATAAGACAATTTAAAAATGGACAAAATACCTGTGTAGGAGGTTTTTCACAAAAGAAGACATACGAATAGTCAAGAAGCATATGAAAAGGTGCTTGGCATGACTTGCCATCAGAAAAATCAAAATTATGAGATACCACTTAGACATAAACATGTGGAATGGCTACATTAAAAAAAAAACAGATAATACCAAGTCTTTGGTAGGAATGTGGAGAGACTGGAATCATTATACATCATTGGTGGTAATAAAATATGGTGTAGCTATTTTGAAAAACATTTTGTTAGTTTCCTATGTCCACACACAGACCTACATGTGATTATTTATGACAGCATAATAGACCTAAACTGGAAACAACTAAAATATTCACCAACTGATGAATAAACAAAGTAGCCCATAAAATAGAATACTATTCATCAATAAAATGTCATAAAGTATTAATAAATGTTGTAACATGGATGTCTCAAAAACATGCTACATGAATGAAGCCAGGCACAGAAGACATAGAGTCTTTGTGTCACTATGTAGTTCTATTTATATGAATGGTACAGAAAAGCAAATCTATAGAGACAAAGAGTAGATTAGTGATTGCCTGGGACTAGCAATAGGAATAGAGAGTAACAGCAGATGAGTACAACAAATCATTTTCATTTATTGACTATATACTCTATGCTACATTATAAACTCCTGTGACTATTTTATAACTACTAATTTGTACTTCTTTATTCTTTCAGCTTTTTCACTCAGACCCCCAACTTCCCTCCCCTCTGCAATCACCAGTTTATTCTCTGTATCTGGGAATCTGTTTTCATTTACTTTGTTAATTTCTTTTGTTCTTTAGATTTAGCATATAAGTGAAATCATATGGTGTTTTATCTTTCTCTGTCTGATTTATTTCACTTAGCATAATACCCCCTAGGTCTATCCATGTTGTTACAAATTATATAATTTCATTTTTTAATAGCTGAGTTCCATTCCATTGTATATATGAATCATAACTTCTTTATCCAATTGTCTATTGATTTACACTTAGGTTGCTTCCATAACTTGGCTATTGTGAATAGCACTGCTGTGAACTTAGGGATGCATACATCCTCAAAAACTATTGTTTTAGTTTTCTTTGGATAAACACCTAGAAGTGAAATTGCTTGGTTAAAAAGTAGTCATTTATTTGAGGAACCTCCAAACTGTTTTACAGAATGGCTCTACCAATTTGCAATCTCACCAACAGCATACAAGGGCTCCTTTTTCTCTACATCCTCGCCAAACATGATTTTTGATTTATTGATGATAGCCAATCTGACAGATGTGAGGTGGTACTCATTGTGATTTTAATTTGAGTTTCTCTGATAATTAGTGACCTTGAGCATCTTTTCAAAAGTCTATTAGCCATCTGTATGTCCTCTTTGGAGAAATATGCACTTAGATCTTCTGCCCATTCTTCAATTAGATTTTTTGTTTGTTTTTATTGTTGTTGAGTTGTATGTGTTCTTTATAAATTTTATTACCCCTTTGTAAGATGTATCATAGGCAAATATCTTCTCCCATTCGTAGGTTGTCTTTTCATTTTGTTGATGGTTTCTTTTGCTGTGCAAAACCTTTTTAGTTTGATGTAGTCCCATTTCTTTATTTTTTTCTTCTGTTTCCCCTGTCTGAAGAGATATATTTGAAAAGAAACTACTGGGAGAAATATCAAAGAGTTTACTGCCTATATTTTTTTCTAGAAGTTTTAAGGTTTGATGTCTTACATTTAAGTCTTTAAACCATTTAGTTTTTTCTTGCATGTGGTGTAAGAAGATGGTTCAGTTTCTTTTCTTTTCTTTTCTTTTTTCTTGTTTGCATGTATCTATCCAGTTTTCCCAATACCATTTATTGAAGAGACTTCTTTACACCATCGTATATTCTCAACTCCTTTGTCATACATTAATTTACCACATAGGCATAGCTTTTCTGGGCTCTTTACTCTGTTCCTTTGACCTATGTGTCTGTTTTTATGCCAGTACCATGCTGTTTTGATTACTATAGTTTTGTAGTCTAGATTGATATTAGGTAGTTGATACCTCCAACTTTATTCTTTTCCAAGATTGCCATGGCTATTCTGAATCTTTTATGATTTCATATACATTTTTGGATTATTTGTTCCAGTTCTCTAAAAAATGCTATCAGAATCGATAGGAACTGCTTTGACTCTATAAATAGCTTTGGGTAGTATGGTCATTTTAATGATGTTAACTCTTCCAACCCATGAGCACGGTACATGCTTCCACTTATTTGTATCTTCTCCAACTTCTTTTTTTGATCTCATAATTTTCTCAGAATGGGTCTTTTATGTCTTTGATTAATTTGATTCCTAGGTATTTTATTGTTTTTGGTGAAATTGTAAATGGGATTATTTTCTTAATTTCTCTTCCTAATAATTCATCATTAGTGTATAAAAATATAACTGACTTCTGAATATCAATTTTGTGTTCTGTGACTTTACTGAATTCATTGATCAGTTCTAAGAGGGTTTTTTTTTGGTGGAATCTTTAGGGTTCTCTCTATATTGATTTGTTTGCTGTTTTCTCTCTAGTTCTTTTAACTGTAAAGGTAGATTTTATTTGTTTGAGATTTTTCTTGTTTCTTGAGGTAAGTCGGCCTGTATTGCTATAAACTTCTTTCCTAGGACCAGTTTTGCTGTGTCCCATAGGTTTTGAGTCATTTTGTTTTCATTTTCATTTGTTTTTGGTGTCTTTTGATTTATTCATTGATCTCATTGTTAACCCATTCATTGCTTAGTAGCATTTTGTTTAACCTCCATGTCTTTGTGTATTTTCCAGTTTTTTTTTTTCGTAGTTGATTTCTAGTTTTATATCATTGTGGTTGGAGAAGGCACTTGATATAATTTGTCTTCTTAAATTTATTGATTCTTGTGTTGTGGTCTAACATGTGGTTTATCCTGGAAAATATTCCATGTGCACTTGAGAAGAATGTATATCCCGCAGCTTTGGAGTGAAACTGAAAATAAAAATTAAATCCATCTGGTCTAGTGTGTCACTTAAGGCTTCTGTTTTCTTATTGATTTTCTGCATAGAAGATCTGTCCATTGGTGTCACTGGGGTGTTAAAGTCTTCTACAACAAGTGGATTATGTGAATCTCTCCTTTTGTGTTGGTTAATAATTGTTTTATATATGTAGGTGCTCCTATAATGGATGTGTATTTGTTTACTAGGGTTATATCTTTTTGTTGTTTTGATCCCATTATTATTATGCAATTCCCTTCTTTGTCTTTTATTATAGCCTTTGTTTTAATATCTATTTTGTCTAATGTAATTTTTGTTACCCTGCATTTTTGTTTCATTTCCATTTGCATGAAATGTGTCATTTGATCTGAGGTGGCTCTCTTGTAAAAAGCACATGTATATATGTATGAGTATTATTTTCTTATCCTTTCAGCTACCTTATGTCTTTCGATTAGAGCATTTAATTTACTTAGATTAAAAGTGATTATTGATAGGTACATAGTCATTGCCATTTCATTATTTGTATTTATGGGTTTTCCCCCTTCTTTTTATATAAGACCCCTTGACATTTCTTGTAATTCTGGCTTGTTGGTGATACATACCTTTACCTTTTTCCTGTCTGAGAATCTCTTTATCTCACCTTCAATTTTAATTGATAGTCTTGTTGAGTAGAGTAGTCTTGCTTGTAGGTTCTTGTTTTTCATTACTTGAATATTGTGTGCCCATTCTTTCTGACCTGCAAAGTTTCTGTTGAAAAGTCAGCTGACATTCTTATGGAATCTCCCTTGTAAGTAACTAGCTGCCTTTCTCTTGCTGCTTTTAGAATTCTCTCTTTATTTTCAATCTGTTTCCTTGAAGTCCTTTCTTCCTTGATACTATGCCCACCCCATACCCCACCTCAGGTTAGTGTTGTAGTGGAGCAGAATTTCCTTATTCTACTAGGATAAGGTTTCAGAATTGCCCTCTGAAAAATTTCTCCCCTCTGGAGACAAGGTATTTATTGAGGAAGAGTCTGGAACAGTTTCTTTTCCTTTCCCCCTGCCAAGGCCATGAGGGGAGCTTTCTCAGAGTCTAACCATGAGGACCTGGTGTAATTCTTGAAGAAAAAGTTTAGAATGTGCAAGCATCCTCCTGTGGCCCCAGGACTTTGTCCCTTTTCATCTTAGTCTGCCCTCAGCATCCAGCAATTTATCATAGTCATTATTTAAGTGTTCTTACCAGTTTATAGTGTCTATCATCTTCTGCTCCAGGTAAGCAATTTTGCCCCGCTCACCCTCATGCTATATTTCCCTAGATGAACTTATCTCTATAGGTTTCAGGGATACAAGTTGACCTATAAATTCAGTTCTCTGGAGTCTAAGAAATTTACTAATTTTCAGTTTGTCTAGGTTTTCTCATTGTAAGGAAGGGAATGATGAATTCCAAACTCTTTATATTATGAAGATAAAAGTAGACATCTCACCTCTACTTATCTTTAAAAATATTTTTGATCAATGTTTTTTACCTGAAAAATGGGAATAAAGTGCCTTATTTCATGAAGTTGCTGTGAAGTAATAACCTTTAAAAAACATGTGATGTAATGAGTAGGGTCACAAAAGTGCTATCCCTATTCCCCATAATGCCAAGTAACCAGTTGGACTCAATTAAAAGAAATGATTATTTATTAGTCAACATGGTTTTGAGCTATATAAACATGAAATATTTTTTTATAGTGAAATGGATTTTATTTTATAATAGCATATCAACTAGTTGTTCCACAAACTATATCTAAACAAAACAGAATAATTCAATAAATTACTCATTCTAGTAATGTGGTCTGCCTAGTCAATAAAATATACATGTATATTTTCCTAGGACTGCCATAAAAATGACCACAAACATGGTGGCTTAAATAAACAAGCATTTATTTTCTCACAGTTCTAGAGGCTGGCAGACCAAAATCCAGTTGTTGGCAGGTCCATGCTCACTGTGAGGTTCTCAAGAAAAATCTGTACTTGCTTCTTCCAGCTTCTGTTGGCCCCAGGCATTCTTTCTGACCATGTAACTCCAATATTCACCTCTATTTTTACCTAGCCTTCTCTCTGATTTTCCTTTTTCATCACTAGATTTATTCCCTGCCCAGATAATTCAGGACAACCTCATCTCAAGACCTTAACTTAATTACATAGGCAAAGACCCCTTTTTTCAGATAAGTTCACGTTCATGGGTTCTGGGAGTTAGTGTGTGGACATATTTGGAGGGAGGCCACAATTCAACCTATTAAAAAACATTAGCTAAATTAGTTGTTGCACTGAGCCAATCAGTTTGATCAAAGGATAATTCTTAAAGTTCTATGTAAAGTTCTTGATTGCCCTAGAAAAACAGAGTGGAATGTTTTTATTACTATATCTAATGTAATAGATTCCATGATACAATTATCAGGGCTAGATACTCAAGGAAACGTAATTAACCATATCAACTTACTATTTTCCCCTGAGTGGATCATAATATTCTACCATCATCAGAGGCAATTCTAGATCTTTCCTTTGAATAGAGAGGACGTAAATAATATGGTCCTTATGTTGTAAGTGTAAAATTAAGCCAGAAGAGTAATCCAGTTAATGTTTACAGTTTAATTGGAAATGCTGACAGAGAGACTTGCAGTGTTGGTAGAGCTCTTTATTAGTCTGTCAACATAGCTGCACCACTTTATCTTCTCCTTTTCTTTCTCACATTTCAATCTGGGCTCCAGAACCAGAGGTTCTATTGTGCATGCATCAGGAACAATGAGCAATTTACACTTAGATATTCTCCTCTGTCACACCATAGCAGCTGCTTGGGAGTTCTCATCTACTGTGATTTCCATTTTATTCCTCCCTGATTCAGTGTACATGCCAAGATTGGGGTGCAGAGCTGGGTAAATAGGACAGCAAGGAGACAATAACATTCCATTTTTAGATAAACAAAAAAGGTAGTTTTAAAATTCAACAACAATTTCTAAAGTCCATCATTTCTTTTCAGAATGTTTAGATATTTTCTTGGCTATCATGTTTGGCTTCACTTCTGGACATATACATAGCATTGAAGAGCAAGCACACCTCTGCTTGATGCAGAGCAATATAAAATTGAACAGCTTACTGGAAGGATGATTCAAAAGACCATTTATCCAATTTCAGAATAAGAACTAGGTATTAGCGGACTCAGCGATATGTTGACAGTTTTAGATTCTCTAGCCATAACTTTTAAACCTATATGAGGAAAAAAGGAAGTGGTGGGTAAATTAGTAACTGGATATAATGTCTTTTTCTTTACTATTAACAACCCGTATTGAAACATTCTAGTTTTTTACCGTAAGAAAATCTATTTAATTTGTTTATGTTATCAAATAAGCATTAATCACTTGGTGGCCCACATCCATAGTCCTAGTTTGATTTTCAGATAAACATATACTCTGTTCAACCTAAGCAAAATGATGAGAGAAGATAAACAACAGAGCACTTGATGTGTATAAGGTGGACATAGGTTGCAGTCAGTGATAAGGTGGACAGGTACCTCATGGATTCTCTCTGATCCCTGCATGTTCTATTGCACTGTTTTAGGCAGCAGTTTTAGATCCAGAACACTGACCTAAATGAACAATATTAGCTACCTTTGTCAAGAATTAATTACATGCAAGGTTTTAGTATTCGTGACCTTGTTAATCTTCATAACTTGCCTATCAGGCAACTACTTTTAATTTCATATCTTATATGACAAATATGGGACTTAAACGGTTAAGAAACTTGCCAGTGTTCTCACTAACCAAAAATTTATGGGAAGATCTGTTTGGCTACAAACCCCATACTCTAAACCATGAATGTACTATCCATCATGAATAATAAATAATACTTGTTTAGCACTATGGTTTTACACATTTAATGATTGTAACAACTATAGAATGTAGGTGCTGACCAAGATGGCCATAACATTCTCCTCAGCTTTATTAAGCCTTAGAAAAGCTTCCTCTTGACTCTTGTCCTCTGACTTTCTTTTTCTTAGCGCATTTACTTTAGAAAACTTACAATTGTAATTTTTTCTGTCCTTTTAAAATTATCATGAAAGACAGCACCCCCACATCTCAGTATCTCTGGGAAGATCGAGCCTAACCTTAGTGGGCACCTTGCTGAAATGTGTAAAACTACCTCTCCTCATAAATATATGAGAAAGATTAATTTGTATTTGAGTAAGGCCAGTTAGCAAATGCAGATGGTTTATGATCTCCCCATCTCAGCTCTTAAAAACTCTACCCCCATTTCTTTTTCAGTGGAGTCAAGCTCAGATTGCTTTCTGGTTTCTCTCCCTATTTCAATAGCCTTGAATAAAACCTTCCTTGCTTGTTTAATTTGTCCAGTGTAATATTTGTTTGGACCATTTTTTTAAATTACCATTTTATAGATGAGAACACCAAAACACAAAAATAAATTAATTTACCTATGATCACACAACTGGTAGAGCCAGGACTAGAACCCAGTCATTCTGCTTTTAGGGGCCGTGTCTGAAACATTATACTGCAAAGGTAAATAGAATATTTATAGGGTTTGTGAAACCCAGCACCTTCATGTAATAGGTACTTAAGAACTGAAAGCTGTGATTATGTAAAGAAAGAAGGAAGATATGACTCTAGTCAAGCAGATCTGGTTTGGCAACACCTCTTAGCAACTTCCCAGCCTTAGGTGATTACAATAATAGTTCCTGAGGTTTGTGCTTATTCTGTTCCTTGTGGATGGATAGAAGTACAAGTACTCTCATTGCCTAGATTGATATTACTCTTGCCTATCTAACAGAAAGCAAAATCATCACTGAGAAATGATAGGCTAGTGTGTCTGTGACATTTTTGAATGACATCTCAGTATATGTTTAATAAGGTCAATAAAGAAATATGAATGGACCATTTTCTTTCTTTCTTTTTATTTTAAAGTTATTATACCCTATCTACTTTCACCCTCCCCTCTACCCTCTAGTAACCACTAGTCTATTGTTTATGTCCATGAGTCTCTGTTTGTTTGTTCATTATTTTTAGGTTTATATCCCACATATAAGTGATATCATGTGGTTTTCAACTTTTTCTGTTCGGCTTATTTTGTTTAGCATGATTATCTTAAAGTCCATCCATGTTGTTGCAAATGGCAGTATTTCATCTCTTCTTATGGCTGAGTCATCTTCCATTGCATATATGTACCACAGCTTCTTTAGCCAATCATCTATTGTAGGCCACTTCAGTTGTTTCCATGTCCTGGCCACTGTGAATAATGCTGCTATGAACATCGGTGTACAAATATCTTTATGGATATGAGTTTTCAAGTCTTTGGGGTAAATACCCAGTAGAAGGATTGCTGGATCATATGGTAGATCAATTCTTAGTTTTTTGAGGAATCTCTATACTGCTTTCCATAGTGGCTGTGGAATTTGCACTCTCATCAGCAGTGCATGAGGGTTTCTTTTTCTACACATCCTCTCAAACACATGTTATTACTTGTTCTATTGATTATAGCTATTTTAACAGGTGTGAGGTGGTATCTCATTTGATTTGCATTTCCCTTATAGCTAGTGATGTTGAGCAACCTTTCATATGTTTGTTGGCCATTTGTATGTCTTCTTGGAGAAGTGTCTGTTCAGGTCCTCTGCCCATTTTTTAATTGGACTGTTTGTATTTGTTGTTGCTGTTGTTGTTTGTTGTTGTTGTTGTTGTTGTTATTGTTGTTGTTGAGTTGTATGAGTTCTTTGTATATTTGAGATATTAGGTCCTTATCAGAGGCATTGCTTGCAAATATATTTTCCTATTCAGATGGTTGTCTCTTTACCTTGTTAACATTTTCTTTTGCTGAGCAGAAGCTTTTTAATTTGATGTAGTCCCATTAATTTATTTTTGCTTTTATTTCCTTTGCATTTGAGATCAAATTCATAAAATCCTTTTTAAGTCCAAGGGTGAATGAACCATTTTCAAGACAAATAGACTCTAAATTCCATTTGAAAGTTTCAAAGACAACAAATGAAAGATTTAATTATGAGGTACAAAGTTAAGTTTAGTCACAGAAACTAATATGTACACAGAGTACATAGTAAATTGTGGAGAGAGTTGTGTATTTATGCTCAAAAAAGGCCTTGCAGCTCATAGATTTAAACTGGATATGACTTAAGCCAGCTTTGTATTAGAAAAGCAAATGTGATACTCAGATCCTTTAATCAAGAACTAGAGTAAGACAAGGTGATCCTAATTGCTAATTAAGATGGTAATTTCTATTCATTTTCATGTTTGATAAATTGAGAGCCACTGATTTTAAGAAGTTCCAAGTGCTACAATAATTTTTATTCGACTCAGTCCTTAGGAATTTGCCTCAGGAGCCAATTGGTTTTCGTTTATATTATGAAGAATGTAGAAAGCTGAAAGGAAGAGATAATGCCATGTCTTGATAGAGAGAAAAAACATATTTCAAATTAGGAAAGGCAAAGTATTTTAGGTCATGTAATGTGCTCTCAAATATACACAAAGAATGAGAATAGCAGCTTTCACAAGAAAGTAAAATTACACCATTGTTGGAAGAGGGTAAGCCAAGGGTTAGCAGGTAGTCATAGTAACTAATAGTTCTACGTAACCTTTATCAAAAGTTTACTGTATATGACTGATCCAAAGGCCTTACCTGTGTTAGGCATAATCCTCACAACAATCTTATAGTTAATAGGATTCCCATAACCCTGAGTACAACAATCCCTGGTTTACAGCCAAAAAAAAAAAAAGTAAAACAGAGAGGTGCAGTCATCTGCCCAAGGTCACACAGCTAGAAAGATGAGATGAACCCATGGTCTGATACTAGGTTCATGTTCGTAATAAACAAAGATAGCATGTACAGTGAGGGAGAAAGGCAATTGTAATTTTGCATAAATAAAATTATCAAAGTGTCTAGGGCTCTTGGGGCTGGGGCAGGGAGCTTTTCATATTCTGTGTTGCTGAAAATCACTAAAATCAAATTTGTGGGAAGAAAAATTATTCTTTTCTTTTATCTGTGCTTGGAAAACCAGAGAGATAAAGGATGCATAAAAATAAAAAAATTGTGAAAGCATTTCCTTAAATGGAGAAAACTAAAGTTCATAATAAGAGGATTATTATTGTGGGAATCATTTTTATGAACTCAGTCACCTGACGGAGCTACTGGAGAGGAATATGTGCCTAGAGATTTACTAGATAATTAACAAAATAAATATCTTTAAAAATTTCTGGAAATGAGAGCAGGCTGACGTTAAACTTGAATCATATTGGGATGCCAAATCACTCAGGTGTAATATCATCTAAATTCTTCATGCTATTTATTCAGCACATAGTAAGAATAGCATATGGTGATGTAGGCATACATTCTAAATGTGGCAGTACTGGATGAATATTGGCAAGTTGTATTTAATATAAAATACATTTTCAACTTCTTTGTAGCATTCAATAATTTACAAATAATTAACTGGGCAATTGTTTGTTTAGTGTCTGCTTTCACCATTCAAATATTAAGTTCTGTTTGAGCAGTGACCATATTTCTGACAATTAATCAGAAATGTAGGATAGCTCTTACAATAAAGAAGAGAGGCAATTGTAATTTTGCATAAATGAAATTATTTTAGATATTAAGTAATATGAAGAAAATCAAGAGAATCCTGTGAGTGAGGAACTACTAGGTGAGAGGGGATCTGTTAACAACCTTCCTTTTGACCAAAAAATCACCTTATTGAATTGAAAGTGTCTACATTAAGCTGTCTACCGGGAGAGAATTTGAAACTCATATTCAGTTTGTAGAAATAAATACATTTGCAATCTGTGCATCTATAAAGCTTTATGTTGCAGTATTGTGCCTATTACATAGCTAGAGATAATGTGTAGGTGGAGAATAGATAGGTATAGCACACTACATAGCCTTATGCCATTGGAATTACTTCAATATTAGATTTTAAGCCAGGAATGGAGACTGAGGATAAGATAGAAAAGGATGAGGAGAGCAAGGTACCACAAATACAACAACAACAAAAAAGTGTTTTAACGAAAAGATGTTTAAAAGTCAAGTAAGATAAAGGCAAAGGAGGTGGAAACCAGTGAAAACCTAGACAGACACCATTAGTTTTGATGAGGGTACAGATACCTTTAGATAGGTAATAACAGAGGAGACAAGTTAAAACACAAGAGTCAACCACAATAGTCTTGTTTTTGAGGGGCTCACAATCTGTGTAGCAAGACAGGACAAATCTACAACAAGATACATCACAAAATGGCAATTACAGTCAAGTCCCATCCAACTATGATCCAGAAGAGCCAAAAGGAAAGATGAGCTGGGGAAGCCAAGCAGAGCATCAGAGGATACAAGACTTGATCCGTGTCGTAAAGAAATCAGGAATTAGATAAGTGGAGAAACAGAGAAAAATGTTACAGGCAATTGTTTTGGCCAACATGAGCAGGTGGGAGAAACTAGTTGCTCCACTGAGCTACATACAACACAAGATTTTTCTTCAGAATAATGGAGGATACGACGAAAGAGGTAGAGGTCAAGGGGATAAGGTTTCTGGAGGTGGCTCAGCAAGACTAGGATGAGATTTTTGAATAGGGGAAAAAAGCAGAAACTAGAGAATGATGTTCTACAAGGTGGCACAAATTCAATCATCTTCTCACTGGAAAAATTACCATGAAAAAAAGAGTAACAATCTAGTTAAATAGATTGCGCACAATTTCTTTTAGCTTCAGACATAGATACCTATATTTATTTTCAGGGCTCTTTTATAAAGTTAAAAAAATCATGTAATTATATCCATTCATTTTAAATATACCCCCCCACACACACACACACACACAACCTAGCTTTTTATTTTTTTTAAAGGCTGACAAAGGGCTTGAAATTGTGGTTTAAGACAATTTTGGCGACAAGTCCAACATTTTGGAAATGAGTTTCTACACTCTGCTATTTGAGCAGAATATTCTGAATGCAGTGGCATGTGCAAAACAATACATTTAATATCTCAAGTCTTGAAGATGAATGTTACAGCATCTGAACAAGAATAAGCACCATGATTATTCAAGTACCTTGCATCCCAGGGTCTTATGGGCCATCAGGTTTTTCAGCATGCTGATCTGTTTACTGCTAAATTGAATAATTCCACCTAAAGGGGATAGTGTACTCTTACTACAGATTGTCCCTAACCTCCCTGATTTCACAGCATTGATGCACAAATACGCTATAAAGAAACAGTTTCTTGTGTGTATTGGGTCTGATGTAAATAGCAGCTGCCAAAAAGATTACAGTAGCCTAATCTTATTTCATTTTATTTTATTTTGGTGGTATTTGCCTTTTAAAATACAATTGATTTTGGCAATATGTGAAACAGAGAGGCACAAATAACAGACATCTCCATTATACTGGTGATGGTTCTGCCGCTTTCTCCTGAAGGCTTTTTTGAATGATGTACAACACAACATTACAACTTCCATGTTTGTCCAATAACATTTGATTAAACTGTTACATTGAGCATAAAGATTACTCTTCTTAGATCATTACTTTCTCACTGATGTTTGACATTTTATCAAAAAAAAAATAAGCTCGATATAGTGTTTTACCTCCTTCTCTGTCAAGACAATGGGAAAACTGGAATGACTGTGAGGTTTAAAA
The DNA here is from genome assembly GCA_004027375.1 of Macroglossus sobrinus. Classification (NCBI taxonomy): domain Eukaryota; kingdom Metazoa; phylum Chordata; class Mammalia; order Chiroptera; family Pteropodidae; genus Macroglossus; species Macroglossus sobrinus. The sequence goes on along the minus strand of PVKZ01002819.1, from coordinate 26,129 downwards.
GTGGTTTCTTTTCTTTTTTACATCAGCCATGGTCTGTTGAGACAACAGATGCATCTGATACTAATTAATAGATGTCTGTTTCTACTCTCCCCAGAGCATTGGAATAACCTTATTTGAAGTTGGTCTAGTTTTACTATAACTTATGTAATTAAAAAAAATGCACACACACACACACACACACACACACACACACACACACACACACAACCCTCAGTCGATGGCGCAAACTTCCATCCAGGTGTGCAAATACAAAACGAGAGTATCCTTGACCTCTCTTCCTCACTGCTCCCATCACCAACAAGCCCTATTGACTCTTTCAGTAAAAGAATCTCAAAACATTATTCTCTTCACCTCTGTCACAAACCTAGTTACATACCTAGTCATATCATTCCTCCCCTGGAATATACCCTGGCCACCTTACTGGGTCTTCTAGTTTCTACTCTTTCTTCTAAAGCTATTCTCCACATAGCAGCCAAAGTAATCTTTCAAAATTGCTCTGCTTTAAAAAATTCTCTCCACATAGTACTAAAGATGAAAGCTGACATTCTAAGGTTGTGATGAGGGGATGGTGGACTATATTTGGTTAGTCTAAGTCATGCCACATCCCTTTGACCAAAAAGCACAGTGAGCTTCTCACAACACTCCCAGACAAACCACGTTGAATGAATTCTCCTTAAAGAAAAGTGGGGATTCTGATACCTAAAGGAAGAGGAAGGAATGCTCCATAGGCAAAACAATGGGTATACATTATAGCTTCTTAAAGAAATTCTCATTGGTCTAAAATAGATTGAGAAAAGTAAAAATGGTATGTTAAATTTTTACGAAGGTAAATATATTTATTTTTATGAAGTTCTTTGTTTTGTACGGCCTTTCTAAGTTTTTTTCTTGGCCTTAAAATGTCCTTTTAATAAATTATAGTAATATCAGATTACAGTTTTCATTTTATGTCTTTATTGGCAAAATAAGATTAGCAACTCTATGATAGTCCTCTAATATGTAATTTTATGTGCACATAATATCCAAATCTTTGGGAATCCTTAATCTAGAGCACGCCTTTTCAAAGTGCATTATAAACTGCGATTGAAGTTGCCTGCAAAAAAAGGATGGGAGGAATTTACTGACAAATATGCTCATAAGTGCTTAGTTAAGAAATATTTTTTTTTAAAAATATTCTTACTAGAGAACTTCTCAGAATCTTAAAAATGCTCATGTACATTGCGAACTCCAAAATATAAAAAAATAAATAAGATACAGTATACAACACATCACATAATTTGACCAAGGAATTCTTTCATGAAGAATCATCTCAATAGACTTGTCTTGGGAACTGTTAATCTAGAGACTCATGAAACACTTCACCATGTATTTGATGTTTGCAGGTAAGTATATATGCATCATTTTTTATAGAAAGGGACACAACTGAAATTAAGATGTAAATTCAAACATTGTGTTATGTCACCTTGGGTTACAATTTTAGTGTTTTCAAAATATTATTTTCTTAGCTTGACCTGTACATTTGTGAAAAAATAATTTCTATTCATATGCTTAGATTTTCACAGGTGACTTTGAAATGTCAAACCATTTCATGAATTTAAAAAGGATCTTTAGATCTTTACTGAAGTTGTATTAGTGTTGCCAGAGTAACTATCAAGTATCCGAAGGCAGGGAAAGACAGACAAATATCTCTTTAGCATCGGGCATTGAATAAAGCAAAAGGCTTGGAAATGTGTGAGGGAACAGGGTGTTACCAAACTATTGTCCTTGTTCCTGTAAATTAGAGCTAACAAGTTTCATTTGATGACAAAGAGTCATGAGACAGTTACACAGCTTCCCTCAAAAAATAAATAAATACTTTAAGAAATACCAAGTATCAATATGTTTTTTTTTTGTAAAATTATGCTGGTTACATAACAGAATACAAATAGTTTTATAATTAGCACTTGTTTATAGATGGCTTATGCTATGTCATGCATGAAGTGGCAAAATGAGTTCTGATTATTCATTCAGATAGAATTTATTAAGGCCATATGGAGAAGTGAGAGAGCCAATATACTTATATTAAGTAGACTGGACAAGGGGAAAATAATTAAAACCAACACAATGATGGATCAATTCATAAACATCTCTATTATTGATAGAAAATGATTTAGAAAACATGGAGTAATACTTATTCAGGAAATTAGGGACATCTACCCTATTTTCTTCTTTTTTCCTTCTTTTAATCCTACAGTTCTTCTCATGATTAATATTAACAAATACTCATAGTAGAATAAACTCTTTTTTTAAGAGAGGAAGCAGTGAATGTCAGGACCTGAGGCTAAATTTTATGCTGTGATCTCAATGCAAGAGATGCTGTAGGTCTCAGGATACAATGAAGAGGGGCACCATCTCTTTCTGAGGTAGTGTTTGGTGGCAGGGAGTTAGTTAGAAGAGCAAGAACAGGTCATAGCTCATGGTAGTCAGGTAATGTGTAGCTCAGTTCTTGCTCTGAAATCAAGCAAGGTGACATACAGAGAATGTCCATGTTTACCCCTAGGATTTCCAGACCAAAAGAAAGCAGGGATGCAGGATTTCTCCAAATATGCATCAGTGAATTTATCTTTGAGCACGCATGCGTGCACACACACACACAATAGCAACAACAAGAACACTCCAAGATCATTTCAAAGAAGGATCCAGAGAAGGGGGCATCATTTCTGGTTGGGATGGTTAGGAAAATGTTCAAAACTGGGGTAAAGTTCAAAATACACTTAAACCTCTACCCTCATTACTACCACCATCACCATTAACATGACAATCACCACCACTGCTACCACCACTATCATCATCATCATCATCGTCGTTGTCATCATAGTAATCGTCATTATAGCTAACATTTAATAAATTCTGTGTCCATTTCTATCATTTTTCTAAACTCTTTACATGAATTAATTATTTCAATGTATCCTTTTTTAAAAAATCTGGCTGAAATGCAACTTTCCCCAAAGTATATCCCTGACTATCCTGCTCTCATTCCCTGCAATGTAATTTTCTCTTCCTCCATAAACTCAATTCTTCAGTGGCAAAGAACATTATTCCATATTGTGATCTAGATGTAAGTTATTTATTTATTTTCTTGAAAGGCATATTGTGTCTGATTTCCTGCTACGTCTCGCAAAATACCCAGTTCATTGCCTTACAGGTGATTGTACAATAATTTTGGGGGGAAGTGAATAATTAAAAAATAATTCCCAATGATATATGTTTAAGATTGACTCTCATTTTGAAATACAAACATATCTTTAAGCTATATCATTCAAAGAAGTCAATTAATTACCTTCATCTATCTATATCAAGCTGCATGTCTTTAAAATTCCTAGAAAATAATGGGCAAATTACATATGAATCTGATTTTAGTTGTGATGCCAAACTAAGAGCTGATCATTAACACAGTGAAAGGAACACACATATAGAGAATTGAGTAAAAGTATATAGCACATTAAAAGAAATAGAGAAAAAAAGTGCTATTGGACATTTATACTATACATTCTTGATTTGCAATTTTTTTAATAAGTTATGCCATCGAAGATAGGAAAAGCAAAGTGTCATCTAGAAAATAACTCTACCTTAGTCATTGGGTGCTTCATTTGGTGGCAGTTGTTGCTATTTATTACATCAAAATTCTAACTCTAAAGCCTTTACTTACTTAGTATACTTTTCATTCCAAAAAATGCCTTTTCCCAGTTCAATCTGAGCAAACAACAGAGTTCTCCTAAGAAGCTTGTTAAGTTAATCGATAAATGCTTTACTGCTCCTTTTTATAATATGAATAATTGGGAAGAGGAATCCAATGATTTGCCTAAGCACACTGTAGCAGAAACTAGCTAACTAAATCTTCCTGGACACATAGCTCACGTCTGCCTGGTTGTGACTATGTAATTGAGAACCAGCCAATGTAAGGCAAACAGAATTTTTCAGGTATGGCCCATAAAAAACTCCCATGTCTGAACCTCCAGGCATTTTCAGTCTACTAACAAGCGTAGTGATCATGGAACCCTCATACTCAAATTGAAGAAAAACACAAGATGGAAAAAGCCTAAATCCCTGAATTATAACCTAGAAGAAAGCTGATTATAAACAACTATTTTGAACATTGTATAAATAAGAAAAAAATATTTCCATTATAATAAATCAACTAATAAACTAAGACTTGAGGATTTATTTATTAGAACAGCCAAGGTTACCTTAACTAACATAGACATTTGTATATGGGAATGGGATGTCGTTATAATAGAAAACTTAAATTGGCTTAGTCATGTAGTACATGGTTAGAAGTTATGTATCAGAGGCTGGAAAGATGGAAATCTGTGTTATTTGGCAAGTCTGTCACCTTCAATAACTTAAAAAGTCAACTAAATGCTCAATTAGCCTCTAACTTGGGGGAAGTGAATGGAGAATATTAGAGTCTTGAATATTTACTAGCATTGGATGCCACTGAAAAGTTTTAAGCCCCCCCCCCAAAAAAAGTGATCTCATGACAAGAATTGGTTAGTTCTCAAGCAGAGTGAGACAACATTAGAATTTAAGTGCCTTGTCATGTTGAAAAATGCAGACCGTTTATGTATAGCAAATAGCAAAAAATAATACTGAAAAAATTGAGTAAAAAAAAATTTCAATTGGAAAACATGATTCAGCTTTGCAGCAAAAACCAGTTTAAAGATGTTCCCTTCCCATTCATGCCTGCACTTTCACAAAGCCACAACACGCCTGCAATTAAGTTGAGAGAGGCAATGGGCCAAGGAAGCAAAGAAAGCAGATTTAGTAAAAAGAGTTTAGTAAAAAGTTTGGGTATGATTGCTGGCATCAGAAACATCAGAAACTCCTAAGTTTTTGAGGAAATTATTTTGCCAGAAAACAACCTGAGTATAGATTTTGAAGCATCTGACTGTTTGAACCTTAAGACAATGTTCAGGTCTCCAGGTCAGCACCAGCAGGTAGTGGTCAATAAAAGGTAGGCAGTCCCTCAGGAGAAACTATTCCACAATGTCCACCTCTGATGCGACCATAGAGAATAAAATACTTCTGAGGCCGGGCCTTTCCCAATATCTGCCCATCAAGAATATGTATTTGCTTTGGTGCAGGGAATGCTATGTACCTCTCATTCTTCACTTCTCCAAATAGAAGTTTGCAATGGTCTTATCCTTTCTCTACTGCATAATTGAGCATTGATTTGAAGTGGTGGGCAATGAGGAGGGGATAATTAATTGTCTTTCTGTTCATAGATAGACCACAAAAGAGCTGCATATAGTTCTGATGGAAGGTTGTACATCAGAGGAATCCTATTCTTTGAATTAGACCTAGTGGCAGAAAGGGATTTTGATTTATCTTTGTCAAGCAGAGGGTCATAAGTGTATTTCACATGTAAGGAGAAAAACGAAACAAATCTAAGAAAAAGAAAGTAGACTGTGGAAAATATTGACAGCTGATCACTGAATTTATTTCTACTTTTTTCTTGGCAAGCAGCTAGACAAGATTTCTCATGATCCTTTGCAATTAGTCATGGTACGTAACTGAATTTCAGCTGTTGGAAATGAATTAAGTGATGTGTGCTGCTTTCTAGGCATGACGAGTAAAATATCCTGCACATAAAACTTCACGTTCTTTCTCTTTTTAAGTTGATGAAAACAAGCCAGAGACATTGAAAACTACCTAGTGGCAATGGCAGAGTTACAAAATGGAAGAACGCTGGATCCATGAATCGTCACTCAGATGAGAGCTGACTGCTAATCAGAAACGTCTGCTTTGGAGTTTATATGTGTAATAAATAAACTTCTATTTTGTTAAGAACTAAGATTTAGGGATTTTGCTGTTACAGAGACAGCATAGCCCTGATAATATGTTCATACCTGTGTTAATAGAAATTGAATATAAAGTTATTTTAAGTGTCCAAACTGCTGTTTCTCTTAATATGCTATCCCAAATCTCACTATGATGATACATGAGGAAAGACAGAAATTAGTCATGACATTTTTTATGTTTATTTTTCAATTAGAGTTGAGATGGGATATTGGTTTCAAGTGTACAACAGTGATAGACATTTACATGTTGTATGAAGTGATCACTCCAATACTAGTGCCCATCTGACACCATGCATAGTTATAACAATATTACTGATTATATTTCCTGTGTATGTAGCTACATTCCCATGACTAATTTTGTAACTGGCAATTTGTACTTCTTAATGCCTTTTACCTTTCTCATCCATCCCTGAAGCTCACTCCCATTTGATGACCATTCATTTGTTGTCCGCATCTACAGGGTTGTTTCTGCTTTGTTTCTTCATTTATTTTGTTTTTATTTTAGACTCTACATATAAGTAAATTCATATGATATTTGTCTTTACTGTCTGATTTGTTTCACTTAGCATAATACTCTATAGGTCCACTCTATGTAGTCACAAATGGCAAGATTTCACTCATTTTTTTATAACTGAGTAATATTCAAATGTATATATGTATCACTTATTTATGCTCTCATCTATCGATAAATGCTTAAGTTACTTCTATATCTGGCTATTGTAAATAATGCTTCAATGAACACAGGTTTGCATATGTCTTCTTGATTTAGATTTTGTTTTTCTTTGGCTAATTGCTCAGAAGTGAAATTGCTGGGTCATATGGTAATTTTATTTTTTATTTGTTGAGGAATCTCTATATTGTTTTTCATAGTGGCTGCACCAATTTACAATTCCACCAACAATATATAAGGATTCCTTTGTCTTCACATCCTTGAAAACACTTGTCTTTTTTATTTATTGATGATATATATTCTGATGGGTGTCAAGTGATATCTCATTATGGTTTTAATTTCTATTTCTCTGATGATTAGTGACATTGAAAATTTTTTCATATGTCTATTGGCCATCTGTTAGTTCTTTGGAGAAAAGTTCATTCAGGTCCTTTGCTCTCTTTTCAATCAGATTTTTTTAGTGTTAAGTTATATGAGTTCTTTATACAGTTTGGATATTAGCCTCTTATTAGTTGTATCACTGCAGAATATTTTCTCCTATTCAACATGCTGTTTATTTTTGTTTTGTTGATGGTTTCCTTTGCAGAGTGAAAACATTTTAGTTTTATGTAGTTACATTTGTTTATCTTTTTCTTTTGTTTCCCTTGTCCAGAAGACACACAACTCCCCCAAAAATGTTGAACAGTTTGCTGCTAATGTTTTCTTTCAGGAGTTTTATCATTTTGGATTTTATATTTAAGACTTTAATGCATTTGACTTTATTCTTGTATAGGGTATAAGCAGATGGTCCAGTTATATTTTTTTGCACATATCTGAACAGTTTTACCAACATATTTATTGAATAGACTTGTCTTTAACCCATTATATATTCTTGCCTTCTTGTCATGTTTAATTGACAATATAGGTATGGGTTTATTTCTGGGCTTTCTATTCTGTTCCATTGACTTATGTGTCTGTTTTTATACCAGTACCAGGCTGTTCTAATTACTATAGCCTTGTAGATTAGGTAATGTGATACCTCCGACTTTGATCTTTCACAGGATTCCTTTGGCTATTTGGAGTCTTTTGTGATGCCATACAAAGTTTAGAATTTTTTGTTCTAGTTCTTTTAAAAAGTGCCATTGGTCTTTTGACAAGGATTGCATTGAATCTGTACAAGGTTTGGGTAGTATGAATATTTTGACAGTGTTCATTCTTCCTAGCCATGAGCACTGTATATTTCTCCATTTATTTGTATCTTCTTTAATTTATTTCTTTAATGTCTTTTAACTTTTTATATACAGGTCTTTTACCTCTGTGGTTAAGTTTATTCCTAGGTATTTTTTGAAATTTTTTGGTACTTTCTTAATTTCTCTTCTGATAGTTTGTTATTAGTGTAAAAATATAAATGGTTTTTTATTTTAATTTTTTATCCTGCTAAAATACAGAATTAATTTATTAGTTCTAATAGATTTTTTTTTAATTTTTGAGGTTCTCTTTATATAGTATTTTATCACCTATAAATAATGACAGTTTAACATATTCCTTTCCTATTTGGATGCCTTATATTTCTTTTTCTTGTCCAATTGCTGTGTCTATGGCTTTCAATACTATAATGAATAAACACAGTGAAAATGGACATCCTTGATTTGTTCCTGTTGTTAAGAAAAATGGTTTTAGCTTTTCCCCATTGAGTATGATATTAGCTATAGGTTTGTTATAAGTGGCTTTTATTATGTTGAAGTATGTTTATTCTATCTCTTCTTTGCTGAGAGTTTTTTTTATCATAAATGGATGATGGATTTTATCAAATGCTTTTTCTGCATCTATTAATATGATTATATAATTTTATCCTTTATTTTATTTGTGGTGTATCATGTTAATTTATTTTGTGGATATCAAACCAGCCTTGCATCTCAGTAATAAATCCCACTTAATCATGATTCATGTTCTTTCATTGAATTCAACTTGTTAATACATTGTTGAGTATTTATATATGTAAAATTTGTAGTGTCTTTGGTTTTTGTAACAGGATAATACTGGCTTCATAAAGAGTTTGGGAGACTTCCACCTTTTTTAATTTTTTGAATAGTTTGAGAAGTATAGTTATTCATTTTTCTTTGAATATTTTGTAAAATTCATCTGTGATGCCATTTTGTCCAGGGCTCTTTTGTCGTTGTTGTTGGGAGTTTTTTTCATTACTAATTAGATTTTGTTAGTGGTGATCAGTTGGTTCAGATTTTCTGTTTCTTCCCAATTCATCCTTGAAAGGATGCATGTTTCTAGGAATTTCTTCCAGATTGTCCAACTTTTGAGCATATAAGTATTTATAGTATTTTCTTATAACACTCTGGATTTCTGTGGTGTCAGTTATTACTTGTCCTCTTTCATTTCTGATTTTATATATTTAGGTTCTCTCTCTTTTTTTCTTTATGAATATAGTTAAAGTTTTATCGATTTTGTTTATCCTTTTAAAAATAGCTCTTAGAGAGACTCATGGACATAAACTATATGCTAGTGGTTACCAGAGGACTATAGACTAGTGGTTACTAGGGAGGTATATCTTTATACCTATATCTTTATACCTATATCTTATATCTTTAGCTATAAAAATTCTGTTTAACTAGTCTTCAGGTGATTCTTAATGATAGTTGTTCTATAGTTCAATTGTAATTTTGGTGTAACTTTGGGAGGAAGTTAGCACATAATTTACCTACTCTGCCATCTTCACCAGAAATCTCAGTCATCTGCCTCCTTAAGACAATTTTTTACCTGCAGGAAACCTATGAAGAGTAATTCAAGATGGCTACATCTCTAGGCCTCTCTTGGCCTTTCAGTGTTTGCTATAAATAGAGTCCATTCTTTAGAAAGTCTCCAATTAAATCTTAATGTGATACAGCCACTGGAAAAGTAAAGAGCAATCATTTATGTCCAAACCACTAAATTAAGATTCTTTTCCAAAGAGTTTTATTTATTTTTATAAATGGGCTTCTAAATATATTTGACATACAAAGGCATGGAGCATTTAATGAACAGCTTTTTCTACTGAATGTCCTTTCCTCAAGGTTCTTTTATAAGAAGCTTGACATGTGTACATAATTATAAAAAATTATGTAGAATCACATTTTCCCTTTAAAAAAAACTTTTCCTGTTCTCAGAAATTTTATCCTGGCTAACAGAAATAACTAAATAACTAACAAAATATATTACTCCTCCATAGGAACATGTCTCTACAACTCTTTTTATAAGTAAAATTTTTATATTTATCCAACAGGACTGTGTGTGTGTGTGCATAAATTCAATTAAATATGTATTTCAGAATCAAAAGTAGATATGGCTCTGCTAGGATTCATAAATTTAAAGTTTAAATTGTGAAACTCTCAGAAAATATATCATAACTTTTAAGGTATATTTTTATTTTGATGATTAACTTTTGAAAGAAAAAAATACTTCAGAAATACAGAATGTTGAAAGAAGCTTATTAATTTTATTGTTTCAAATTTTAGTTTCATGAATTTCTCTAATCTATAAAATATTACTGGGAAGTAAGTTTCACTATACTAATGATCTTTCATTAAGGTCAAATTATTTCAAATAATTTCAGAATTCAGTTTGGTATTACATACTTTCTGCTTTCTCATTGCCTCATTTTTTGTATTAACTTGAAATACTGACCTAAAAAAATAACTGCAAAATGTTATTTGACTTTATGTCCTCCAGCAGATGTGTAGTCAATCTCTCTTATGAATATTTAATATATGAGTGACCCATAAAATATTGCAGCTCATACCCCTATCCTGAGATTAAGGCCCAAATGCCAACATTTTCTGCAGTCAGAGTTCTCCCTGTCTAGTGTCAAAGGGGCCTTTATTACATTGACCCTTAAACTCCCATTTCCCCCAATCATCCAATGCAGATGTCCACCAGACATCAGACCTCAAACCAAACCAATTTCACATTTATAAATTCCCTATCACAAGCAAGGCAAAGAGAAATATGAGGTTCAAGTTACTTACTACACTTTGGATTCAGGGGCTCTATGTACTCAGACTCAGGGGTCAAAAGCTCAGGATCATGGTCTTTAGCTAACCTTTGGTAAAGCAGAAATGATATCCTTGGAGAACTGTTTTGAATAGCCTTAGAATTTTTTGAGCATTGGAAGTATATCTTATTTGTAGTATCTCTAGAACCTATCAAGCACTGGGGCATGGTATAAATGTCTGTGGGATGACTTAGTGAATAAATAAGTCAAGACATCCTTGAACAACCATAGAGATTGATACTACAATATCATTCAGACACAGAACTGTTATAAAGAAAAAGATGATTCCATTTTCTTCCAAGTAAAGCCTGTCATATGTGTGGGAGGGCTACAAATGTATATTATCTATTAACAATAATCTATGAATTTAGTCTGTTTAATAAAGATATTTCATGTTTGTAGAAAATTCAAGTACTACAAGAGGAATTATGAAGAAGCATTAATCCCTAAAAGTCTACCATGCAGAACAAAAACTCCCACCAACATTAGGGTAAGCATCTTCCCAGGTAAGAGTTTTTAGGTATGTCTTTGTTTATGTTTCCTATATTTATTTAGATTTCATTTCTGCTGTATGGTTTCTACTTCTCTCCCTCATAAAATGAATAGACTATGTCTCTTTTTATTTTATTAGTAGTCACATATAATTTTAAATAGAACACTTTAACGAAGTTCTTAATTTATTAAATTTCAAAATAGAACTATACTATTGAAATAAGATAAAATATTAAGAATAGTCCAATTATACTTTCTGTCATCTCCATTTTCTTATAGTATACTTCAAGATTTATATATTTCCTTTGTCCTAGAGAAATTATTATAAATTATACAGTATATCATTTGTGTTCTCTTGTGGAGCTAGTATTTCCAATATATTTTGCAAAAATTTATATGTTCAAATTATTTTAATTCTCTTTACTAGTCCATTTATTCTACAAATGAGATTTAATAGTTATTATTCACTTTCAGTTCATTAGATTATACAACAGAATATATTTCCTGAGTCTTTGGAATGTTGTGAATCTTCTAATTCATGTATTTCTATCTTTTTATGTGAACAACAACAAAGTTGGTTATAAAATACTTTAATTACACTATTCAAATTTTGTAGATATTGCTGTACCATATTTTGGGATACACAGTTGCAGAGGAAAAAGTTTATATCTAAGCTAGTCTTTTTCCTTTATAATTTATATATATGATTATAGAAATATTTATATATCCTTTCATCTCAATAACCTATAACTATTGTATTTTTTCTTTTCCAGGTTTATTTATATATAATTGACAAATAAAATTGTATATATTTAAAGCATACAATGTGATAATTTGACATACATGTACACTGTGAAATGTTTACCACAATAAACTTATTTAACAAATCAATTGCTTCATATAGTTACGTGTGTGTGTGTGTGTGTGTGTGTGTGTGTGTGTGTGTGTGTGTGTGAAGAGACTACTTGAGGTCTAGTTTTTTAGGATATGTCAAGTATTCAATATAGTATTATTAACTATAGTCACCATGCTGCATATCAAATCTGTAATCAACATCTTCCCATCTCTCCCACCTCCAGTTCCTGGCAACCACCATTCTACTATCTGTTTCTATTAGTTATACCTTTGTTCAGATTCCACATATAAGAGAGATCATTCAGTATTTGTCTTTCTCTGATTTATTTCACTTAGCATAATTTCCTCCAGGTTCAACCACATTGTTGCAAATGGCAGGATTTTCTTTTTTTTTTAAAGGAATTAAATTGATTAATAACATAATCTAAATTTCAGGTGTACAACTTTATAATACAACATCTGTATTCTCTATTGTGTGCTCAACACCCTAAGTCCTACCATCACCACGTATTTGACCCCTTTTAACATCTTTCTCCTGTTGTCATCTTTTTTCCCTCTGGTAACCACCATTCTGTTGTCTCTATCTTTGTATATATGTTTTTTTTTCATTTGCTGCTTTTTGTTTAATATCTCACATATAAGTAAAATCATTTTGTTCTCATCCTTTTCTGTCAGACTTATTTCAAGATCCATCCATGTTGTCAGAAATGGCAATATTTCATCTTTTTATGGCTGAGTAGTATTCTTGTGTGTGTGTGTGTGTGTGTGTGTGTGTGTGTGTAATATATATTTTTAAATTTCTTTTTCTTGCCCGATTGCTCTGGCTAGGACTTCCAATGATAACATTGAATAACAGTGGTGAGAGTGAGCATTCTTATCTTGTTCCTTATCTTAGAGAAATATCTTTCAGTTTTTCACCATCGAATATATGTATATACCACATCTTCTATATCCAATCATCCATCCAAAGAAAACTAGGTTGCTTCCATGTCTTGGATATATTATACAGTGCTGCAATGAGCATAGGGGTATAATATCTTTATGAGTAAGTTTTTTCAAATGTTTTTGTCTAGATACTTGGAAAAGATATTGCTGAGTCATATGGTAGCTCTAGTCTTAATTTTTTGAGAAACCTCCATACTATTTTCCATAGTGGCTGCACCAATTTACATGTCCTTGGTTCCCTTTCTTCCACTTCTTCTCCAACACTTGTTTCTTGTCTTATTTATAATAGCCATTTTGACAGGTGTGAAGTGGTAACATTTTGTGGTATTGATTTGCATTTCCCTTATAACTAGTGCTGTTGAGTATCTTTTCATATATCTGTTGCCCATCTGTATATCTATCTTCCTTGTAAAAATGTCTATTCAGTTCTCTACCCATTTCTTTTATTGGATTATTTTATTGTTGTTGCTATTGTATTAGTTCTTATATATTTTGGATATTAGCCCTTTATCAAAGATATTATTTATAAATATCTTTTTCCATTTAGTTGATTACCTTTTTGTTTTGTTGATGGTTTCTGTTCAATTTGATGTAGTCCCATTCATTTATTTTTTTCTTTTTCCTTCCCTGCCTTTGGGATCAAATTCATAAAAACATCTCTGAGACCAAGGTCTATGAGTTTGGAACCTATGTTTCTTCCATGTATTTTATTTTTCAGATCTTATACTCAGGCCTTTAGCCTATTTTGAGTTATTTTTGTGCATGGTGTTAGATGGTAGTCTAGAATCATTGTTTTTCACATGGCATTTCAGTTTTCCTAATACCATTTATTGAAGAGACTTTCCTTTCTCCATTGTATATTTTTGGTTCCTTTGTCAAAAATTAGTTGACTATGTATGTGCGGGTTTATCTCTGGGGTTTCAATTCTGTTACATTAGTTTAAATAATTTTTTTTTCGTCCAACGCCAAACTGTTTGTAGCTGTAGCTTAGTGATATAGTTTAAAGTCAAGGAGTATGATACCTCTGACTTTTTTTTTTCTTAGGATTATTTTGGCTATTTGAAATATTTTGTGTTTCCATACAAATTTGAGGATGCCTCTGTGAAAAAAAAATACTATTGGAATTTTAATTGGGCCTTCATTAAATATGTATATGCTTTAAGTATAATCATTTTAACAATGTTATCTCTTCCAATCTATGAATACAGAATATCTTTCCATTTCTTTGTGTCTTCTTCAATCTCTTTTAACAATGTCTTATACTTTTCAGTGAACAGGACTTTTACTTCCTCTGTTAAATTTATTCTTAGATACTTTATCCTTTTTGTTACAATTGTAAAAAAAATTTTTTTTTGATATTTTATTGTTAGGAATGCAATAGATTTTTGTATATTGATTTGTATCCTGCAACTTTATTGTATTTATTTATTTATTGTTTCTAATAAATAAGACTCTTTGTAGAGTCTTTAAGGTTTTCTATATATAGAATTATGACATCGGCAAATAGTGAGTTTACCTCTTTATTCCCAATTTGAATGCCTTTTATTTCTTTTTCTCAACTGATTTCACTGGCTAAAACTTCCAATAGTAATGTTGAATAAAAGTGGTGAGATTTTTGATCTTAGAGCAAAAGCTTTCCATTTTTCACCATTGAGTATGATATTAGCTGTGGATTTGTCATATATGGTTTTTATTACTTTGAGGTAGTTTCCTTCTATATCTATTTTGTTGAGTGTTTTAATCATAAATGGATGTTGTATCTTATCAAATGCTTTTCTGCAACTATTGATATGATTATGTAACTTTATCTTTTATTTTTTTAAAGTGGTGCATTAATTAATTTGCATATGATGAATCATCCTTGCATGCCTGGAATAAACGCCACTTGATCGTGATGTATTATCCTTTTAATGTATTGTTGTATTTGATTTGCTTGTAATTTGTTTGGTATTATTGCATCTATGGTCATCTGAGATATTGGCCTGAATTTGTGTGTGTGTGTGTGTGTGTGTGTGTGTGTGTGTGTGTGTGTGTATGTGTGTGTGTTTTGTCCTTGCCTTGTTTTAAAATGAGAGTAATGCTGGTCTTGTAAAATGACTTAGGACGCACTACTTCCTCTTCAATTTTTTGGATGAATTTGAGAAGTATTAAATCTTTTTTGAATGCTTGGTAGAATTAACCAGTGAAGTCATTTTGTCTTGGAATTTTGTTTTTTAAGAGGTTTTTGATTACTGTTTCAAGTCTTTTGATGCATTTCTTGCCAATTTAAATACCTCTGGGGTGAGGTACTCCAGAATGGCTGCACTGTACATAGCGGCTGTTGCACTCACACATCCATGGCTGGTCATCCTAGATTTTGGGTGTCAATGAATATGGCTCACCAAAAACTGCAAGCTGGCTCTCTGTAAGCAGGAAACCCCCTTCGTCTTTGTAGAAAACCGCCTTTTTCTTTGCCCTTCCAGACTTACCATCAGCCATTTCAAATTCTACTGAGCTCAAGCAACCAAGACAAGTAAGACACTCAGAGAGATCTCATCACCTACTCCTTCATTGCACCACAATTTGAACTGTTTCGATTTCCTTATTAATGTCAGTCTCTTTAGGTTTTCCAAATCTTCGTGGTCAGGATCGAAGGTTATATATTTTTAAGAATTTGTCTATTTCTTCTAGGTTATCAAATTTGGTGGCATATTGACTTTCATAGTCTTTATAATATAATCCTTTGTGTTCCAGTGGTGTCCACTGTAACTCTTCTTTCATTTCTGATTTTGAGTCTTTTTTTCAGTCTCATTTATTTTTTATTTTATTTTTCTTGTGAAAAAACAGCTCTTCACTTCTTTAATTTTTTTTCCTATTGTCTTTTTGTTTCTATTTCATTTATTTCCAATATAATTTTCATTACTTCTTTCTACTGACTGTGGGCTTCATTTTTTAAAATAGTTCTTTAAAGTAAAATGTTAAATTATTTATTTGAGATTTCTTTTTTGTTTCTTAAGGTAAGCTATAAATTTCCCTCTTAATTTGCTGCATCCAAAAAGTTTTGCTATGTTGTATTTTACTTTCATTTGCCTCTATGTATCTTTTGATCTCTTATTTTTGTTCTTTGACTCAATAGTTATTCAGTATCATCTTGTTTAATTCCACATATTTATATGTTTTCCAGCTTTCTTCTTGTAATTAATTTCTAGTTTCATACTGTTATGGTTAGAAAATATGGTTGATGTTATTTTATCCTTCCTAAATTTATTGAAATTCATTTTTTCTTTTAACATATGGTTTACATTTGAGGATGTTCTTTGTGCACTAGAGAGGAATGTATATTTTGTCATTTGGGAAGGGAAAGTTCTATAAATATGGATTATCTCTATTTGGTCTAATGTGTAGTTTAAGGCTGATATTACTTTATTGACTTTCTGTTTAGATGATCTACCCATTGCTATCAATGGAGTATTTGGGTGTCCTACTATAATTGTATTTTTATCCATTTCTTCCATTAGGTCTGTTAGTAATTGTTTTATATATATTTGATGACCCCAACTTGAGTGCATATATATTGCTAAGTGTTGTGTCTTCTTGATGAATTGTTCCTTTTATCATAAAATATCCATCTCTGTTACTTTTTCTGTCTTAAATTTTGCTTTGTGTGATATAAGTACAGCTGCACCAACTTTTCTCTAGATGCCATTTACTTGGAACATAATGTCCCACTCCTTCATTTTAAGACTATGTTTGTCTTTGGAGCTGAAGGAACATAGGGTTGTCTCATGAAGGCAACATATAGTTGGATCTTGCTTTTTAATACGCCACATTTTTCTGTACCTTTGATTTGGCGAGCTCAGTCCATTTACTTTTAAGGTGATTATTGATCTATGAGAATTTACTATTGTTATGTTATATTTTATTTTCTGATTTCTTCATAACTCCATTGTTTCTTTTCTCTTGTGTTTCCATCTGCTATTTTAGTTTTGTGGTTTTCAGATGTGTTTGTGTGTTGAGCAGCGGATTCTTTGTTGAATTATAGTTGTCTAACTTGTAATTTTTGAGGGAGAAACAAAAGATCTTCTCACTCGGTCATGATGCTGAAGTCCACCATCACATTTTAAAATTTAACCTAAGTAATATCCCACTGTATATATGTACAATATATTCTTTATCCAATCATTTATTATAGTGCATTTTAGTTGTTTTTTATCTATTGGCCATTGTGAAGAATGCTGCTATGAACATTAGCGAGCATATATCTTTATGGATAAATATTTTCAAAATTGGGGGTCCTCTGCTCATTTTTCAATTGAATGATTATACAGATAACCCTAAAGACTCCACTAAAAAATCTAATAGAAATAAGTAAAGGTCTGTCAGTTATTTAATATTTATTTGACTATTGGGTTATATGAGTTCTTTATATCATTTGGATACTAACTCCTTATCAGATATATGATTTACAAATATATTCTCTTATTTTATAGGTTGCATTTTCATTTTGTTTATTTATATTGCTGTGCAGGAGCTTTTAATTTGATGTAGTCTCATTTGTTTATTTGCTTTCCTTGCTTGTGCTTTTGGTGTCATAGCCAAATAACCACTGCTAACACCAACATCAAGAATCTTTTCTTCTAGGAGTTTGATAGTTCCAAATATATTTAAGTTTTAAATACATTTTGAGTTGATTTTTGTGTATGGTATAAGATAAGAACCCAATTTTATTCTTTTGTATTTGGATGCCCAGTTTCCCTAGCACTTTTTATTGAAGAGATTATCCTTTTCCCATTATGTATTCTCCATAATGTTATCAAAGATTAAATTCACCATACCTATATTGATTTATGTCTGGGTTCCATATTCTGCTCCATTGGTCTATATGTCTGTTTTCATGCCAGTCTCATAGTATTTCGATTACTACAGCTTTGAAATATAGCTTGAAATCAGGAAGTGCGATGTCTTCAACTCTATTCTTTCTCAAGATTTCTTTGGCTATTTTGAGTCTTGCTGTTTCACACAAATTTTAGAATTGCTTTTCCTATTTTAGTGAAAAATGACATTAGAATTTTAATAGAGATTGCATTGAATCTGTAGATCATTTTGAGTAGTATTGGCATTTTGACAATATTAATTTCAATTCAGGAACACAGAATATCTTTTAATATATTTGTGTCTTCATACTTTTTTTCATCTATGTCTTTAGTTTTTAGTGTATAAGTCCTTTAGTTCCTTCATTGAAATATGATTTTTGGATTTATGTTATGGTAAATGAAATCATTTTCTTAATTCCTCTTTCAGACAGTTCATTATTAGTATATATAGAAGCACAACTAATTTTTGTGTTGATTTTATGTCCTGCAACTCTACTGTTTTTGATACAGTCAATAGTGTTTTCTACATATAATATCATGTCATTCAAAAATAGAGAATTTTACTTTTTTTCTAATTTGAATGCCTTTCATTTCTTTTCATTGTTTAATTGCTCTGGCTAGGACTTCCAGTACTATGTTGAACAGAAGTGGCAAACATCTTTGTTTTATTCCTAACGTTAGTGGGAAAGCTTTCAGTTTTTCACTGTTGAATATAATTTTAGCTACGGACTTGTCATATATGGCCTTTATTATGTTGAGGTAAATTTTTTCTATACCTAATTTCTTGAGAAATTTTATTATAAAAGGATGTTGAATTTTGTCAAAAATTGTTTCTGTATCTATTGAAATAATCATATGTATTTTATCCTTCATTCTTTTAATGTGGAGTATCACCTTTATTGATTTATGTATGTTGAACCATTCTTGCACCCACTTAAGCATGGTTTTGGATCCTTTTACTGAGTTGATGAATTTAGTTTGCTTGTTTTTATTGTGTCTGTGCATCTATCTTCATCAAATGCATCTAGTATTTTATGCATATATGTTAATTAGGATTATTGGTCTATAATATTCTTTTCTTGTAGTGTCTTTATTTGGCTTTGGTATCAGGATAATGCTGGCCCCATAAAATGACTTTGGAAGTGTCCTCTTCAATTTTTTGGAAAAATCTGAGGACTAGTCTTAATTCTTCTTAATATGTTTGGTAGAAGTCACCAATGAAGCTGTTTGGTCCCAAGGTTTTCTTTTTGGAGAGGTTGTTGATTGCTGACTTAATTTCCTTACTTGTTACTGTCTTGTTGTTTGGTGCTTTGTAATAAACATGCCTGGAACATTTTGACTCATTTTGAGTTATAGGTTAGAGTCTAAATTCATTTCTTAAAAATGATTTTTGTTTTTCTGTTTGGTTATTATCTTCAAGAATAACAATAATCCATAGACTTGATGTTCATATCCTGCCTCCATATCTATAATACTCTCCCTAATTAAATAAATTAACAAAATAATTTAGAGCAGTTCCTTACATTGGATAAATGCTCAAAATAACAATTAATATAATTATTATAATTGCTTTAATATAATTAATATAATTGCTTTAATGTTTTCTTTTTTCCTAAATTCAAGAAGATTTTTTAGTCTTGTTCTCTATCACTGACTCAGCTCTGTGTTGATTCTTCACTTTGAGTTTCTAATGAGTTTTTAATTTCTACAGTGGCAATTACTTCATTTTCTATTTCTTTCCTCAATATAAATAGCTCTCTTTACATCTAATTCTCTTGTATTTTCATCTCATCTTTGACCTTTTCATTCAGAACTTTAAAAAATAGGTTTTAAATTTTATTAAATCTCTTCATGTAAAACACTTGTTTAGAAATTTTTCTAATTGCTTGAATGTTCTTTCTTTCAAAATGTGTCTTTAAATCACTCTTTTGTATGCAAGACTTCCTTCTTTGAATTTTGTGCTACATTTTACATAAATATGTCAGTAAGTTATATTATGTCTAACTATTTTTGAATAGTAAGGATGGATTCCCCTTAAAACTCATTCTTGATTTTCTGTTTATTTGAAAAATCTCTTTAGGACATAAGCAGATGGACTACAATACATGGCTTCTACTCTTTCAAAAAGTCTTTCAAGAGGGAGATTGTCAAGGGATTAAAGGGACTCTGGGTAGTTACAGTCAGAAAAGTATATATCTTCTCTCTTCTCCATCAATTAATTTGAATCCTCAACAACATGAGCCAACTTCACAAAATTAAAGGTTTACCCTGGTCTGTAGAAAGTACCTTTGAGATTTTGACTTCTTTCACTGCTTGGGGTAAGGTGGCCAAACTTTTTGTGAGATCTTTGTGGTTTATGAGTTTAAAATTTTTCATATTCCCCCCAACCATTTCATTTTCTATTGACATTTTGGAAAGAGCTGTTTGATCCTTAAATATTTATTTATCTCTTTTCTTAGTTGGAGAAAATAGTCAATTTTGTGTTTTCATTCAAACAAAAGCCTTGGAAAACAATTTATCTTCAACAGAGAGAAACAACCTCTCATGAGTTGTTTTATATCTTCCTTGAACAACCTATACCCTCAGTCGTGATTCTTCAAAATTCAAAAATACCAGTGACACTATTTTTAGAATTCTTTCTTGAAACTCTCCTCTCATGACATTTATCTCTCCAACTGGGAAATACCTTTCAAATGCTCATGTATTTCTTTAAGTTAAATACAAATTGTTCTAAAGTTTAGTGATGTTGAAAGCCTGTGATGTCATTGAGAATATTCTTTAGGATGATGTACATTTGAAAATACATTATTTCTTTCTATTCTTTCATACAATATTAAGAAGATACCATGAGCTTATGTATAAAATTATAATTTTTTTCTGAAAGTTTTTTTGAGATTTATTAATACTCATAAAGTTTTACAAATTAGAGAGGCAACTGGGTAGATCAGATTAGGAAAGTCTTTATTGAAGAAGAGTGACTTCATTAAGAAGAGTGACTCTCAAAGTTGTTGAAGAAGCTGAACTACTTCTTGCAGATAATCTCTTTACTCAACAGGGCATGTTGGACTTACTGCCTTTCCTCTCCTTAATTGTTTCATCTGACCTCAAATATTTATGTGAATGAACTTTTTATAAATATGATGTCATTCCTGCAGATGAGAGCCTAAAATCCACAGTACTTCCTTTGGAAAATTTTTTCTGTCTGACCCCAATTCTGCCATGCTCTTGACAAGCACCTAAATCCACAGACCTGCAGTCAGCACCTGAGGATTTTGGAATAATTATGGGTCAGGATTATATTAGTGCTACATTTAAGCTGCCTTATATAATTTTGTAGGCTGGCTTAAAAAATGAAATTCTCTTAATAGCACTTGCATCATTGGAAAATACATTACATCTAACAGACTTACAAAATAACTTTTGAAATAAAATCTATTCACAGTTGGGCACTTGTGTGTTTTATGCTATTGTTTGTTGAATGTCCCTTTATCTCTTACAAGTTGGAAGCCTTATGGAGAGAGAAAATGTCTTACTAATCTTTTATCATTATCCACATGTACTTTGCAGAAAAAAAAATAACTTCTCTAAAGAGCTGGGGCTACATTTTAAAGTGTTTTATTTTTAATAATGGTTTCTTACTTATCATCTCACTACTCTTGATTTGTTCACTTAACAGTAATTATACCATTATGAGAAAAGTGAGGTCATGTGAGAGCTATGTAGTGGTTTCATCTACAAACTAGGCTTGGAACATAATTTAGTGAATATTTTTAATTCACTGAAGACAAATGCTTAAGAAGCTTCGAGCTTTAAAAGGTACAAGTATAAAAATATTTTTCAAAAACAACAATTACTGATTATAAAATTAAGAATAAAGTATTGAATAAAAAATAAATATTGAACTTCTTAAAGACTTTGCTGAGAAGTCATTTTCTCTAAAAACCTTTCCCTGACTCATCAGGTTAAGTCGGCTCCTTAGGCATCCATAGCATCCTCATCATAATTCTGTCTTATCATTCACCTCATTATTGAAATTACCTGAATATATGTCTCTTTTTCACACACACACATAGCTCATGGCAGGACAAATTTTATTGCTCTTTGTACCCTCAGTGCCCAGGTGCTACATGTAAAGATTATTTCTCCATTAGAAGAAACTTGAATGGTCTATATCTCAAATCTATAGAGAGAAGGGTTTTATGCTCCTCCTTAGCCACTAGGTTTTTCTCTTCTCCCTTTTCCTTTTCAATCTAGTGATTATAAGAGGGATATGCAGTAGCCAGTGGTGTGGTTGCAACTCACACAAGTTTAAGATTTGCTACCCACTATGTTCCCAAACGAGCTCAGAAGGAATAGAACGAGAAAAAAATTTAGTGTTCTTCCAATGGCTTGTCTTTCCAGCAGCAACAAATTTTCTGAGCAACAAAAGGGCCCCAAGTCCGAGGGTCAGTCCTAGATCTCCTTCCCTCAGAGGGCTTCAGGGACTTAAAGCCTGTATTTATGATCTTAATTACCTTTTGGTCAGAGCAAAGGAAGATGTTATAGATAGAATCAGTTCCTCTGAGGTTTGGACTGAGGCCACAACTCCTCTGTGTTGCTATCAACTGACTGATCACAATAAAGTTAATAAAAAGGGCCATTCTTGGAGACACAGGGCACTTTGATTGTGCTTTTAGCTTGAGAACTTCCAAATGGCCTCACTGAACTTTTCCTAGAATTGCAGTGGAGTCTATGGTACTTTCATTCAATCTTCCTTCTTTTATTCTTTGATTTTTCAGTCTTGCTCTCCCTATCACTGACTCAGCTCTGTACCATTGATTCATCACTGAGTTTCTAATGGTTTTTAATTTCTGAAAATGCTATAATTTCCTATTCAGTTTCTTTCCTTAATTTGGATAGCTCCCTTTACATCTGTTTCTTTGGTATTTTATCTCATCTTTGATCTTTCTATTTATAACTTTAGATGAGATGCTTTTTTCCCCTTCCTTCTTTCCTTCTTTCCTTCCTCCCTCCCTTCCTTCTTCCTTCAATCTTTTATTTGGGGTCAGACCTCTTTTATACTCTGATAACCATGTTTCACAACAATATAATGCAAATGCTTCAAATGTTTAAACTATATCTTTATTATACTATCTAATGTACTTCAAACACAGAACTCTACACTCAAATGTCATGATTAGTACTTACACTTAATTGAAGGGAAATGCTCTCGTATAAGAATATTCAAGCCATTGAAAGCTATGTATCATTTAAATATTCTCTGTCAAAAAATTGTTTCGTTTTCAATGGCCTGTGAATGACCCCTATAAATCATCATGGCAGTATACTGTGTGTTTGTGTGTGTGGTAACTACTAAGTTTGAGAGAGTCTAGAGGACATTCCTTTTACTCAGGAAAAAGTGTCCCTATGGTGTTACCATATCTGTACTTTAGGTTCATCTATGTTCATAGCTCCAGGACGGAGTCAATAATCTGGAAATCATGCTTAGCTTTCTTCATATATGAGTTTAATGAGTCACAGAAAAACAAAAAAGTTTAATATCAATTTCCATGTGCCCATAAGAATAATTAAGAATTAAAAAAATATTAGATAATTTTCTTAAAAAGCAAATGAATCTATTTCCCTCATATTGTACTCCCCATGCCACAACTCTAGTTAATGCCATGCCCTTCCAGCCTCTCCCCCGAGGTCATGGTATTACTGTGACTGTATCATTATTAATAATATAGGGTGTCCTCTTTATATTTAAATGCTGGAAAATATTAAATACTATCTTTGAAAATTTATTTTCTAAATTTTTCAAATAATGCTAAATTGTTTATAATATCTGAAGTGCAACTGCAAAGTTTACTACTAAACTTATGCTTCATTTCACTGGAAAAAATGCAACCGTATCAAATAACATTCATCAAACTTCTGCAGCTATATAACTCTGTACTTGTCACTCAGGATTATTTAATAATTTTTATTGAGTAGAGATGCCACCTGCTCAAGTGGAATGACTATAAGAGTTGTGGGTCAGAACACTAGAATTCCAGAATTTTGTAAGATATACCATGAGCTCATCACCTGGTGAGTCATCTTCTCTCTCAGAATTACAGTGTCTTTACCAATCAATTAAGTTTAGGTAAAGTACTATACTCTCCCTCTGAGGTAATGTCTTATGCCTCTAAGAGGATGGCATGTGCAAAGTCCTCCAGTTTTCTCATTTTTTCACCCCATTCTCAGGCACTGTATCAGCTTCCTGGGCTGCCATAACAAAGTACCACAAGTTAGGTGGCTTAAGACAAGAAAAATATATTGTCTTACTGTTATGTAGGCTAGAAATCTGAAATCAACATGTCTGTGAGTCCATGCTCCCTCCAAAAACCATAGGTGACCCTTTCCTTGCCTCATCACAGCTTCTGGTGCTTAGCTGACAATCTTTGGCATTCATCGATTTGTCTCTGCCTTCATCTCCTCTTGTGTCTGTGTTTGTATCTTTTCTCCTTTTCATATAAGGACACCAGTCATACTGGATTATGGCTCACTCTAATTATTAACTTGATTATAGTTGCAGGATTATTTCCAAAGAAGATCACATTTACAAATACCAGGGGTTAGATCTTTGACATAGATCTTAAGGTACACAATCTGACTCACGATATTCACTAAGATTGGAAAACTGACATAATTGACTAACACATATTTAAATGTGTTTCTCAAAACCTAATTTTTGTGCCTTTTACAACAAATTGGGCGTTACCAATGGTGTCATGTACACATCTTTCCAGAGTTCTAAGCTATTTTTGTAACTTCTCGTTTACAAAATAGATGCATTAGTAGCAAATAAATCTTTAACCAGTTGCAAATTTCTTTACTTTTGCAGTACATTGGAATATAAATGAACTGTCCAGTCAGCTCAGATCTTGAGATATTTTAGTACTCATCCTTTCATTAGAATATCTTTCTATATCTTTCTATAATGAGTGGTCAGAAAACAGGGTTTCCCACTTTAGTTACAAGTTACCATGTACAACTTTTGTAGTAGGTTATATCTCATGCTGCAGTGATGGTAAGTAAGATGATGATCCATCTGTCTCAGTTACATCTAGCAAAATGTTAGGCAGACCCACAAGGAGCCACTAGATCCTGTTGTAAGAAATTCTTGGTAGACTTGTCAAGATGGGAGGGTAGAACATGTATTATTGAACATTTTCTTATCTTGATTTATAACTTTTAAATATTTAAGCATAGGTTATGAAGGTCTCTGTGCTCCCATCTTGCAAATGTTAGAGGTGGGTCTAGGTGACCATCCATCAGATTGTACTCTCAAATATCAAGTGGAAAAGAGGCAGCAATTACAGCCAAGATAAGAAAACAGCTCAAGGAAATCAGGTCACTTGTCCAATGTCATATACTTATTGAAGTATAGAGATATGATTCAAACACAGATCTAGTTCACTATATTCCACTATGTTTTTTTTTTTTGTATTGTAAAATCTGGGATTACTTGGGATTCTCTCTTTTCATTTTGTTCATAATGTCTCCTCATCCTCATGGTACTGCTAACCATCATTTATATTAGATGATAACTGGCATCAATTGTATTCATCTCTCTATCTAATATCACTCCTATAGTGAGTGTGAGGTTAAAGTGGAAAGTTGATTTCCCCTTCTTTTACCTTAACCAGATTCTAGTAATTCACACAAATCAATCGAATCACCACAAGGCTTCAGCTATTCATTGCTGTTCTGACTTTTTTGAGAAAGAACTGCCAGGACCATTCAGAGACATCCCAGGTACCATGATACAAGAACTTCTGTAGATGCCTCTGCTCCAGTTTTTATTGGCATCTTTGCTTTGAATTGGAAGTGGTTTAGATCTTGAGTAAATAGGCATTTTAAGAAAGACAATCTTAGTTTTATTGTTAGGTTATTTTTATTGAAACCCTTCATTTTTTTTCTATTTTTCATTTTAAAGATACAGGGGTTGAACTTTTGTAATGGTAACAAGTTGAGATCAAAACATTAAATAAAATCCAAATTTATCTTTACTAGGATTATACCTTTTTATAATGAGGTGAACTAAATATCTCCAGCAAACATTCACTAACATTTGGACAAATTTGGTGCTAATGAAAAATACTTTTTAAAATGAAATTTAGAAAATTATTTTAATTTATAGACTAAGAACCACATTTTTACTTCAAAACTTTGGGGAAAATATAGTAAGCCTAAGAAATATGCTTATTTTTATATATTGAATCTTCTTTTTTTCTCTATTACCAGAAATGTGGGTATATTTTGAAAAAAAAACTTTTTAAAAATTAATCTAGTAGCTAATTCATGTTCAAGTAAAGCTACTAGTGCTCCATAACCAAAATTTTTAAATTATCATTAAGGCCACTCTGCTTAAAAAAAAAAAAAAAAAAAAAAAAAAAAAAAAAAAAAAAAAAAAAAAAAAAAAAAAAAAA